>JAGFBZ010001425.1:600000-923411 GCA_018398805.1 Hirundichthys speculiger
GTTGTACTTGGCGGAGGTCTGCGTTCTGGTCTATAAACTCAGAAAGCCATGAATGTATACATTTATTAAACAAGGCACTTAATGTTCTTACTTTTTAACACTTACTCAAAGCAGTTCTTTGTCTAAATTAAACTAATAAGGAAGCCGGGCAAGCCATCCTCGTTCTTTTCCTCTTTAATACAAAGAATTTGTCAGGTTCCTCTGGACTTGATCTCGATTTCAGGTCCAAGAGATGCAGAGGAAACACCACAAGAGAGGCATACAATCAATTAAATAAAAGAAGCATATGATGTAGGTAGACCGACGACTAGGCTAGTATCAACGAAAGACATCAAAAATGGTGCGCGGTGAAGTAGGGAAGCCAGTGAATGAGTCATCACATGAAGTATTTCCCATCAGGCTGCGATTAGTTCAGTACGTTCCATACCTGTGGAAATGGCTGTGAATGGGAGCGCTACCAGGTTTTCACGACAGAAAATGTTCTCGATGTGAATAGAAATGACAATCGTTAAACAAATACATTCTGTGAAACCAAGACTTCGCTTCATAACACAAAGGCAGCAAGAACTCTGAAATTACAGACGCTACGCTTACAAACACTGTACATAATTTCTTTCACACTGAAGTCATCTTTGTATATACAGAAGCTGATATCAACAATAGAACAATATATTTAGAGTCTGATTTTTTGGGGGGTCTTAAAATACTACAAGAAAAAAAAAAGATGAAGCAGAGGTTGCCAACCAATAGATCTGTAATGTGTATGAAAAGAAAAATGAAAACACGTACTTAGCCTCAGATCAATATACAGCATAATGAAAAGGGCATATGCCCTTGTGTTTGCAGCAGTGCCACGCTGCCGTGTGCAATCTCTGGACGGTGTCTGCATTGACCAGGACTTTTGCCATATTTGATCTGCTTTGATCACAGATTTGCTTTATGGGAGGGGAATATAAGAAAATGAGAGACCAAACGGAGTTAGAAAATAATGAGACACCAGAGCGGGAAAAAAAAAGGGGGGGATGATGGTGCAAGAGAAGGAAAAAAAGAAACAGAAGTTTGCGAAAATGTATTTCGGTTTTCCCTCAAAACTGAGCGAGGCCGCTTAACATTCGCACTCCCGCAACACCCTCCCGCTCCGTCTTTCCTCTGCCAGTAGCAGACTGATTAAATGAGCATTGGGCTATGTGGGTCATATCTCTGCTGGAGTGCTCTGATCGGTTAGTGCTGCCTGGCTGTGTTATCTTCCTGCTCTCTCCGTTTCCCTCCTTCAAGGGAAGACATTCAGTTATGTCTTACAAGGTGACACGTCTCTCAGACTCAGCTCAAAGAACAAAGGCAGGAGCCCTGCAATGACGCACAGGACTGTAAATTAAGGCGGATCAGTCAGTCTTATATTTTCTGGTTATGTTTAATTAATTATTTGGCCATCTTGGGGGAGAAACTGATGCAGAGCCAGAAAGAAACAAATCAGAAGGTGCACGATCGAATTGTATAGAGCTGTAAAAATTCAGACATCAATTTTCCACAATCACTTATTTTTATCCTTGGGATTTAATGATATTAACGCATTTCTCGTTTAAGGATTGTGTTTATTCAGAAAGCCGAGGTTGATTGACTGGCTTACAGCTCATCAGCGTGCTGTTTTCACTAAGTCCCCAAATACTTTCTGATATATGTAATCTGGTATTGTGGCAGAATCCCGTATTAGCAGTAAATGTGAATAAATGGCATGGAAACAAGCAGCCCCATTTGAAAGCAGTATTAAACTGTGGTGTCTGTTAATTAAGGCAACTATGACATTTAAAGTAGAGTGTGAATCTGATTAAATGTTGAAAATCAGCCCATCCATATACAGTATGACATTTCAAAATTTCCATCCCATTTCCTTCTTCTGGGCTGTTAAGCACTATAAAACACAAGAGGCTTATTTCCTCAGCCTTCCAGAATTTAGCTTCAGTTCTCAAGGAATGAAATCCATCACCTCATGTTCTAGACTTTTCTGTATTCTGTCTAGACAGTCTAGACAGAACCCCTATTCAGAAGAAAAAAAAAATTGGGCTGATATGAAAGCATGGATTACAGGGCTGCAATGTGCTGGGACAGTAAAGCTGTTTACCACTTTGTAATGCTGCCGTTCCCTCTCACAATACTTCAAAGTTATGCCATAAAGACACCAAGCGATGACGGTTCTGAGTTGTAATTTTGTCCCATCTTATGGGGTGTAACAGTACAGGGTCGTTGTCGTCACGTCTTTCCTTTCGAAATCCACCCACACTTTCTCTTTTGGGGACGGGTCAGGGCTGTGGGCAGGTCGGTCTGGTGCCTGTATCCTCTTGTTCCTCAGCCATGGCCTTTGTGACGTGTGTAGAATATGATTTTCTATTGTCTTGTTAAAATTATGCATGGGCATCCCTGGAAAAGATCTCATCTTGAAGGCAGCATATGTTGCCCTGAAATCTCTGTGTACTTTTCAGCATTAATGCTACCAGTACAGATGTGTAAATGACCTTTGCCAAGGGTACTGACATGCTACTGTGCCATTAAAGCCACTCTATGTAGCAAAACTACTTCTGACCACAAGGGGGAGACATACCACAAAAGGTTCATTTGTCAGAAAAAAGTAGTATTAAAGATCTCAGCCCATCCCCACTCATTAGAAATGTATCTTTTTCTGTATCTGTGTGGTCAGATGTGGTGCTGATAGCCTTGTTGATTGTTTTCATTTTATCGATTCATTCCAGACATGTCAAAACAATCTTTTAAAGCATAACAAGTTTAACACTAGCATGAATCTATGTATCTGAAAATAAATACATAAATGCATAAATCAATATACACCGACACATGTGCATAACCATAATTTTGAAACATATAGAACCTCTTGTAAATAAATCTAAATATTAAATTGACATATTCCCCCCAAAAAAGAAGAAATAAAAAAATCAAAATTTATACCCAATGTATACACACCTATCTATATACATACACATATATACAGATACATACCAATATGCATAACACATATCTGGTTTAACATGTCTGAAAAGGGAAAGGAAGAAGTAAAACTTATCTAATCCTACCCCTGCTCCAATGTTCCATGATTACCCTTAAAATTTATCCAGTTTTTGAGGCCTAACACTAATTTTTATTCGTAATTTCATGTCCAGATAGACAATGACATCTAATTACATACATACATACATACATACATACATACATACATACATACATACATACATACTGGCACACACACATTCACTCTACAGTACATACTACAATATATACTACAGTACATACTGCATATACTTCACCCTGCACATTCACACCCACACACAAAATGCACCCCGAGAGCACCCAGATATCCCCATCCCACCATGCTGCACTCCGACACCAAACCCACCTGAGCCCCACCAGCCCCAACAATGATGCCGCAAGAGCAGAACCAAGAGGGTCCCTGACCCGGTTGGCCCACACAAGGCATCACATCAACACAAGCACCCAGACCCCCGACAGCAACACCCATGAGCCTGCCCAGGCACCACCCGCCCCCCTGCTGTGGCAGGTTGGGGGCGCCCAGCAGGGGCGAACCCCCGCCATGCAGCGGAGACGTCCCAGCAGTGACGAAGAGGCACCCGAGCAAAACCCCCCAGCACTGCTACCAAGGGCCTGAACCCCAATGCCAATGCAGCGCCCCACATAAAAGCCCCCGAAGGTCCACAAAGACCCTCATAGCCCCACCCTCGCCCCACCACCAAGGGACAAATGTTGACCATTGAGGGAAACCAGACCCAAACAGCCACAGTGCCAGACCACGACACAGGAGGACCAAGAAAAGCAAAGGACATCCAACTGTCTCCCAGTGCACCACATATACACACACCCACACAAAAATACCCAATCACACCAGTCTGTACAAGCTATTTACAGACACCCATTCAGGTTCACCTCAGATCATCATCCCTGTACTTGTTGAAAATATCATCATCAGTCTGAGCCTTTTCTTAAACACACTCATGCATTGCTTCAGTTCTTGGCTGAGTTTATTCCAGACCTTCACGCCACTGACTGAAGTGCACATTCTCTTCATGGTTGTTCGGACCCTCCTGGTCCTGAAAGTTAAGGTTTCCCCTGTAATCATAACCCCTGTCTCATCCCAAAAAAATATTAAATATAAATATGAAAATTGGAATACCGAACTATCTGACGACAGTACACGTTTCAGCTATGTGACTGTCAATCCCAGATGTTGACGTCACCCCTGGACAAGGTTGGCACAAGTCTTCTTGTTTTGAACTGCATTTGTGAATGGGATTCTGTATTATAGTGCTTGAGAAAAAGTAACCAGCTTTTAAAATATGACAGTTCGGTCTGTTTTTTTTTTTTTTTTATTTGCATTTTCCATGCTGTCCCAATGTTTCTTGATGTGGGGGGTTGTAAATTGCATCATCCAGAGTTTCCATTTACGACTAATTAGCCATTCCCTGGTTAACTGGAAGTTTGTTAAAAAAAAAAAAAACTAGAAAAGCACTCGGAGAGCGCAGAATTCCCCCACATAACGATTTATAGGTTGCGATAAAATCCGCGTTCTGGATCAGATCCGGATCAGCCTTTGAAATTTGATAGAGGTTCCCATTGTCAATGTCTGAGTCAAATTTCATGAGTTTTGGGCAATAATTAATGGAGATATGGGGAAACAAAATTTTCTGCCCCATTGACTGCAATGTTATCAAAAATTTGAAAGTGAGCCAGAATCCAGGATTTCTTTCGGATCACAGCCAAAATGAAATCAGTTCTTCCTTTTCACGTTTCGGACAACTCCTGAACATTTCATTCAAATCCATCCATGACTTTTTGAGCTATCTTGTACACAGACAGACAGACAAACGCCGGCAAAAACATAACCTCATTGGCGGAGGT
Organism: Hirundichthys speculiger; assembly: GCA_018398805.1. Classification (NCBI taxonomy): domain Eukaryota; kingdom Metazoa; phylum Chordata; class Actinopteri; order Beloniformes; family Exocoetidae; genus Hirundichthys; species Hirundichthys speculiger. The sequence continues at coordinate 604,921 of JAGFBZ010001425.1, forward strand.
AATAAAAAGAAAGAAAGAAAAACAAAAAGTCTGAGCCACTATATACCATATAAGTACACCATATAGCAGTATCTACGCCGCCTCATCCGTGTCCACTGTCAAGCCCGTGTGCAGCTGGGCTCTTTGTCATCGCCTCACCTCAGTTTTCTGTCAGAGCGCTCAACGGAAGAAAAACACTTTACACTTATGCACAGGACATCCTGAATAATTCACTGTAATTGGCAGAAAGGGAATGCGACAAGCCCCAGCTAAGGAGTGACAGAGGGTGAGATACAGAGTGGGAAGACAGCGGCCATCCATCCACTTGGTTCTTTTTTTTTTTTTTTTTTGAGGTCACATACACCCCCATGCATGTTTAATTGGCTTTGGGATAGCATGGATTCTGCCTCCGCCGTGAGTCACACTCACTGTGCTTTTTCTGGAGCGTGCTTTTTCAAGGAGGCTCAGCCATTGAGATACTATTTTAGGAACATATTAGACGACCAGGAAAAAAAAAAAAAAAAAAAAAAAACAACATTTAGACTATCTCCGGGATGGCTGGGAAAGGGAGCGAGCTAGTCACCAGTGTATGACAGATAGGCATTGGATTACTGCCAGGGTGCTTTTGTGGAGTTCGTACAGTAGGCCAGATTCATGTCAAATTTCGTTCTCGAGGAGACTGATATACTTCTTTTGCCATTGAAATTTGATCACTTTAAAAGAACTTACTGGATCGTCCCAATTACGCAAATCACCCATGACTGCTCAAACAAGAAGAGGATGGAAGAAGGAAACACTTTTTACTCAATAATTTAGCTTTGGCACACAGGAGGAAAAGTAAAAAGATGTACTTTCAACCCTCACGACACCGATTAACATTTTTTCTTTAGCAAAGCACCTTAATGAATTTTAAACCGGGACTCTGATGTTCCAGTGAATATATTCTCCCTGACCAAATTAAGATCTCAGTGAGTGTATGACTGTACCCCTGTCATCAAGGAGGAAATGAAATATCTCTAAAAAGATTAACAACGACACCATGCAGGTACCACCAACTTACTTAGATCTTTTTTTTTCTTTTTTTAACCTTGGTTTAAAGAAACAAATGTGCAACCATACAGCACAGCTGCTGGGGCCAGCCTTCACAAAGATTTGTAGGGAATACATTTTCTCACGGACTGAAGATTTATAGGCGATTTTTTTCCTCCATATTGAACCGATGATGTATGCCTGCTGTCGCCGGAGGCTGCGCCGTGACCTCTTCCGTAACCTGACATACACCACCCAAGAAATGTTTCTGTAGCTGAAATCACCCCCTCCTCACGATACAGTGCACTACATAGCACGGTCATAATTTTGCGACGACATCCGAATATGCAGGGAGGCTTGTTATACCCTCGCTACTGCACTCAGTAGTATCCCACCATGAACCAGAACCAGGGACGTAAAGAAACTGAACAAACTGATGAAGAAGCTGGAGTACCGGGAGAAAATCCACGCAAGCATGGGGAGAACATGCATTTTCTATGCAGAGAGGGCCCCCGCCAAGGGGAACCAGGAACCTTTTTGCTGTGAGGCAACAGTGCTAACCACCTAGCCAATGTTCTGCCACAATACTTCACAAAATGAAAAGCAATCACGGACAACCCTGGGCCTCCTCTTCAGAGAACAGTGATTCAACAACATTGTCTTCAGTCAGACACTTCTTCAGATCGACTGCAGTAACTAGAACCATCTGCAAAGAATCTTTGAAAGGCTTAAGTAGCAACAACTATTGCAACAGTTAATTTCTTTCCAGGGATTAATAAGGTCTTTTTGAACTGAACTGAATTGAACTGAAATGTATGATGTCGTTTCATAAACGCCACCATGCTCCATGGCAATGCTGACATACTGTGATTGTTTTGTCCAGCACCCTAAAACAAAGCCTCCCATATAAAGTGATCTACACTTTATTTATCAGCTATAAGGTGATTCATATATTGAACCGACAACATGTGTAAACCGCAGCTGGAGACCCTGTTGTTAACTGGAAAGCCAAAATACTTCCATACTGGAAGCTTTAGAGATGGACAAGGCTTTTCAGGCTCCTTCTGTTATGTATGCTTTCTGCTACCGCTCACAGCACACTCACAGATCACATACTGCACCAAACTTTTCTTTATCTTTAATTTTTAGTAAAATTAAACAAAAAGCTCATAAAGTTCTGCATATCCAGAAGACATCCATAGATGATCCATGATCTGTTCCAGCTCTTATGGTGACTGAGGAGTATTACCTTGGTAGGACCTCAATATAACCTAGATAGGACCTTAGTAGAACCTTGTTTGGATCCTGGTAGGACCTCGATATAACCTTGGTAAGGCCTCAGTAGGAGCCCTAATCAGACTTTGATAGGACCTCAGATGGACCTTGTTAGAGCCCTGGTAGGACCTCGGTTCAACCTCAGTAGGACCGTGGTAGGGCCCTGGTAGGACCTCGGTTCGACCTCAGTAGGACCTTGGTAGGGCCCTGGTAGGACCTTGGTTCAACATCAGTAGGACCTTGGTAGGACCCTGGTAGGACCTACCAAGGCCTACCAGGTAGACCCTCAGTAGGACTACCTGGTAGGCCTTGGTAGGGCCCTCGTAGGACCTCGGTTCAACCTCAGTAGGACCTTGGTAGGGCCCTGGTAGGACCTCGATTCAACCTCAGTAGGACCATGGTAGGGCCCTGGTAGGACCTCAGTAGGACCAGGGTAGGGCCCTGGTAGGACCTCGATTCAACCTCAGTAAGACCATGGTAGGGCCCTGGTAGGACCTCGGTTTGACCTCAGTAGGACCTTGGGAGGACCTCGGTAGGACCTTGGTTGCATCCTATTTCCTTCTATGCAGTTCTGGCTACTACTTCTTTGTAATTCTCAAAGCTCAGCCCTGCAGCACTGCAAAAGAGGAACCAGTACCATCATCTAGTTTAGTGGCATAAATACAGGGCAAAACACAAAAGTATAAATGGGAACTATGGTGTGGGTACTATACGCAGGTTATGTGTGTAGTTTCTACATCAAAGCATCAACCACGCTTTAATCTGCTGACTCATAAAGACTATAATTATTTTCAAGGATATTTTGAAGAATATCATCTGCAGATAATGTTGTTTTTTTTTAAAGTCCTTTAATGTCCACATCATAATTTCCAAAGTTAGGCCATCCTGCCTCTTCATATTACAGAGAAAGAATAGCAGTAGTTCTGAATTAAAGCAGTGTTCCCAGAATATTTTGATAAAAACTGAATTACAGAAAATTGTTATAATTTAAAACCAAATCCCAAGTATCTTAAAGATTTACCATAATGTAAGTTTTGGGTATGGTGAAAAGTTAATTCATAATAACTGTAATAAAATGTTAGAGTGGACAGAAAATCAGCTCTGGTCGTACTCTTAAAAAAGATAATGAGGCAGGCTGTGTGCAAAAAATATTAGTGAAAAGGTTATTTGACTGCAAATGAAAAGGAAGAAAAAATGTCTTTCCTTTCATTCCCTATTAAATTGCAAATGATTACCATGTACAAGAAGCTCACACTGTTTCCAAGATAGCCTCCACTGTTTTGTCACTTTTTAATCCCATTTATTATTATTTTTTTCTTTCAGGGTCTCTCTTGTTTGGCACTTGAAGTACTTCTTGTCAGAACTAACTTTTTACTTTTATTACAAATGTCAGTTTGGTTTGTCTGTTGTTACTGTTGTTTATCTAGTAAATCTGACTCAAACTGTAAGTCAGAAACTGACAGGCGAAGCCGTTTTGTCACTTTCCAGAAATGAGATTGAAAGTCATTAACTTCTGGGCGACTGTCCTAACCCCAACCATAATCACGCCCGACTAGCAGAACTGTCTCATGTCCCCTCAACATGAGCAAGCAACAAACTTTCGTGATCATACATTCATTATATATAATGAATGTATATATTCTTACTTTGATGAGTTCATCGCACCGCACTTAAAAGCGCCGTGTCAAACGAAGATCCAAGGCATGTAAGTTTCTCCGTCCATCTTAAAGAAACTTTCTCAAAGGATTTCTGCAAAAATCAATGAGTAATATAAATAAATAATCAAAAGGGGGAAAAAAAAAACACTTGTTAGATGTTAGAAGTAGTCAAATGTTAGTAGTAGTCAGTTTAGGAACTGGTCTAAAAACTGATTTAGTGTTAAATTAAATGCTGATGATCTGTTCCATAATAACATAAACATCTGGTTCAGTGTCATTTGAAGAAATATTTGATTAGTTTTAGGAAGTGCATATCTAAGTCTCCCTGCAACTGATAACAATCAACTAAAGCAACTTTGTTCGCTTATGACGACTGCGTATAGCTTAGATCAGTGGTCCGCAAACTGTGGTACGCATACCACTGGTGGTACGCGGAGGAATGTCATGACTTGTCAATGTATGACAATGCATTATAAATATAACGTATTAAATGAAATTCAGGTAACAATAAATAACCGTTTAATAACCGTTTAAACGTTTGAGAACCACTGGCTTAGATCACCATGCCAAACACTGACAGCAGTGGAGCTAGCTCACAGAGCTACAGCGGGCGTGTTGTTTAAAAATTGCATCAGGTCACTATGACCTGTTTCTCAGTATCTAATGTAGAATATTTAATCCATGTGGGATATTGCTCAGGCACCATGGCATGGTTTTTTAAAGCACTAGCTGAGAGGAATTTAGCTCAAGGCTACTGATAAAAAGTGGTTAAAATGCCTGCATTTCCTTTGATTCATTGTCTTGTGCTGACAACAGCTGTCTGTGCCGTGTGTGAGTTACATGACCCTCTGCTTGTTATACAAATGGAGACGTTAAATCCACTCTGCACCCTCTGTCCGATTGTCAAGTGCTTTGTTAAGGTGTTGTACAGTTGCCTCGCCACAACTCACTAATTATTGGTGTTTTGTGAGAAAATCTACTAAGGTTCGGAGTGGTCGGCTGTACAAAATGAAACACACAGACACTCGCTTTTTGCTAGAATGATATATGTTTATATATATTCCCCACAGATAGCAAGCATTGCACATAGAAAACACACAATTGCTCTTTTGCTAGAATAAATGTGTCAAGTTTATTCCCTACAAAATATCGAGCAAAACAGATCACTGACAGTTCACAGGGCTAGGCCTTATAGTCTCTTACCTCAACACATAGACTGGAGAGCCGGGCAGTCTGGTAGAGTGGCCAAAAAACCCGGCTGGGCGTCGTGCACGAACCCACAGCTGACTCTACCCAAATTTCCGGGCTCACCGTCTTTATAGTCTTTTAACAACATCCGAGCTCGGAAGGAAGGACGGGCCCATCCACTCCCCACGAGCTCACACACTAAGTCTTGGCCTCTCGCCATGGAGCTCGCTCCCACGGGAGCTCAGTCCCGTGTGAACAGGCCAGATAGGGGGCGTATCTCTCTCTCTAGTTACATTTGTTGATAAACATAAGCAGGTGCAGAATTGATACGAAAGAGTTGAATAGGGACATTCTCAGGACACAGAGTTTCCACCTCTGGCCCGAGAACCTCCTGATCCAAAAAAGGTGCATAATCAGCAGTAGTTGATAATAATCAGCAGTAATATAATTGATAACACATGATCATAATTGATAATAGCATGATTGATATATAAAGAGTTGAATTCAGGGCATTTCGGGACACAAAAATATATTTTTCCCTTCAATTGGTAAACTAATATACATCAATTAGTAATAATTTCACAACAGGGCGTCTTAGCAGAGGCGACTAAGGGCTCCTACACACTGCACAATTTCTGGAGTTGTATAAGATCTAAAACATCTCACTCTTTACGATTTGCATTTGCATCATCTTGGGTACAATGTCAAAGGTGGTATGTTCAGAGCCCTCTTGAATCATGGGCTGCTACTGATGCACAGATGGGGCAGATGTAGAGTTGAGAAATCTGTATGCGCCGACAGGAAATAAACCGCTATGCTGCTGCGTTTACCTGTGCCACTTGGATTCTTATTTTTCTTTGGAATGACGGGAGGTTGTGATAATCTGAGTCATTCCACATTGCATTTCTATTGGCTAGTAAATAGACAGAGTTGTAGGATTTCTGACACTGTCAGAAATGTATATGAGGTACTCTTTGGTCGCAAAACCCATTGTGACAGACGTCGTCATGTTTTAGGATGTAGGACCAAAGACCAAAGTTATTTCTATGATTCTATCACGATGTTGATCTTTCATCTGTGACAGCCCAAAATCGTGCAGTGTGCAGAAGCCCTAAAAGAACCAAGAAAGTAATGATTTAAGAAATGAAGAAGTGAAAACAAGAGAGTGAAGAGAAATGCAAGTTAACCTCCGTGCCTGTAGGTGACATTTCAACTTCCAGGTTGAAGCTTATGTGGAAATGAGAAATTGCAGTTCATCAAGTGACCATTAGAGGCTGGCTCCAGAAGTGAGTCAGTCTCCTTTGACCACTCATGTCAAAATGTCCAATTTTTCAGCACAAATAAACAAATTTATAGCCCAGTTCAGAAAAAAGCAGTTTTGGTCTCCATAGCATTAAGGTCTGGATCCAGGGTCAGGTCAGGCCAGTGTGTAAACTCCAGCAGCCTCATGTACTAACCCTGCATGGGCACAAAAACTGAAATACATCCATTTTCCCCGCTCACTTTCAGATGTACTGAAAGTGAAATGAACGTGAGAATGTACGATACCCCACGCCAGGGGTCGGCAACCTTTACTATCAAAAGAGCCATTTTTTGTCCCTCTCCCCTGAATAAAATTCTTCTGGAGCCGCAAAACTAATTTGACCTGTAAAATGAAGATAACAGTTTATGAAGTTTTATATCTAGTTATTCTGTATTCAGAGGGATTTGAATCTATCCATAAGCTTATTCCTAGTATGTTTGGCAGTTTTGAAAGTTTTGAATGCAAAAGGTCATACAAGATACTAATTACATTTTCATTTCCATTTTTTTGTCATCGACTGTAAAAGAGCTATATTTTGTTGCATTTATGAAATGACAGAACAACAAACAGAAAACTGTTGACATTTTATTGCTGTTTTTACCTGTTATAACAAAGGAAAACCTCAAACTCTTATAAAGACTGAATATTTGGTACTGTTGGACTGTACATGTTTGGGAGCAGACCCAATACAAATTCCTATCAACTTGTTGACATGACAGTCAATATATTGAATCTTGAATCTTTTGAAAGAGGAGGAAAAAAAAACCACTGGCATGTGTTGACCAACTTTGAAATAAAACAAAGAACACGTCTATTTGAGTCGTTCATTAATTTGTAAAACATTGATCAAATAAAAAGTAGCCCACTTTGAAATAAATAAAATGTATAGCTGCAGCTTAATAACTTTAATAACAGAAAACATTAAAATAGGCCTGTTTGTATTCAATTATGACTTTTTCATGTAGTTCATGCTGGAGAAAACCTGCTCGCATCAGTATGTGGATCCAAAGATTGACAGGACTCCAAATGCGAACGTCCTCATGTTCATATAAGCGTCCGGAACGGCATTCTGTGCTTCAAAGACACGTTTTTCGGGTTTGGGGAGGTTTTCAATATCGCTTCATTTGTGTGTTACACCACTACAACACACCAACTTGGTGCAGGAAATGTTTTTCATATTTTTCCGGCGGTACATGAGCAACACATACAGATGTCCGGCGCTAGTTACCGAACGCACGCTCACTTTTTTTTCATGATGCAACGCACAGGTACGACTTCCTCATTCTAGTAACCTGGCAGTATTTTCCACGAAACTTACTCATTCTGCCCCCTGCTGGCAAGCAACCTACGGGGCACTATATGTGCTCCAAAACGAGAGTCACCTGACAAGTTTTTTTCCCCCAAAGCTACAGGGAGCCACTTGCGGAGGGGCTAAAGAGCCACATGCAGCTCCGGAGCCGTGGGTTGCCAACCCCTGCCCCTCGCACTTTACTTGGGGTTTTGTCCGTTGGCGACACCTGGAGGCGATGCAGTGAACCAAACATCAGGAATCATCTCCTCAAGTATTTGTGTCCCACCGACACGTGAAAGTCCGGCGTCAGTTCAGCGTTGTGTATATTGCAAAATAAAAATCTAAAATTGGAGAACCAAAGCCCCGAAATCAGACAAGGAAAACTCCGAATCAGAAATCAAGACATCAAATTCTGTAAATGAGAGCCCGATCACCATCCACACTCTTTTTAGACCTGAAAGCAGAACGGAAAAAGGACAACTGAGATATAGACAGTTAGAAAACTGAGATGGTTTTAGAACCGACAGTGAGAAGAGAAAAGAAAATGTGTCACCGAGAAAGATGATTGGGTTTATCAGAAACCACGATGATTTCTCCGGCCCATGATGATGACAGCTGTCAGTGGTTTTAGATCTCAAAGAGCCGTCCACGTGAAAACCCTGTGCTGAGTTGGGTCTGACTTTGGAGACAGAGAGATGAGAAGCTGAACATTAATCGTTCCTTTACAGGTGCTGACATCACTGAGTTTCCTGAGTGATCGAAGGCGCCATCTGAACACAGACTACGTTAATAGGAAGAATTTCCATCCCATAAACGTGCAAATCAAATGTGATGGACAAATGCGCCTGAGTAATGTTGGTTCAAGGTGTCCTGGATCAACCCACGACTCATTCATCCTTCAAACAGCGTGGTGAGGTTGGATGATGGCACCTGGTGAGTAATCGGTTTAAAATTGAAATCATTGTAAAATCCACCTTTGACAGTTCATTATATGTGTAATTACTCAGTCGGCCGTCAGGTGACAGCGGTTATCCACCGAAGACACAGCTGTTAACCCCCCTCACCGACCCACAGACCACCCGACAGTGCGGATACGATGATGTCCGCTGTCATACGGGGGGCAGTTGTAGGACAAGGTGAGCCAACACAATGGCTGAGATGATCGACCCCTGAGGCCCCCCCGAACTCAGAGAGGCAGGGCTCTCTGGCATTTCATCACTGCTTTGATTTTACTTGTAAGAACACAAAGTCAGAAGTCTTGCCGCGCTACACGGTGTGTTCGTTTTGAACGTGGAAGGCGTCTCTCGTCTATTTTTAGAGACTCACTGACTCTGATCCTTCCTTGTCTGTCACAGACATGAAATGATATGACATGGGGTAAAACTAGATGATGATATACTTATTGCCAGCAGCAGCGCTCTCCTGCAATGCCTCACCCAACAGTAAAAAAAAATAAATAAAAATGCATTGCCTTGCATCGATTTAATTCAGCATGTTTTTAAAATTACTTCTAGTGACCTAAATCTTAAATGTGTATCCAGGGTTGTGTTTTCCATCATGGTTATAATGAGGCATCAGGCAAAGTAACGAAAATGTATCTTTAGGGCATATCAGCCTTAAAAATAAAATAAATTGCAAGCTGAACTAAGAGAGGGGGGTTAGCAAACTGGTGTTAATCCCTTGAAAAAGAACGACAAAGTGTGTCAGAGGAAGTGAGAAGGAGTGGAAGCTAACAATGAGACAACTCCGTGCCACCTGGCAGCGCAGCTATGAGGAGAAGCGAGGTGCGAACGACAGGCAGACGCGGGAAACATGCGACAAACAGGAAAGAAGACGAGGCCCGCCTTCGCTGTCTCTTCACGCAAGCGAGACAGCCGGGACCGGTGTACCCCAGGGGCCCCCCTGTCCCTGCTTCTCCTGATTACTAATGAGCCACAGCTGCCCTGCGGTGCACCTAGCAGGTGGGGTCTTGATTGTGGCTGGTTACTTAAAGGTATGGTGGGAGATCTTTTTTTGCAGCATTTTTTACAATATTGCCTAAAAACCTTTTCACATTCCCATTGCACCCACTGAAATAAAATAAATCAATAAAAATATAAGGAAATAAAAGGTTTTGGTCCGGTCTAGAGGGTGTAATCAGAGGAAAACATCTATTGGCTGCCTAATACGTCCATCAAATATCAGTGCAGTTTCGTTACTCGAGGACCTCCTACAGCTCTGGCAATCAGGTGAGCAGACAGCGTTGCTATTTGAAAGCCAGAAATCAAGTTAGCTCGCACAGATCATTTCGTTTCAACAATGGCAGAGAAGAAGACGTCAGCCGGCAGCAAAATCAAAGGGAAAACTGTTGCTGAAAAAGCAAAAGCCATGTAGAAGCTAACCGAAGAACGAAACAGAACAAGAGTGGTTATCGGTACGGCTTTCCAGCGCTGGCGCCAGCTAAAAAATGAAAAGGGGCTCCAGACCGACACCAAGTTTCTACTTCCAGTTTCTACTGGATAGGTAAGATGATGCCGTTCTGATTATATGAATATTTTAACATACTGATCAGTTACGGGTATTGTAGGCCTATTCACCCAGTCAGTGAGAAAATGAAAGATGATAAAATTATTGTCCATCGAGTGACATGACGAACATATTCCAGCATGTTTCGCTAAGCTACCAACTCTGTCAACTAGGCTACAGTACTATGTGTGACACCGTTAGCTAGGCTGTTGTTATCCTTGACGGTAGCTTTCCCAATATTGTTGAATGCTATACTTTTTGTTAACTGCACAAACCAATAAATGCTGCTTATCGATTTTGTTTTTAGTTATGACGCTGGCATGGCACATAGTTCTACTCCTACGAAGCTACTTGTTGTTGGCAAATTGACGCGAGTGCTCGCGAATGCTCGTGAACTTCCGTGACCGCTCGAGACAGCGTGCGCGTTCATGTAGTCGTGAATCGTGTGAAGGCGTGGTTTCGAGGGGTGGGCTGAAGAGGAGGAGGCGGAGCCTTTGGGAGGAGGGAGGGAGTGTATGTTTTCAAAATTCCACTTGAGTTGGATTGATGGAACCGTTTTTTCAAAGATCTCCCGCCATAACTTTAGGAGGCAAAATGTGGCAAGAACCACTGGACTCCAGAGTTAGTGCAAGAACAGGTGGGTGGGGGGAGGGGTCATGGTTGTGATGATTCAGAATACAATTCTATGGTGTGCAAAACACGTCCCCCCAGGCAGTCCCGTCCTGCGTAATATGTTCCCACTGGCAGCGAATGCATCGGCCTCGTTTCGTGTGCGAACGGTGCGAAACCACAGCCGAGCTCTCTGGGTAATATTTTTGCAGAAATAAGCGACAGCACATTGCCCTGATGCGAGCCTGAGAACGGGGCGGGCCCGCTACATTAACTCGCGTTTTATGCATGAAACAATGAATCACGTTATCCTGACAGTTACTTTTCTACATGGTAGATTACCGCGTCCCTGATTGATGCAAACCCCCGTCGTCGGCTCCTTTGGCGAGTATCAGCTGGAGTTGGACCGTTTGCAAAGCCGCCAGTCTTACTTCGGTCCGTCCTGCCGGCGTGAAAAACTTATCGCTCGCCCCGATGCAATTTGTCATCGCAAGACAACGTGGCTGGAGATTACAAAAGGGAAATGGGAAACAATGAGCACGAGTCATGCAGTCGGGGCGAGGGGAAGCGGGAGATGCATGTGATTGTTTTCGTTTTCTCCTTGCCACCCCCCCCACCACCACCACCACCCCGTCTTCTCACAGCTGTCATCTCGGCCGTCTGGGGGTGGCAGTTTACCTCAGTATATTTGGACTCTCAGGCTGTTGTTGTTTGGATATGAATCATGAATCCTCTTCTCGTTCCCTCCAGGAGATGCTGCTTTGCCAGTTGCTATGGCTACAGATGATCAGCGCAGAAAGGCACCTCTCCTTTCTTTCACTCTTTCTTTACTCACGGTTTTGTAAACGGCCGATCTCCTCCTCTGAATAAACTTTTATTGAGTTTAGGACGGCGAGGACTCAAAGTCAAGGCTGAGTAGTTCGTACTTTAATTGTTTACTTACAGGAAGTTGGATGAGGCACGTTTTAGGAAAAACTGGCAAGTTTGTACAAGAAACACTGACTGATCTCATACTGCAACACGTTTCTAGAGGTTTCTTGTGAGATATAGTTGGCTCGTATCAATCACTGGATGAATGAATACAGTGGTACCTCTACTTACGAACGTCTCTACATATGAAATTTTCAGGTTACGAAATGCCTCAACGGGAAAATATTGCCTCTTGTTACGAAATAAATTTCAGGATATCCATCCATCCATCCATCCATTATCTATACCCGTATCATCCTTGAAGGGTCACAGGGATCTGCTGGAGCCTATCCCAGCCGTCTATGGGCGAAAGGCAGGGGTACACCCTGGACAGGTCGCCAGTCCATTGCAGGGCCACATACAGACAAACAACCACTCACACTCACATTCACTCCTACGGGCAATTTAGAATTACTCAATTAACCTGACATGCATGTCTTTGGATTTTGGGAGGAAGCCTTCTCAGGATATAAAAGGCAAAAATACGGTACGCGCTGCTACTAGCAGCTCCCAGAGTTTACCGAACGTAAACATACTTGTCGGCTCCTGTATCTCGGTTTGAAAGCTCTGCCGTTGGCTATCGCTTAGCATCTTCCTGGCATCCCATTGGCTAGGAGGGCCCCTTGTCTGTATGAGTGTAACCCAGCAACCCAGGTAAACAAACAATTTTTACCTCCACCAAGGAGGTTATGATTTTTGCTGGCGTTTATCTTTCTGTTTGTTTGTCTGTGTTCAAGATAACTCAAAAAGTTATGGATGGATTTTGATGAAATGTTCAGGAGTTGTTGGAAATGTTAAAAGGAAGAACTGATTCCATTTTGGGTGTGATCCCGAAGGGCATGTGTCTTCACACACAGAAGTGGCATTTTACAATCAGATTGTGGTGTGCCTTGCAAACGTAGGCAAACGTATCACTTTTGACCGGGAACACCACAGGTGTTACAAAGTTGAATAAACTACTCAAAATTCAATGAAAGTGGTGATCAGCAAATATATATGTTCAAATGCCTAGTGTGGAGGATATCATAAGGCCCTGAGACAATCAAATGTAAAACACAATATTTATGATTCACAAAAATAGGAAATCGGTCAGATTTGACTCGAACACGACAGAAAGGTTAGATGGGTACAGAGCTACCAACAGATATGTAGGTTGATTATAGGCAGCAAACATTCACAGGCTCCTCATCCTGGACGCACCTGGACGTTACCTCGTGTATATTTGCACTGAGACGCTGCGCGAGGCAAGCTGGCAGACCGCTGACGATAACCCAGCGGGCATCAGTGTGAGTAGCGGGTCAGTAAATGTTGTCGTTAGCATAGGAAATTTGCCGAGGTGTTACCAAACATTCGGATTGATTACATTTCTGCCGCCGTGATTACCCGTATTGATGAATGCACGCCTGATTCAAAGACTGTCGATTTAATTTCTACAGAGGCCGTGTGCGCTGTAGCTCTCTAGCAAGCCCGTCCGGTTATAACAGCGTTGCCAGGTGGGAAATGTAGGATTATCGTACCAGAGACTCAAAATTATCGTATTTTGAGGGAAATTATCGTACATCTGTCATAACAAAAATAACAAGCCCAATAATGCGCTACAGTCAAGTATAATCACTCTGGTGATAAATAGCGTCCCACAGGCACTCACAGCTTCATTGCGTCAGTACGGAATGGGTTAACAGCACCACATCAGCGCAAACTTACAGTTGCGTCAGACTAATATGTCCCCCAAAAACAAATAAGAGGTGGGAACTAAGAGCCAAATTATGAGGCCTGGAGGCGATTTTGGAGACTAATTTTTTTTCCCTTGCTTTTTCTCTTCTGCTTCTGCTTCTGTTAATCTCGCTCGCTCGACTTCCTTTGGCCTTTTTTTTGGATTATTGATCGTACATCGTACAGAGGGACAAATTATCGTACAAATATGATAATTATCGTACACCTGGCAACGCTGGGTTATAAAGACCCGGCGTGAGAGTGGCTTTGCAAAAAAAAAAGGGGTGCGTTCTGATCGGCTTCCTGAAGCGCTTTTATAGAAGGTAAATGCCCCGACCCCCCCCCCCCCCCCCCCACTCAGCAAACAGGACAATGCATCGTGAGCTACAAGGACGACACATTTGTCAGTTAACTGAAACAGCTCATCTAAATTTAAAATGTAATTTAAGAACCACTGAAATGTATAAACTGCAATACACCCTGCGATATTAACAATTTGCCAACACGCTCGCAGCGTGAACCCCGGCCACCAGGGAGGATACGTACGCGCGTGTGCGTGCGTGCGTGCGTGTGTTGGGGTGGTAGTTTGTGCAGATGCCTATATCATCCGTACCTATGCATGTTTTCATGAACTGCAGTCTCGCTGTGCAATCGTTCAAATCCCCCCCCCCTGCCCCCCCCCAGAGATTTGTGCGAATCCGAACATCCTGACACGAGTGTGTTTCTGGTCGACGCTCGGCCCTCACGGGCAGGAAAACGGATTTAAAATCTGCCTGTTTGCCGTAGCCTCCAAGGACTCTCCATTATGTTTCTGCTGCCTCTTTTCAAATCACTGATGCATGAAGTATGTACTTATATGACAGAGAGGCTGGGGGGTGGGGGGGGGGGGGGGGGTGGCATGTGTGTGTGTTATATGGAGGAATGGAGGTCCTTGCTCTGTTTAAACAAAGGTTTCCACAGCAACCACATGCACCATTAGTCCCCTTATCAAAACTCTGGGACAAGGAACCTCAATTACTCCTGATTCTCATGCACGCCCTGACGTGCACAAACACTCAGGCACTCTTAACCCTCGCATCTACAAGGGTGTCTCAACTTTTGACTGATGATTTCTTTGTTCGGTGTTGGTGTTTGCAAAGGGACAACATAGTCGAGTTAATCTCTTGACCGATTGAAAAGAGACCCTCGAGCAAGGACATCAGTGGCCGCTTTATTAGAAAGCATCGTAGCAAGAAGAGCGGGGGAAAAAAAAGAAAAGGGGGAAGGAGACTCCCTCTGGAAAGGTCAGTGTTGTGTTTGAATGAAGCTTTAACCTTATTACAGTGGTAAGATTTGATATATATAAAACTTGAGTTTTATTACTTTATATATTACTTCGGTTCTTTCTTTGTGATTGTACTGACCCCCTCCCCCCCCCAAATCCGCCACTTCAAATTGAATAAAAGTACAGAATAAATTCCCTGGTGTTAAACTATGTAGACTCTGACAAGGGAAAGAGAGCACAGATGACAGCACATTGAAATCTCGCTGGAATTACCACAAACGCTTCTGTCAATGACACGTGTGCTTCAAAGATGGGGGGAGAAGGGGGGTGTAGAAAGAAAATAGACTTTGTATACAGTAAACCCTCATACTTCGAAGTTAACAGGGGCTGTGACCCCCCCCCCCCCCCCCCCCCCCCGCCCCCCCCCCCCCCCCCCCCCCCCCCCCCCCCCCCCCGCAGATGGTGAAAACCGTGATGTTGATGTACCCCATCAACTTATCAAGAAGTTCCACTTTTTTGGCAATTGTCATCATTTTGCGATGGCGTTTCGGTTCTCCAGATGCACTTGGCAATGGCTGGCGTCCTTTAGGATCCATTTTGACTTTAAAACAGCACTAAACTTTTGTCTCACGAGAGCAAGAGATGGGAGATGCAGGGACACGTGTCAGCCAATCAGCGTACAGACAACCAACAGCACAGTAATGCCTGTCATAGCACCCAATCACTGGCCTCTATTTTCGTCCATGGGGCATCCCGTTGTCGGATCTTGTTGCTTCCTGAGACTCGTTCTTGATGTGACGTTTGAATTTTTCTGTTTTTTTTTTTTTTATGAATATTTGTGAAACCTCCGCGATGTGCTGAGACCGCGAAGTGTGAGGGATTACTGTATAAGCATCTCCACTGGCGGCTGGTCCTCCTTTTCTACCGATGCTCATCACAGACGCTGCTAACATACCGCTAATGTGTGTGGTACACCAGCTGCACAGCGGTTCAGAAAAAAAGAGGCTCCAAAGGGTCGTTGGCACGGCCCAGAGGATCATGGGCCGCCCTCTCCTCACTCTGGAAGGACTGCTCAGGACAAGTAGCTTCAAATGCAGCTTCTAGCTCACTGCAAATAACCACGCTAAGTACCAAAGAAGCAAATTATAATATGCTGCTCGTGCAATCCATTGTGTGATTACACAATGTATGGTTATGTGTTTTATTATGTAAATATTATTTATTTTACTTTTCTTTTTTTATGCTCCTTATTTTATAAAAACTGACTGGTTAGCACTTTTTATTCTTTTATTTCATTGTGCAAATTACAAAAACAATAGTGGCTTGGTGGGAAGCACTGCTGCCTCATAGAAAGAAGGTCCCTGGTTCAAATCCCAGCAGGGGCCTTTTTGTGTGTTTGCATGTTCTCCCCATGCGTTGCGTGGCTTCCTTCCATTATCCAAAGAGATGACAAAAATAATCTTCATTGCCGCTGTGTGAATCCAGCGTTAAAGATGTCAGCATTGTTCCCTTTGGACAATCCAAAACAGTCAAATGCAGCGACATGTGAAGTAGGATGACCTGGGTTCCTCCAGGACTGGAAGTGCTGCCAAACATCTGTGCCCCGCCAGCTGCTGTCAGTCTAGTTTTAGTCGTGACTCTGGTCCCACCAGGGGCACCGAGGACTTCAGAAGCATCTCAGAAGCAACCTTCTGCTCTGCTCCACTAAAGATATGCGTCAAGTCCATTTTCGTGCAGCGTCAGTTTACACACAGCAGATCGAACTGGCAGGAAATCAGACACAAGAATGGCATGGGGAAATCCGCAGACATTTTTCTACATGAAACAACACAAATAGTCTCTGACTTGTTGGTCAACATTACGTCAGTCTGTGGAGGCTGTGGGTAAACAACTCAATGGGTTCCAGAAGAGATTTGAAGCGGTTTGGTTTAGAAGTCAAAAAGCACATTTTGTTTGATACCAATCAAACTCTCTGGATGTATAATTCCAGAAAGGACAAGACATGTCCAAATAAACATCTTTTAAAATGAGCAATGTTTCTCACATGATCTCAAAACCCTCATGTAAACTCTTGCTCTCACAAGTCCAGCCGAGCAAGTCCTTCACTTCTGAACTGGTCTCCGTAGGACCTGAAGCAGCACTAATGATGGAGCAAAACCGGACCGCAGCACTTCCACTCCTGGCAGGACCGGAGACCAGGGGTGGGCAGTCCCAGTCCTCAAGGACCACTGTCCTGCATGTCTTAGATGTTTCCCTGCTACCACACACCTGATCCAAATTAATGGATCACCGTCAGCTTGTCATCAAGGTCTGAACAAGACGGGTAACAGTCCGTTCATTTGAATCAGGTGTGCTGAAGCAGAGAAACTTCTCAGACTTGCAGGACACTGGCCCTTGAGGACTGGAGTTGGATGGAAGTTCGGTGGTTGCAGTCTGTTACGGGCCGATTGACTGCAGATCCAAGGAGACGTCAACAAGGAAGGGTCATGAAATGACTGAGGTGTTTATTCACAGCTCAGAAATCAAGTCACTGCTAAGGGATAAGGGTAAAGTGATGACAGCTAGCAACTGCCTATGCTAGGCCTCTGATGATACATGAACTTGTCTTTTCTTTTTTTCAGTTCACCTCTTTATTGGCTTTTGTGCAAACAAATATACATCATACATTCAGACACAGAATAACCAAAACCAGGATTTCCCCGTGTTAGAGGGATATACCCCTCTCACACGCCATAAAATGAACTGTGACCTCAGTAGGGCAAAGTGACATCAAACTCTACAAATAGTCACCATATATTTGATGAGCATAACATTTGAATGTATATAGTGGTACCACCAAAACAACCATATGAACACCCCTCACCCCCCCATACACCCCTCGATGGTTGTCAGTCAAACAACTGCACTAAGAGGATATTGTGTGGATTACCCAGTTTTAGTTACCTGTTGTGGATTGTCCATTCCTGATTTGTGTTAGAAATGGTTCCTAAATGTCTGTGTAGATGTCCATCTTGCCGTTCATTTTGTATAATAGTTGTTGAGGCTGTTTCTGTCAATGTATTGAGGCTTTTTTTTCTTTTCCTCTCCAGTGCCTCAACTTGACATAAACTCATGTCAGTTGTACTAAGTTCATTTTGTCTTCACTTATCAATTAGTTAAATTGTTCTTTTATCACAGACAATAAGGTTTTAGGTTGTTTATTTACCTGACATGTTTCGGTGTGTACTTCCTCCTTCATCAGAGGGTCACCGGTGTTTGTGTGACGCGTCATTTATCAGCTGATGGATGAAGGCGTGACTCACCTGTCAGATTTGACAGGTGAGTCACGCCCTCTGCTGACCGTTCACTCCTCCAGGATGCTGCTCCAGGTAGTAGAGAGCATGAAACCTCCCTCGTCCCTGTTGATGGACCTTGGGCTCCGCTTGTGGATCTCAATGGCCTCCCTGATCCAGCGCTGATGTTTGTTTTCTTCTGTGCGGATGACTCTGGCCTTCTCCCAGTCCATGATGTGATATTCCCGTTTGCAGTGGTCGGTGATGGCTGACTGCTTGTTCTTTTATTGCTCTTGTTTGTCTTGTTGCTGTCTCCTTCTCACACTCCTTCTTGTGTTCTTTTTTTTCTTGTAATAAAACTCCTCCCTGTCTCCCCGATGTATGATGTATTGCATGATTTGCATGGAATTTCGTATATGGAGTTGCATTTGTTTTCTGGGTGGATTTAGTCCTTTGGATGGACCAGTATCTGGCGGAGTGTTGTGTGTGGTTTGACCGGTGTGTTGATGTTATATTTCTTCATGGCTCTTTAGATGCGCTCCGTGACTCCTCTCACATACGGAAACGTCACCATTCCTCTGTGTTCTTGTTTTGTTTGTTTTTTTCTTTCCCCCCTAAGTTGTGTTATTTTTGTTTTTAACCTGTCCTGCAGCTTTTATTATTGCCCACTGTGGATGCTGGCATCTTTTTAGTGCATGTTGTATGTGCTTTTCTTCCTGTGTTCTGACATCCGGGTCCGTGATTATTGTCGTACGTTCGTGTAAAGTTCTGTATCGGTATTGGTCAGTGCATGGGCGAGGCTAGCCCTTTCTTAGGGGTGCTTCAGCACCCCTAAATTGAAATTCAGCACCCCCAAAACCTGGAGTAAGAACTGTTGTTATTCTAAAATTTTAGTTCGCATTTGACAGGCTTAGATAATGTCCAAAAATTAATCCATAGTTTGTGGTTTAAGTTTATATTTTAAGAATGAAAATGAAAACGACCCCACCTACTGGTATCGTCCTCTTCTCAATAACGTTACTTCTCCTCTTTGTTGACAGTTTACCAGTTAGCGCGTTAGCTCAGTTAGCATTTCAAATTTCATTGAAATTTTCAAAGATTTGCATGTTTTCCAGTCATTTTTTTCCCCAAAAGATTATGCTTTCTCTCATAAATGTCATAATGATTATCAAAAATTATTTTTCAATAAACGTTTTTTGGTTGTGTGTGAAAAAAGGTGGGTTGTGGGTTGTGGTGGGGCTCACTGGGT
Organism: Hirundichthys speculiger; assembly: GCA_018398805.1. Classification (NCBI taxonomy): domain Eukaryota; kingdom Metazoa; phylum Chordata; class Actinopteri; order Beloniformes; family Exocoetidae; genus Hirundichthys; species Hirundichthys speculiger. The sequence goes on from JAGFBZ010001425.1 coordinate 624,225, forward strand.
GCTCAGCACCCCTAAAGCTCTGACCCTAGGATCGCCCCTGGGTCAGTGTGTGTGGGTTTCCTGTTTACTTTTATTTTGATGTCTCCATTGTCTGTGTGGTGTATGTTTATGTCCAGAAAGGCTATGGATTGATCGGTTTAATCTTCAAGGGTGAATCTGATGCTGCTGGTGGTGTCCATGGTGTTGAGGTGGTCCGTGAGTCATTGTGTATGTCATGTTTTTACTTTCTCTTGAATGTCGTCTACGTAGCGTTTCCATAGTGTGGGTCTGTATTATCTGGGGCTGTTGAGAGTGATTTCTGTTCCAGGTCCTCCATGAAAAAATTGCACATGATGGCAGACAGTGGGTCTCCCATGGCAAATCCTTCTTTTTGTCTGTAAATGGTGTTTCTGAATTGGAAGTATGTGGAAGTGGCAATGAAATGGAGTAGCTGGGTGATGTCCTGTACAGTTAGATTTGTGCATTTTTTTGAGTGAGGGCGTGACTCACCTGTCAAATCTGACAGGTGAGTCACGCCTTCATCCATCAGCTGATAAATGACGCGTCACACAAACATCGGTGACACTCTGATGTAGGCGGAAGCACACGCCGAAACATGTCAGGTAAATAAACAACCTAAAACGTTATTGTCTGTGATAAAAGAACAATTTATTTAATAAACTTGTGTCGTCATATAACACGGGGGGGAGTCAATGGAGACTGACTCGCTTATGGAGCCAGTCCCCCGTGGTCCGTCAAGGAACTGCAACTAAATTCACTTTCTGGTTGCATCAACCTTGCAACAGTGATGCAGCCCAGGAAGCTGCATGTCCTCGTTCCACAACTGTTTTCAGAAAATGAAAACTGGAGGTTTCCCCTTGAAAATGTCACATTTACTTGGTGAAATATTTGTGTCACTTTTAGGTATTATATATCTCCTCCTAGTATTTTAAATACATAGTTTTTATTATTTTATGCGTTTATTTTTTTTTTTTACTTTTTGGTAACTTTTAGGTAACTTTTATACTCTGTGGGGTAAGACCATAATTCACTGGCTCAGTGCTAAAATCAACTGTTACATCTACACTCCTGATTTTACTTCAGGTATAAAGATTTGATATATAAATACAAGTAGTAAAAAAATAACAGCTTGTGATTAAAAAAATGTAAAAAAAAATCCGGACCCTTGCCAAATCTGGCCAACATATTCATCAGTCTGTCATTCTCTTTCAGATGGTCAGCTGTAATGTAAATTTTAATTGGTAATTATATTAAAATATTAAAAACTGTCATTGAAAACGAATGAAATAAAATGAATAATTGTTATGGATCATCTTTAGCTACATGAGCTCCTACCCCATCATCAGCATGCATGTAAATATTAAATATCAGGCTTTTACTTTTGATTAACTGAGCGCTCCAAAACTTGTCTTTGCTGTGTCATTGTGAAGAATTGTTCATTGCTCATATACATTGAGGGGAAAAAAAAGGACTGAATTTCTATTAGGATTAATCTGAGACAGAAGAAGTACTCAAGCTCAGCCAATAATTGGCCAAAATGCTTTAAAATGCAAGTGGACACGAAGTGCTTCAGAGAGGATGTAACCTTCTGGTTTTTGTGAATCGTTCATATTTTCCACCAGTGGTCCTTGAACACAGAGTTTTCTCTCTGCAGTCATGCACTAAAATAGAAGGAGGGAATCATCCTGTATTTTCTCTTTCTTTGTAAATTCTGTACTTTTTGTGTGACCAGCAGAGTGCTCCGCTGTTTTCATCTGTTACGTTTTCTGTATTTTAAGCCTGTGGTCGTCTTTACCCTCCCTGTAATGATCATTGTTTCTCTTTACGTTCCACATCCAGTCAGCATGGCTTTTGATTGATCTGGTTGGATAAACGTGGTACAAAAGCTAACTCCTCCCTTCTTTTTATGTCAAATATTACATAAAATATGGTAATGTATTCATTTTTTTAGCAGTCCTCTGACAGATTGCTTCTACTTTCTAATTTGCAATGTTTTATTAATGGGGAGGTTTTTCTTGTCTTCTTAGAAAGCAGAATGGTAGACATTTGTATCCTGGGAGATATGATACTGCATATTATGCTATCCAAATGAGTCAAACTGGACTTTCAGATGGTGATAGAAAAGTGCAGTAAGCAGTGTTCACTGCATAAGCATTGTTTTATTCATTAATAATGGTCAGCTCTCTGCTTCTGTCTTTCATTAGTTGGCATGCGTGGACAACAGCCTAATTGGAGATCTCATGAAGATCTCATGTGACAAACATATCTGTATTTAAACCGTAAAGGGGACCTAATATGAAAAGAAAATAATTGACTTTTCAGTAAGCTCCGCCCCCTTTCTAGTTACTGTTGCTAAGTCGGAAAAACTTTTCCGCTCCTGCATTAAGGACTGTGTTAATTCGCTATTTGATGATGTGTATCATCGGTGTTAACATTATACTATAATTACGCCATTGTGAAATATTGCTACTGGAGACCTGCAACAGTGACTCGAGGTGTCCAGAACATTTGGAGGGGACATTTTGATTCCCTTTCCCAAACCAAAACAAACGCTGGAAAATTACAGGCTGTGGGTTAAGTTGTGTCCGTCCACACAAGCAACTGAACGTGGGGAAAGTTACAAAAAACACCTACATTTACTCCAAGGTAAGTTTACTTTGTTTATTAGATGATTGATTTAACTACCGTTTAGTAAAAGTAATAATATGATTTAGCGGCAGGGAGGGTGATGAGTTCTCTGTTAGCATTAGCTCTAGTCCATAGGTCTATCCCACACCAGAGCTATGAGACAGTCGCAGCATTGTATTAATATAATTGATAAAGTGACGTTAACATCACAAGCCTCACCTTATACCTAACAAAATAAATATCCAGGGCCATATATATGCCATATATAGACAACAAGGTAGGCTTATCGATGGTTAGCGAGCTCTGGTCCATAGTGGAGAAGTCATTGACACTATGAACCAGAGCTAATGCTAACAGAGAACTCATCACGCTCCCTGCCGCTAAATCATATCATTACTTTTACTAAACGGTGGTTAAATCAATCATCTAATTATCAGTTTGATTTGTATAAAAAGAGACATGTCTCCCCTGAATAAAGTTTTAAATGAACTGATCAGTTTCTTCCTCTTACTGTGATTGTCATGGTCTGGGGCAGCCATGGCAGCTATTTTGGTTCTTTCTTCTTTGTTTTGTGTCAAGTTGGCATCACTCCCTGTCTCTCGCGTGCTCTGTTTCCTGTTTTACTTTGAAGGTCTGTCTTGTCCTCGTGATGTTCAGTTTTTCTTCCTTTCCCCTCGTCAGCCTGATTGTTCGCACCTGCCTCTCATTTGTTCCTCCCTCTATATAAGTCCCGTCACTCCCATCCCGTTTGCTGGTCTGTCTTCTTGTGTCCCATGAGTGTTTTTCTGTTTGTCTGCCTGGATTCATGTTTTGATAACCGTTTTTTGGTTTGCTTGGACTTTGTGTGTTTTGTTTTTTTGTTAAATAAATACCTAATTTTCTTACTCCTGTGTTTGGTTCCTCGATTCTACCACACAAACCTGACAGAGATGTGTCTCAGCCATGTTGCTATATGCTTTATGAGATAAGAAAGACGTGAATGTATCTGGGTCAGTGTGTCACCCATTTCCTGGTTCAGGTTATGGTTATTTCAGAGGTCTCAGCATGCACAGTGAAAGCCCTTCAGATGGTGCACAAAGTGTTGGTCCATCTTCAGTTTGATCAACCAGAAAGTACGAGTACCAGTCCATTACTACACTCCATGTTTTTTAGTACCAATGACTGCCCGAATCAAGGTCAAGTTACCAATCCTTTGGCTGCAGAGAACTCGTTCAGACTTGGCATTAGAATGCACCCAAGGAAATCCCATCACAAGTGGCCAACTCTAATGCAAGGTGACTCCAACAGACTCCAGGACAGATTCAGATCCATTCACTCAGGTCACATTTCAGGGTGGTCTGAGATCCTCGTGTCCACATCCTTCCTGATAGTGTGAACACAAAAGCACCCTGGGGTGGAATGAGGAGCCCCTTATTAAACTATGACATCAGCACAGGCACTAAGGCATTTGAAAAATGACAGCAATAAAGTTCTTTGTCACATGATTTCTTCATATTTATGGTGGATCTTTCCTAGCGGTTTTTTGTACAGGGTCAAATCTAATAACGTAAGATCTATTTGGGTGTACATTTTAATGCCACGTAGACTGAGTGTTGGCTACTTGTGATCACATTTTTCAGGAAGTTTGGTAACACCAGGTCTGCAGGGTCTGCAGCCAGCAATTGAAAGGAAAAGCACTCAACTTTGGAACTAAGGGTGAATTGCAATTCCTTCCTTAACCCTCAATCTCAACCCTCGCCCTTAACCCTCAATTTTTGGCCCTCAATCTTAACCCTCGAAAAGTAAATGTAAGGGCTATCTTGTGACTTAGAAATGGACACCCCTTGAGTGCAGTTACATCTTCAGACTGAAATGTATCAGAGCCCGTGTTGTCTCTGTATTCCCTGAAGTGACACAGGGATAACATTGAAAAGAGCGCCGTATATTCCCTAAATAATATTAGCAAATAACACAATAGAGGACACATTATTCAGTCCTCTGTCGCTACACAACAAGGTATAGAAGTAACGTGAAGCCGGCCGGGACCGCCGGTCCGGCAGCAAACATCGTAGACTAAAAAAATAAATGTCACGCAACAACGATGTTAATCCATGAAAAAAGTCTCAAACAAAGACAATAAGATGGTTTCATAACATTTATATCTTTAAGAACTATGAAGATACTTACATTTGTAGCTAGCTTTTTTTGTCGCCATCCTTTTCAAAGATGTCTTACCCAATGCCTTCTGGGTAGCCCTTACTTCCAACGGTGGTGCCGGAGAATCTCAATACTGAGGGCGATACAGCCCTCAAACTTGTCCCTCAATTTGACGTTCTTAGAATCGGGACAGCGCTAGCATTTAGCGGGAGCGAGCATTTTTGAGATTGAGGGTTGTAATTAAGGGTTAAGGGAGGAATTGGAATTCACCCTTGGTCTGGTGGTGTCATCCCTCCACACAAGCCTGTCACGGTCTCCTTTCATTTGTGGTTACACGGATAGTGGAACAGCCTGGTGTAAGAGTTGGGGCGTCCTTCTTTACCATCAAGGACCTCTTCAAGATTCATATTTTTTATGAACATCTCTCTAACACGTCTAAGTGCTGTGATTTCACACTTAATACCTATGCCACGGTTTTTTACTGTACTCGAGCTTGAATGTTGTTTCTTAGTTGTAAGTCACTTTGAGTAAAGGTATTGACTAAATAATGACTACATGTAAATGCAAGTATAAATATAGAGTGACTTGAGGCTTAAATATAACCATCAGTGAAAAGCACAGCAGTGAAAGGCACATCATCTTTCATACTTATAGAGGTAAAAGGTTCCAATATAAATATTAATTTAATAACTGCCTCTGAATCTTACAACATAGTCACCCAAGGTTGCATGTGATCATAAAGCTACAACAGACACAAACACACACTCCCTACAGCCTGACAAGCACGAAGCATCAACCCAGAATCTGTGGATTGAATGACGGCTCACAGATCTGCTGAGCTAAGCTTGAAATATTTATCACAGACTCTTGCCGTCTCTCATCTACTGCCACTTGTTCATCGACTCGCTGCCCCTGCTGTCATTTGTGTGTGTGTGTGTTTGTGTGTGTGAATGTGATAAGTTCAGCTTTTGTTATCATATCCATGTTCATTTTATTAAGGTTGAGTGAAGCCGCTAAAGTTTGACTTTTGAAAAGTTTAGCAGTAGTAGCAGTAAGCTTTTTTTTTTAGTGTTCAGTTGAATATTTTTGGGTATAAGATATTTTGCTGTACAGGATTGAAGTCTACACAAAACGGGTTAAATTATTTTATAGATTTAGATTGTGAACTCTAATGGCATCCACTATCTATGCCTGCTTCATTCTTTTCAGAATTTGTGTTTAGGATGCAAAAACCCCTGTGTGCTTTTAAGGTTGGGCCTAAAACCTTTCTTCTTGATAAAGCTTGTAGCTGAGATGGCCTCATTGATGACATGTATCCTGCTTGTGGTATGTCTATATCATTATTATTGTTTGTCTTTCCTGTCATTTCAGACCCCAGGCTATCCAAGCAGATGGCTGCCTCCCTGGTTCTGTTGGAGGTTTTTTTTTTTTTGCCTTTACACCTTATCTTTTCCTTTCTAAATAGGTACAGAAAACAGATGGTTGCATAAGGTGGGTTTCCATGAGTGGGTAGCCAGAGTAGTTTGACACACTCGTTCTATACCATTGCCTTCAGGTAGGAACTTACTGGATGGGGCATGGTGTTGACTCAGTGCTGATACGCAGGCCAGAGATGACGTTCAGCCCCCTTGATGCCCCTTTCCAGTGTGACTCACCTCATTCTTTGCTACTATTGTCACGTATCCAAACATAGCAAAGAAACACAGCAACCATCTTTGCTTCTTCCATGCTGATCTCATCATTCTAGTTTGCTTTTTGTACCTACGCTATATTGCCAAAAGTATTCGCTCACCTGCCTTGACTCACATACGAGCTTTAGTTAATCCTATTCCTAATCAATATCACATGGCTCCACCCTTTGCAGCTAGAACAGCTTCAACTCTTCTGGGAAGGCTGTCCACAAGGTTTAGGAGTGTGTTTATGGGTATTTTTGTCCATTCTTCCAGAAGAACATTTGTGAGGTCAAACACTGATGTTGGACCAGAAGGTCTGGTTCTCAGTCTCTGCTCTAATTCATCCCAAAGGTCTTCTATCAGGTTGAGGCCAGTCAAGTTCATCCACACCAGACTCTGCCATCCATGTCTTTATGGACCTTGCTTTGTGCACTGGTGCTCAGTCATGTTGAAAGGGAAGGGTCCAGCTCCAAACTGTTCCCACAAAGTTGGGAGCATGGAATTGTCCAGAATGTCTTGGTCTGCTGAAACATTCAGAGTTCCTTTCACTGGAACTAAGGGGCCAAGCCCAGCTCCTGAAAAACAACCCCACACCATAATCCCCCCTCCACCAAACTTTAATCTTGGCACAATGCAGTCAGACAAGTACCGTTCTCCTGGAAACCACCAAACCCAGACTCTTCCATCAGATCACCAGATGGAGAAGTGTGATTCTTCACTCCAGAGAACGTTCCTCCACTGCTCTAGAGTCCAGTGGTGGCTGCTTTACACCACTGCATTCAACGCTTTCCATTGTATTTGGTGATGTATGACTTGGATGCAGCTGCTCCACCATGGAAACCCATTCATGAAGCTCTCTGCACTGTTGTTGAAGCTGAATCTGAAGGCCACATGAAGTTTGGAGGTCTGTAGTGATTGACTCTGCAGAAAGTTGGCAGCCTCTACCGTTGACCCCGCTCCATCAGTTTACGTGTCCTATGATTTTGTGGCTGAGTTGCTGTTGTTCCCAAACTCTTCCATTTCCTTATAATACAGTTGACTGTGGAGGAAGAGCAAGTGAGGAGGGCTGTGGGACTCCAGCAACAGGAAACATTGACAAAATGGGAGAGCACACTTGCAGTGCAAGATCAGCTTCAGTGAAAGCTGCCCTAAAGTCCTGCCTGATGGTTGCTATTGTTGGCGCCAAGACCAGGTGCTCAAAAAGCAATCGCTGAGAGTATAGCCATTAACAAGAGCAAACACCCCAAAGACGGTAATCCCCTTCATCACGGTTGGAGAGAAACCATGCATCCACAGACAACAGTGGACCTCCCTAACACAGCCCTGAATTGTTCCCCCAGCACATCGCAACAACATCCCTCCGGCCAAACATGACCATCACCTCTGAGGCTTCAAAATATCTATATTATATTTTATATCTAAATATAATATATCATACTGGAGCTCACAGTGCCCTGGGAAGCACGGATAGAGGAAGCCAGCAAGAGGAAAAGTGCCAAGGAGCTACCAGGAGCTAGTGGAGGAGTGTAGGGGCAATGACTGGAGGACATTCTCCATAGAAGTAGGATGCAGAGACTTTTCAGGACGCTCACTCTATAAAGTCCTTGACCATCCGGGTGTTACTGGGGCAGCCAAGAAGAGGGCCATCAAGGCTGCTTGTGAAGGCACAGAGAAAGCCACGAGGTAGCTGTGGATCAAGAGGGCTGATCCGTGGGCTGCTACTGCTACGCAAGCCTGACCACCCTCAGCTTAGTCGCCTGGGCGAGGGTGCCTGATGTTGCATGACCCGAAATGCCCGATGACCCCAGGATTAGGGCTGTAGCGATACACTAATCTCACTATACAATACGATACCACATGATACGATAAGATACGATGCGATAAGATACAATACACGATATTCAGCTCACGATATGATATATATCGATATTCATCTTACAATACATTTACATCATTTTCCGAAAGATTTTAAAGGGACAAAGTGATTGTGGTGACATCTTGTGAGTGTTCCAATGAATTAGTTAAACTGAAAGCATCAATTACACATTATATGGCTGACGGGCAGCTTGCAAATGCTGGACAAAATGAATAAAAGATTTGTTGAGAAAAATAGTTTAATTCATATAAACAGTGCAAATTGTTGCTTGCAAGCTTTTAAAGGTGGGACACGGGGGTTTTGAAAGAAGCTTAGAATATCGATACCCCCGGCTAAAGAGGTCGATACTCGATAAAATATCGATATATATCGCAGAATCGATAAAATCGCTAAGCTTTACCCAGGATACATCACCGATGATGCGCACCAGTGCATCCAAGTGATGCACAGTTATGTGGAGGATGATAAACTAAACAATCATTTGCATGAGTGACATGGAGTTGCCCGGCTTCATGAATGTAGATTTTTGTCAAAAGATAAGATCTTAAAAATGTCTTTTAGTTCCACTGTGGACAAAAAAAAATATTCTATTCTGTTAATGAATTGGGTATATTGCTGAAGGGTAATGCATGTCTAAATTTTGTAGATGGATGTTGAAATTATCCAGCCATGCCACCACTCCACTTTTATTTGTTGGATAATGATTTTTAAATGCGCTCGACAGAACTGTTCACTTGCTGGATGGGCTCCACAGTATTTTAGGGGAATTAAAGTAATCTATGTGTTTATTTCAGCTCAAAATCTATAATACACAAGTGCTTTATAGTTGCTCCACAAGAATTACGGCCGATATTAAGTCGAGGCTCACTTAACACTCACAGTTCCAGGTAATCTGTTGTACTTTAAAAATCCATTAAAGTTTGACAAATGATGTCAAACTGTTAATTTAGGTTATGAGACTGCTGTTGCCACATTGGAAACCTAATGAAATATTCAAAACTGACTTTTTCCTCAAGTGTCCTTTGGCAATGTGCGTGACATTGTGCTGTATAAATATGTAAGAACTTTTCAGACTTGATGTGGAAACATTTATATGGAGTGCATTTATTCGTGAGCCAGATTGAAACTCAGTATGACCTGTTGCTGCCTCTCACTTTCAATCTGTCTGATGAATACAGGCAACAGTTTCCTGTCTGATTGTTTTTCAAGTTGGTAATGGGCTAGTAAAGTCAAATGTTCCTGCTAACGCCGGAGTGGCACCTCCGAGCGTAGACCAAGTGAAGATGAGGTCAGTATCTGTGTGTCTGTTACCAGCAGCGGAACATGTCGCCGCCAGGGGCCGGGGGCGGGGCACATGACCGGGCCCTTTAAGCCCAATAAAGCTTGTGATAACATCGTTTTACTACACAGACATGCTTACACTTGGGGCTAACAAGTATTACTACATTTTTGACACATAACTCAAAGCATTTGATAGTAAGAGTTAAACACCACGAAGAGCGACCATGTCATTTTGATATAAATCAAACGTGTACTATTATAGCATAATATATTGTCTAAAATATATTCGGCGGTTTGTGGTTGTGACTTCACGCAGGAGATGCACCAGTTATTGTTGTAGTTGCTACCCATCATTCATTCATTCATTCATTCATTCATTCATTCATTCATTCTGCTCGGTACCAAGTGCCGATTTCACCTGATGTGTTTCCATTGCTGTTAATAAATACCAACTCTGACCACATCATTGAACGAGCCTTTTTGCAAGAGTAACCCGACAAAACCGACATGAAGTCTAACAAACCATGAGAACAACAAAAACATTAGGCTACCTGGCCCCTAATAATAACGTTAAGCGGTCGGGTTACTCCAATAACAACTACATCAACAGTTTACAACTAACTCACATATTGTTTTCAGTGTCAGTGATTGTGAGAAATTCTACCTGTAAATCTGGCTCCCTGACTGTGGTGCCAGTTTTGGTGGGCTTGACTCGTGGTCAACAATGTCAGGAGGATATGTATCCAGCTTTTTTAGTTTAGTCTTTTCCTGTGCTCTTTTTTTTTCCCTTTTCTTTGCATTTTGTTGCTCCACTTTTATGCTTGCATGAACTGTTACTCATGATTTAATTAATCTGTGATCCACCTACCCTGCACCGCATAGACTCTGCTGACTAGTGACTGATGATGATGCTGATAGACGGCTGTTGATGACGATTTTACCCACAATACATTTGGAGATCTTACCAGCGATCCAGTTGTAAATGTGCACATTGTAAAGTTAACTGTGAGACTGAACATGAAGCCAGCCATGCAGCACAACATTTAATTCACTGTGTAGAAACCTACACGACCAAAGTCAGTCTTAAAATTTTTTGACCAACCATGACTCATTCTGGCTGGAGAAACCTGTTTATAACCTCGTACGTAGCGCACATACTTTTCGCAGAAGTTGTTGTATCCAGTAGTGTGCAAGGTGGGATTGATGCCTGAGGAGAGACCTGTTTCTTTGTCTTTCACCGGGCCCTCCTGGACCCAGGCCTGGGGAGTACTGCCCCCCCAGCCCGCTGATCCTCAACATTTATCAGCACAAACTCAGGTAAAATATAGCTCCGTTGCTGTCTTTGAGCTACATATAGGAAGTAAACGAAAGGAAAAGAACCAGCGCTGGCGCCTCGCGATCAGTGGTGTAATTAGAGAGTGATGCAAACAATTATGCAGAAGTATAAAGGCCAGAAACGGAGTAGCAGCCGAGCGTAGCCTACATAGTTAGCTGCTACGCGGAAGCATAAACAAAGCTTAAGAAGACCAAGAAATCAATGATGGAAAAAGGGAGGAAGAGATACTGAACAAGAGACCATACAACATTAAATGTTAGTGTCGTAAAAGGACTAAACACCTAAAGGAGGACCCTCTAAGCTGAAAACTGTAAAAAAAAAAAAAAAAAAAGAGGCTTTAGCCACCTTAAAGTGCGGTACCAAAACTTCGACGGCAGTAAAATATTCCCAAAACGACAAGTTTTTTTCATTAAAATTTTTACAAGAGACAAATTGTGCTCCAGTCACACACACCAGCATCGTAGCAACAATGGCGACTCCATTGATGAAGTTCAGAGGAGTAACTGGCATACATGGAAAAATAACACAGCTGCCAACTGCAACGCCTTATTGTAGCATCTTTAATTCTGCATCGACCGCGTCTGATTTTTTTTTTTCTAGCACCTTTTAAAGAGCATCCAGATGGTTCAGTCACTGTTTTTTAAAAGTTAATGTTAGCATAATGGGCCTTCAGCAAACATTAAAATGATTGATACTTTTAGTCGTAAAGGGATATTAATTTCATGTGGTTTGAAAATTTTAAGGATTGTTTGCCTGAGACGCTTGTTTGCAATTCAAGCAGAAAGATGTCTTTAGACCGGCAACAGAAACAGCGACTTTATTATTTCCAGTTCAGCTAAAACCACGTGCGTCTCTTGGTGCCAACTGAAAAACAGACCGCATATTAACGTCAGGTTACTGATTTATTGTTGACCTTGTAACATTATGGGCTCATTAGGTTACCATTACACTGGTTTAGAATAAAGGACAGATGTTTATGCATGTCAAGGTATGCATAAACATCTAGATATGCATGACCGTCACGCATGGTCATGAAGTGACCCAATGAAGAAATGTTTGCTAGAAAAACAATAAATGTTAATAATAACAGGCCATTGGGCCAGAATCAGCTTTGTGGTGAGTGTAATAAATTACTAAGGGCATTTACCACAGCTGCATCCAGTTCAGCGTGGCTCATCCAAGTGCTCATGCTCATGTGCATGAATGTAATATCCACCCAGCATGAGGCTGTTTTTTGCTTCACTGCTAACTTCAGGGGCTCCATGCTGATAGAGGCCTGTGGGTCCAACATCTGCTCGCTGCTGGTCGGACAGGAGTGGAACAACCTTCGGTTGACAGCACATTTCACTTCGCAGAAACACACTTCTCTCTCTGTCTCTTTTTCCCATGATTTCATGTCCCTTCTCTCTTCTCCTTTCCTCCTTATCTGGTTTGTGAAATGGAAACTTGTGATAATGTTGTGAAGAAAACATTGCATAGACACAATGTGACTGTCAGCTCTTCTATGTTCAGTCTTGATCTTTCCAGTGAAGCTTTAGTTTAGTTTGATTTTGAATAATGTTCTGTTTTACTTGAACAATGTTTTCTCGTACATGCGATATGTTTTTTGACTTCCTTTGTTCTGTCCTGTCCTGATTGTTCCCACCTGTGTCTTGTCAGCCCAGATGAATACAGCTACTGTATTCTTCAAAGAAAGACTGCCGAGAAAGAACTGGACAAACCACTGTTAAATGTTTTCTGAAGAGTTTGTTTAAAGCTTTTTGCCACCCCTGCCCCCCCTGAACAGCACCATGTTAGCAGGAGCTGACGCCATTGAACCCCAATTTATCCACAGATGGGCAAATGGGTGGAATAAGCAAGCCTGGAGACAACCTGGAATATTCCCACCTTAGCTCGGTTACCACAAGTTAGCTAATCTGTCTATCCATCCTTATTTATGATGCCGCTACTGAAAACAATTTGAAACAGATACTGTCAGAGGCAGAGCTCCCACCAAGCACAACAAAGACCTGACAAGCCAACATTTGGCTAACTGACCAAGGCCTTGGGGTCCACGGGGCTTTGTCAGAGCTCGGTCCCAGTGGAGGTAAGGGCAAAGATAATCCATCAAAAAAGGCGCAGGGCAGCCTGGAGGGTGGCTCAGCTGGAGGAGCTGGCTGTTCCAGCTGCTGCAGAGGCAAGTGGGCAAAGAGCTTGAGGCCGTTCACCGGATAGCTCGGATAACAGCCTTCGGGCATTGGCGAAGGTAGCTTCAGCCTGCTGCTTATCTCAGTTTCATCCTCAGACCCTTCCAGGCCAATCCACAGCTGGTCATGACTTTCTGTTGGTAGACCGAAAGTGATTTTTTTTGAGCCAGGCTGTAGCAGTTTATTTCTGCTGTGCATTTGGACACTTTAACGTGGGACTGACATTATGGCACGAAGAGCAACTGCACAGTTTGGAACATAACTATATTGTTTGCCATTTCTTCCTTCCATTCCCGGTCTTTTTACCTGACTTACTTCTCTTGTGCTCCTCTGCAATGCTTTATTTTTTTTTTTTCTAACTGCTAACTACGCCATGCTCCGGGATTTTGAGTCCTCACCTCCTTCTCACATAAAAGTTACAGTGGGGATTGTGAATACAAAAATACAAAAATGAAGAAGCTACTAAGTGGACTAAAGCAGAGTCGCTGATATTGAAGTCAGGACAAACAACACCAATGTCACTGTAGATATTGTATAAGAAATAAGTGGGGTTGCTTTTTCCAAAGCTTGCTTCAGCTCAGCTCAAACTTTATTTCAATATTCCACTTTAAATTTTGGACTCGGTCCCAGTTTCTTGTTCAGTACACTTTTATGGCATTAATTTCCAGAGAGAACAGAAGAGACGGACATAAACTTCAGACAGCATGTCGAGCGTAGTACGCATGCACGCCTTAAAACCAAGGTGACATTTCCTGGTCTCTGAAGGAGAATCAACATTTATTCTTGTATTACTGCACGTCAAACCCAACAATACCCAAGGTGTGAGCCTCTTCGACGAAAGTGAACCAATATTTCATTTCCACAGCTTGGTCTTTTACAGCGTAAGCAGTTTAACAGTCCAGGTGGTCATGACAATACAAACCAATGCTTTTGTCAGCCTCGCACGGCGTCGTCTGCCCAAAAACCAAAATTCTATGTTTGCATTTTAAGTTTGCGAGCCCTCCAGCTCATACAAAACAACACCTTTGAGTCTAAGAGGAATATGTGTTAAAAATAATAATAATAATAATACATTTAAAATATACGCACAGAGATGCAGAGTTAACACAGTAATGTGGGCAAGGTCCCAAAACTGCACTTATCTATCAACACAGATGCTTCTAGTTTTTTTCCTCATCACTTATAACCAAAGCAGAGTAACAAAAGGAAGACAAATTAGCAGAGTGACAATCAGATGTTGATCATTTTCCCTTGAAGGGACACAAAACATCTTTACACTGAGGACCACATCACTTGACTTTCAAAATCATTACAATAAAGGTATAAACTTGGTTAAATCAGCACAGAGGGGTATTTTTCCTCGTAGGATATCAGTTTCAGCTTCATGTGAAGGAATATTTGATTGTTTTTAGGAAGTGCTGTCTCGCCTTCCATGTCTCTCATCCCTGCTGTTGGCAAATATGTGCAAAAGTACCTTTGGAGTTCAGCCCAGTGGGTGCAAAATGTCCACATTAAGATTAAGAGACATTCATCTTAAGGGTTGTTTACTTTGTCTTCTGCTCTGTAGAAATACACAAACTAGATTTAGGGCCCCATCTTCGGCTAAAGCCACTATTAAGGCATAGCGGGTAGCGGGAGGGGTGTTCCCCCGCAAAGAATGCAATCTTCCACCTTGCTGAACCCGCTATCCCACCTGCGCTACCCGCTACATTATACATAGGAGTGGTTAGGGCGTTCTACCTGTTAAACCAATCAGTGCGTCAGTAGCCATTGCCTTTAAGAGCAGGTTGAGCGTCTTTTCATCCAGATCAGAGCAGCTCTCGTGCGCAGCTCTTCTGGGACTCTGCTGTAGAGCTTCCTCCTCTTCCTTCCTCCTCCTCCTCTGCACTAATATATACATATAAATATTTTTACACTGTGGAAGTCAGCAGAAAGGGACGAAAGTATTTTGAGTCTCGCTTTAGTCTTCAAAAGCTTCCAACCAGAAAAACGAATACAATAATAATGATATAGAATGGGCGCCAACAGTACGGTCTCTCTTCCCTCCTCGTTCTTCCTTTTTTCTCTCTCACCTTCACAATAAAATCGTACATTCAGAGCTTACATTCTGGTGTGAAATATAATAAGATTAGTGTCCGCCACAGAGGCCCCCCCTGAACACACAGAATGTCACAAACCCCAACAGCATATCACAGGAGAAACCACATGGAAGGGAAGAAAAAATAAACAAATAACAATTAACTGTAACGTCTAGGGAGTGTAATAAAGCGGCCGCTACGGCTGCTCGTCAGGGCCGGTGGTGGTGAAAGGGAGTTAGATGCGCCCGACTGACCACAAACCGGCTGACCCAAAGGGGAGGACCCAGGTGCAGGGGAAAAACGTGAAACTGGTGGACGACCATGACGCGGAGGCTGGGCCAACTCAACTGGGTCACCAGGAAACACATGAGCCGGCTTCAAATGGTCCACCAAAACATGCTCAGGCCTGTCCCCAAATTCCACCAAAAAATCCTTAGGCTCCCTTTCCAAAACACGAAATGGACCATCATACGGAGGCTGAAGCGGCGAACGGTGTGCGTCATGTCGCATAAAAACATACTCAGCTGACATAAGGTCCTTAGGCACAAAAGTCAGTGACAGTGATGCACCGCCAACGGGGCTAAAGACCCAGCTTCCCCTTGGAGGACTGCCCTCCGACTGATGGGGGCAACTGAACCCGCCGGACCCGGAAGAAACTCCCCCGGTACCCGCAAAGGCTGTCCAAGGACCAACCCAGCTGAAGAAAATCACAGGTCCTCTTTAGGAGCCGAACGCAAGCCCAACAAAACCCAAGGCAGGCGATCCATCCAGCCATCATCCACCAGTGAGGCCCGCAATGCAGCTTTCATGGTACGATGAAACTAAAAAAAACTCTCACAAAGGCCATTGGCCTGAGGATGATAGGCAGCAGTACGATGCAGTTTAACACCAAGGCTTTCTGCTACTGCAGTCCACAACTCGGAGGTGAACTGGGGACCCTTGTTTGAGGTCAAGTCCAACGGAACACCAAAATGTGACACCCAGGAGGAGATGAATGCCCGAGCCACGTCAATCGAAGTGGTCGATGAAAGTGGAACTGCCTCTGGCCACCGAGTAGTCCTGTCAACCATCGTCAGGAGATGAGTAAAACCCCTGGAAAGAGGAAGTGGGCCCACCAAGTCCACATGCACATGCTCAAACTTCCCCTTGAGGAACAGGAAACTGTTCCAGCTGAGCCTTAGTATGCCGTTGCACCTTGGCACGCTGGCAGGTCAGACAGGAAACTGCCCATGACCGAACATCTCGACGGAGGCCTGGCCACACAAACTTTTCCCTCACCAGTTTAACCGAGGCTTTTACGCCTGGGTGGGAAAGGGAATGTACTGCATCAAAAACCTGCCAACGCCAGCCATCAGGAACAAAAGGCTGAGGCCTTCCGGTTGAGACATCACACAGGAGAGTTGCACCACTGTCATGAAAGGAGACCTCCTCCAACTGCAAACTGGATTCAGCCGCCTTAAAGTTCAGAATACCTGGGTCCGTCAGCTGGTCTGTGGCCATGGCAAGGTAGTCAACGCCTAAATGCACGGAAGCGACGGGCGCTCTGGAAAAACAATCAGCCACCAGATTATTCTTGCCAGCCACATGTTGAATGTCAGTCGTAAACTCCGAAATCGCGGACAAGTGCCGCTGCTGCCATGCTGACCACGGCTCAGAAACCTTTGCCATCGCAAAAGTGAGGGGCTTGTGGTCAACAAAAGCGGTAAAGGTCCTACCTTCCAACATGAACCGAAAATGGCGTGTTGCCAGAAAAAGGGCGAGAAGTTCCCTATCAAAAGTACTATACTTCCTTTCAGCATCCCGAAGTTTCCTGCTAAAAAATGCGAGGGGTTGCCAAGCACCATCCACCCATTGTTCACACACTGCCCCCACTGCATAATCAGAGGCATCAGTCGTCAGGGCGACAGGGGCCGTTGAACAAGGATGGGCCAAAAGCGTAGCATTAGCCAGGGCCTTCTTAGCATCATCAAACGCCTGCACCCTTTTGGGAGTCCACTCTATCACCTGGTCACCTTTCTTGCCTCGAAGTATGTCATACAAGGGGTGCATGAGGTGAGCAGCTTGCGGGATGAAACGGTTATAAAAGTTCACCATCCCCAAAAACTCCTGCAGGGGTTTCACTGAGGGAGGGCAAGGGAAAAACTGAAACTGCTTCAACTTTGGCAGGAAGGGAACTACCCCTTGAGGAGACACTCGATGTCCCAGGAACTCAATGGTAGGCAGACCAAACTGGCATTTAGCCGGATTAACAATCAGGCCGTGCTCACTCAGTCGAACAAACAACTGGCGGAGATGCACCATGTGTTCTGCTGCAGAGGGGCTAGCCACCAGTATATCATCCAAATACACAAATAAAAATGGCATACCCTGCAGGACCGAATCCATAAGTCGCTGGAATGTCTGCGCTGCACCTTTAAGGCCAAATGGCATCTGCAAAAACTCAAAAAGACCAAAAGGAGTGATAACAGCAGTCTTGGGAACATCTAAGGGATGTACAGAAACCTGATGGTAGCCATGGACTAAATCCACCTTGGAAAAAACTGTCGCCCCAGCAAGGCGAGCAGAAAAGTCCTGAATGAGAGGGACTGGATACCGGTCGTCACTTGTCGCGTTATTAAGGCGCCAAAAATCCCCACAAGGTCTCCAATCCCCGTCGGCCTTAGAACCATATGCAAAGGGGACGCCCACTGACTTTTGGAGCGGCGTACGATTCTGAGGCACTCCATGTTAGCAAACTCAGCCTTAGCTATGGCTAACTTAGTGGTATCTAGGCGCCGTGCCCGCGCAAAAACAGGTCGACCCACAGTTGGGATACAATGCTCCACCCCATGCCTAGCCACAGTAGCAGAAAATGTGGGTTTAGTCAGAGCAGGAAACTCCGCTAACAAACGCTGATACTCGTCACCTGTGGCAAGTATGTTAGCAAGAGGCCGATGGCCAGGTCCCCCAAGTTTGCAGAGGTAGGTATCAAATGACACAGCATCAATTAAACAGCTGTTGGCAACATGTACTAACAACCTGAAAGCACACAAAAAATCAGCACCCAAAATAGGTACAGACACAGAAGCAATGACAAAGTCCCACTCGAACCGACGTCCACTAAAACACACAGTCACCGACCTTGAACCAAAAGTGCGAATGGGCGTGCCGTTTGCCGCATCCAGTGGGGGCCCACGGCTCTGACACAAAATGTCCGTCGCCGAAACCGGCATTGTGCTCCACTGCGCACCTGAGGCCACAAGTAACCGACGTCCAGAAACTTCATCCACGATAAAAAGCAGCTTGTCTGAACTGCCAGCACACACAGCTGCTAGCGAGCGCCGGCCCTCTTGTTTCCCTGACGGTGGAACGAACACTGAGGAATGCAGCACCTCGCCGTTATTCCAAACCGGCGGTGGTAGAAGCAGAGCACGTCGTCCTTCCGCTGCTCCGACACAGCAGTCACAGCAGCAATCTCTGATCCTCCTGGAGGCACACCTGGTAAAAACGCATGGACGCTGTAATGCCTGGACGCCAACAAAAGTCGGTTCGCCTCCTCAGCCAGCGCGCGGTAATCCTTTGCCTGGATCCGGGGAGAGCTCGCCAGCACGGTGCGGACGGCAGGAGGGAGCTGATGCAGAAACAGGTGTGTAAAGAGGAAGGAAACATCTCCCAAACCCACCAACGCCAGCACGTGCTCCATCAGCTCAGAGGGCTTGCTATCCCCTAAACCATCCATGGACAACAAACGATCAGCCCGCTCAGCATCTGAAAGTTGATAAAGCCGCAGGAGGGTTTCCTTGAGCGCGGCATATTTGTCAGCGGTCGGCGGGCTCCGTAGTAGACCCATCAGACGGCGGGTAGAAACGGAATCCAATGCAGCCACGACATGAAAGTACTTGGTCTCGTCAGCAGTTATGCTGCGTAGATGAAACTGGGCCTCCACATGCTGGAACCACGGCTCCGGGTCGTGTTGCCAGAACTCGGGAAGCTTGATCACGGCCGCAAACATGGCGGACGCAGACGCGGCGGGGGGTGAAACCAGGGCCGGCAGAGAAACAGCATCCCGGGAAGAGGCAGAGACCGAAACCGCGGCCGGTGGAGAAACAGCGGTAGCGTCTGGTGAGTCTTCAGATGATGACATGTTGAGACGTTCAGGGTCACCAATGTGGAAGTCAGCAGAAAGAGACAAAAGTATTTTGAGTCTCGCTTTATTCTTCAAAAGCTTCCAACCAGAACAACGAATACAATAATAATGATATAGAATGGGCACCAACAGTACGGTCTCTCTTCCCTCCTCGTTCTTCCTTTTCCTCTCTCACCTTCACAATAAAAGCGTACATACAGAGCTTACATTCTGGTGTGAAATATAATAAGATTAGTGTCTGCCACAACACAGACAATTCCTATCGGCTACCTGAAAGTCCCAGATGGTGCGCTCCCAGTAAACACGCTCTGGTCGTCTCTGGTTTAATTGGCGAGCAAGCCGTTTAAGATGATCTCTGCTATTTTCTCAGGGGTTCAACTGAGGCCAAATCACGCTTTTTATACAATAGTTAATTTGAGAGGTAGAGCCGTTTGTGCACATCCACATGTGACCAGGTGTACATTATGTGACCAGGTTGACGAGCATTGATGCCATATGGACGCGCTCTTGTGGTCTGACCACCCACAACCCTAAACCCGCGGTCGCAAGATACCGAGTTTGTGGAAAGGGCAAAAGACACGCCCATTGCCACACCTACAATGTGAGTAAGGGAGTCAGCATAATGGGTAGCGGCTTTAGCGAACGGAAGATTGCATTAGCAGTTAGCGGAGGTTCTTATACCTGCGATTTGCAGGTAGTGGCTAGTGGTAATGGGTAAGGGGAAGTGTACGATCGAGGTCTTTGTGTCTCAATGTAAACATTTGGACAAAATCGTATTTTCAACCATCTCAAATTCCGTTTCCCTTCTGTCAACTATTTTTTTTGCAGAGAAATCTGACGGTTATTTTCTCCCATTTTCTTTTTCAGATGAATATACAATCTGGATGCTTTGGGTGCATTTACATTAATGGATCAACTCGGAAAAACTTTTGACTCATGCTTCTCGGCTGGAGACTTAAGCGCATGGTGAGACAGCAAAGGCAGAGCAACCAGTGTGGCCACAGATGACAAAAAAAGAAAAAAAAGTAGAAACTCCCACGCTGAGCTGAAATGAAATGAAATGAGTGAATGGAAATGGCTTTAATGGTGCATATCTCTGTCCGTTGACCCACCCAAGGACACAGCGGGGGAAATCCCTTCACAACAGCAGCACTGAGAAAGACTACATTTCTCTGCAAGAACGAGATGAACTAATGGAACTCCAAAAAAGTTTTATTCTGACACTGGTGAATACAGAGTTTTATTTCTTGCTTTCTTAATAACCATCCATTTTTACATTTCAGGCCTGCAACACAGTCCAAAAACATTTATCTATTTATCGGGAGGAATCTCGGTGGATAAAGAGTCGGGGGTCGAGCCGAAGCTGGACGCCCATTATCTCTCATCTGTTACACAGCCCTCCGGTTGCCTCTGTCGTCATGGTACTTCACCATGTGTCTGATTGGTTTAGAAAATTAACCAATAACAGCAGAGTGAGCGAAGAGCAGTGGGAGTGGGAGGCCAAACAGGCTGCTCACTGGAGAACACAGAAAATACAAGTTTTAAGCTGCACAGCCTGACGGACCCAGAAATTTTTGAGTCACGAACAAAGTAAAAAGACTTGATCGATATGAATAATATGAAGTGGGATTTTTAAAGACATTCCATGCTATCCCAACAGAGCTCTTCTCCCTCAGACCGCAGGCTTACTTGTGGTTACTAGTTCGTTAAGTTCCCAAAAGTGGAACGAGACTCTCCCCTCATGTTGCCTTAAAACTTTCCTTTTTAATAAAACTTATAATTAGGGCTGACTGGGGGTCCCCCGAACCATCTTTTTGGTTATGCTGCTACAGGGCTAGACTGCTGGTCGACCTCCCATGATGCACTGGGCTCTTTCCTTACTCAGTTCTCTTTACTTTTCTTTGATGTTTATGTCAATATCAAAGCAATTAACATGGCCAGATATCCCTGGATTCTCTGCCAGTTTGTTTGTCTCTCTTCTCTTTCATCTCAGAACCCAAACCGGTGGAGGCAGATGGCCTCCCCTGAGTCTGGTTCTGCTGAAGGTTCATCCATCCATCCATCCATCCCTCATCTATGCCTGCCTACATCTTTGCTCAGTCAAGAGGACCTGCTGAAAGTCCAGCTGAAGGTTTGTGTCCATGTGAATTATGTCTTTTTTTCCTCTCCACTGTCACCTCATGCTCTATCAGGATGGATTATTGGACTGAAATGAAGGTTGAGAGCAACCTGTTGAGTTTATAAGAGAGTGGGGTTTTTTTTTATTATGAATTGGCATTATATGACTTTTTAATCTGGACTCTGTTGGAACGAGTTGGATTAACTAAACTGCAGTGAACTGGATGGAACTGGAATGTAATGGGACTGAATTGGATTGTCCATAATTTTGACTGTATTTAGCTTTTTTTTCTGTGCCTTGAGATGACTTTTGTTGTGACTTGGCGCTGTACAGATAAAGGTGAATTTAATTGAAATTAAAAACACAGAAAGAAATGGCATAAACTCCAGTTTAAAATTCCAGGAGCCTGAAACCTTGTAGTCTGTTTTGTTGATTTAATTCATCTGGTATTCCTGTCCTGCGGCGCTTTTGGTTTGTTTTTCCAGTAAATTATTAAAGTTCTGTTTTTAATCCTTTCTCCAGTCGGACCTTATATGCTACTGTGCTTGAGTCCTCTGTCAACCAGCACAAGGGACTTTTGTTTGTGTTTAAAATTATCAGTTTCATTTTCATCTGAAGGAATATTTGCTTACTTTTCCATAGTGTCTTCTGGCTTCAGCAGTTCTTCGTCCTCACTCTCGGCAAAAATCAGCCAAAGTCACTTTTGGACTCCTGAACCAGTGAGACAACTGCGTGTTGCCATTGTGGAGGGAGGTGGGGTGGGGGACCGAAAATGGTAGTTGTTGAAGAGAAAATGAGTCCAAACAAGAGTAAGGGTGAATTCCAATTCCTCCCTTTAACCCTCAATCTCAAAAATGCGCGCTCTCGTGAAGTGCAAGTGCTGTCCCGATTCTAAGAACATCAAGTTGAGGGACAAGTTTGAGGGCTGTATCGTCCTCAACACTGAGATTCTCCGGCACCACCCTTGGGAGTAAGGGCTACCCAGAAGGCATTACATATTTTCGCCAAGACATCTTTACAAAGGATTGCGCCGATAAAAACTAGCTACGAATGTAAGTATTTTCTTGACTAATAAAGATATAAATGTTACAAAACCATCTTGTCTTCATCATATATCTATATATTATCTTATTCTTCTTCTACTTCGTCGTCGTCATTTTCTTGACAGACTGGACGTAGCTTTTGCGTAAGGCCGCCCCCCACAGTCTGAAGACGTAACTGCACGCAAGGGGTGTCCCATTTCTAAGTCACGAGATAGCCCTTAAACTTACTTTCGAGAGCCAAGATTGAGGGTTAAGGAGGGAATTGGACCTAAATCTGGGACAGTGTCATAAAAGCGGGTTAACCTTCATGCCTGCAGGGGGACCCTCTGAGCTGGAAATGGCTGAAGTTCCCGTGTGCTGCTTAAAAGACTCAACATGACAGTGTTAGGCTCAGAAAAATAAAGAACAGAGTTCATTATTCAAACACTCCTTATTTATATTTCATTTATTGCCGTCAATCATTCGGCGGCAGCAGTTTTGCAGTTGCAAATTATCAGCAGGATTTTTGTAGATGCTCAGCACAGATTTCAAATAAACCCAGTGAAACATTATCGATTGCTGATAAAATTCCAAAACATCATCTCAAAATTCATGATTAAAGCATTTGGAGTAGACTTTTAGGATTTTTCAAGGTTCAAGAACCCAACACGAAAAAAAAAAAAAATCTATGACATAAACTCAAAGGTTCAGTTTGCATAGAAGAATCGATTTTTATTCCTTTTTTTTTTTCCCAAAAAGGGCTTCTATGTTTTTAGATCCAAAGAGCATTTGGTGTGTATGAGAAAGTCCTTCTGCTACGTTGGCTGACTTCATACCGGCTTCCCACACATTTTAAATGGCATGACATTAATTAATGATCCACCTCTTGTAGACCTTCCAGATTTTACTGGACTTTATTGATCGTATTCTGAATATACGAAGAGTATGATGTTTAAACTGAATTCTGTTCACTATTTTCCTTCTGTTTGGGAACGGTTAATACCGATTAACTTATAATAACAGACATTTATTTAGTAATTAATAGTGTATTATCTAAGGAAGAGGAGAGAAAAACACACTCAACTCATTTTGTATCAGCTACACGGATGGTTAGGTGCAAATCTGTCTCCCTCTCACGCCTTCTCTCCCGCCTCTGATTCTCATTTGATCTGTACCTCTTCTTTTCTTTTCCTCCATCTTTTTTATGAATCCCTCTCAGACACCCACATTGTGGCATGCGCTCTCTCCCACTGTGAGTTATCCGCACTACGCCACATAAATTTACTGCGCGGTTAAAGAGGGAAGGGGAGGCAGACGCAGAGAAAAATAAAAATGCAGGTAAGAACGACTGAACGCCCACATTACAAGCACACGGAAAAGCACCGGCACAGGCCGAGATACTGACTCCCACATCCCATCTGTCACAAAAGGAGCCTTACACATTTTCCTCCTGATATGACACTTTTCATCACCCTTTGCAGGTAAATTCTTGTCGCACTGTGACCAGGCAAATAGACACACCTACGAGCCTCTTTTTAATAAGCGCGTATTGTCAAAACTATTGCCTTCGCCGTTAGCAGTCACGATCCACTGCTAAGAAACGACTACGCAAAACTCGCGGTCCCATTTATATCACAGTCTTGTGATCAGAGTGTAATTTATTTTTGATCCAGCAGGAAAAAAAAAAAATAAAACAAAACAAAACCAAAGAAAAGACAGAAATGTGGTTTTACCTTTGTGTAGCTGGTGTAAAACCAACATTGGGTTGGTTTTGAAATACAGGTTACATGAATAACTTGAATAATATACACTGTCCGGCCAAAGTCACCACCAAAAAAAAAAGGTCATACACTAATATTTCGTCGGACCTCCTTTAGCTTTGATTACAGCATGCATTCCTTGTGGTATTGTTTCGATAAGCTTCTGCAATGTCACCAGATTTATTTCCATCCATTGTTGCATTAATTTTTCACCACGATCTTGATGATGGTAGAGTCTGACCACGGCACAAATCCTAGTCCAGCACATCCCAAAGATTCTCAATGGGGTTCAGGTCTGGACTCTGTGGTGGCCAATCCATGTGTGAAAATGATGTCTCCTGCTCCCTGAACCAATCTTTCACAATTTGAACCCCGATGAATCCTGGCATTGTCATCTTGGAATATGCCTGTAACATCAGGGAAAAAAAAATCCATTGATGGAATAACCTGGTCATTCAGTATATTCAGGTAGTCAGCTGACCTCATTCTTTGAGCTCATACTGTTGCTGAACCAAAACACTGCTCCCACAGGCTGGTACAGTAGGCACTAGGCATGATGGGAGCATCACTTCATCTGCCTCTCTTCTTACCCTGATGCTCCCATTACTCTGGAACAGGGTCAATCTGGAATCATCAGACCACATGACCTTCTTCCATTGCTCCAGTCTTTATGCTCCCTAGCAAATTGAAGCCTTTTTTCCAGTTAGCCTCACTGATTAATGGTTTTCTTAAGGCTACACAGCTGTTCAGTCCCAATCCCTGGAGTTCCCTTTGCATTGTGCATGTGGAAATGTTCTTACTTTCACTATTAAACAGCTCTGAGTTCTACTGTTGTTTTTCTTCGATTTGATCTCACCAAACGTTTAAGTGATCGCCGATCACGATCATTGAGGATTTTTTTTCCAGCCACATTTCTTCTTGGAAGACAATGGGTCTCCACTATCCTTCCAGTTTTTAATAATGTGTTGGACAGTTCTTAACCCAATTTTGGTAGTTTCTGCAATCTCCTGAGATGTTTTCTTTGCTTGATGCCAATAATTTGACCCTTCTCAAACAGACTAACATCTTTTCCATGACCACGAGATGTGTCTTTGACATGGTTGTTTAGGAAATGAGAAGCAACTCATTGCACCAGTTGGGGTTAAATAACTTGTTTCCAGCTGAAAGATAATCACCCATGCAGTGATTATGCAATAGGAGGCTCGTACCTATTTGCTTAATTAAATCCAGGTGGTGACTTTTGTTTTGGCCAGGCAGTGTAGAGAATCAAAGCTAAACCTAAACTATATTTTGTTGCCACATCTTTATTGATAAATGTGTTCTTTGGCCTGGAGTTAGCCAAAATAACTTCAAGGTTGTAACAGCTGAGAAACTGAATTCATTCATTCTTGTAAGTTAAAATGACTTTTTTCTCTGAAAATTGACAGTTTCATTCCCAGACATAAAAGTTGTCCCCTTAACCAGCAAAATGCCCCAAGATGATCTAATTCACCCTAATTGTCAGCATTAAACATCAGCTGATCTGTTGGCACAGAATACATTTCTCTGATGTAGTGACTGATAAAGCTCATATGAGGTTTTCCTATTGGACAAACTGAAGCATCACATCCTGTCCAACAGGTGACTGCCAGCTGATTTGTTTCTTTTTCTAAGGGAACTAGATACCAAGTCAACATCAATTATGTCACAATTCATAGGCTGCATCCTTTGAAGGCCAGTTGTGTCAAGATAGATATCCAGTTGTCCAAGAAGACTTCCAAATGTGTCAGACTCTCTTTATGTCCTTTTCCTGGACTGAGAAAGTTGCATCAGGTGATTCCTTTTGTGGCCCTGCATTTCCCAAGATTCATTGCACAGTTACCAGTAAAGGGGAAAGCAGTGCACATGGTGGTGCACATGGTGGTTGTACCACGGTCTTCTCTCAGCCTGAAGAAAATCAAACACCTGGTCCGGCAGTAAAGCGTTAAAGAGTTTCTTGCTCCATCTTACAGATCAATGAGAAACTGCTCATGTCAGTGTTTCCAGGTTACAAGACCGCTGCTTGTGATATAAACAGGAGGGCTAGATGAACGAATTTCACCGATGCTCAGTTCAGCCTTCATGGTCTTTGAAGAACACTTCTTCATCAACTGTGTCCTTACTAAGGATCCAGCCCCTGATTTGGGACATAACTGTTGGTTGTGTTCAAATGAAGCAGATAAAACTCTGGACACTAATATCAGGTATTGAAGTTGACATTTGGCTGAAGTTTTACTGGAGCTACCAATATGAAGGCTATTGTTATGCTGAAAAAAAGCAAAACAAAACCTATAACAGGTGGATTCACACGTACGCTGTATCTGTTGTCTGCATCCGTCTCTATAGACTTTGACTGAGGTGACGCCGTCCATTGATAAAATGAACTGTGGGTTCCATGTGTTGCACTGATAGTGTTGCCTCCATCAAAAGTTGGGGATGTTCAACTTTTCCTGCTCCAACGCTTGCGTCAGCCAGTGGAGTTGCAGCTACACAACTATAGCTAGTGAACTGACTCGTGCACGGAGGTGGGACTGTATCAAAGCACATTGGTTATTTGTGTTGCGAGCAGAAAGGAATTTGATTGGTTGTTTGTGGTATGACAAAAGAAACGTCAGAAACACCACCCTCCTGTGCGTTGCTGCAACGTTGGTGCATGAATCCACCGTAAGATAACAAAAAGCTCATCTGTGGGGAAAACAACGATAAAAAGAGAGAAAGCAAACCCAACAAGTGGATGATCTCAAAATCCTTTCATTGGAGAGAAAGAAATACCTTCAGACCATCAACAGAAGTCAAGAAAACTCTGGAGAGAGTTGGATTAGCCAAAATCTGTAATCAAGAAACATCTTCATGAATGTAAATACAGAGAGTTAATGACCGCTGGATTGGTTTAATACTGCTGGAAACGCTGACAGGGAGGGAAACCAGATAACATCTAAAAAAAAAAAAGCCCCCTCATGTTCTGGAATCACGTTGATTTATTTATTTGACAGGGATTATATGTACATATACTGTAATATTCAGAGATAGCTCCAAGCTCATTTTCTTCTGTCGTCTCTGGGCACAGGAAAATTAACAGAGCAGATCAGTTGGTTATATAGCCCAGCTGTGCAAATTACACTGTCAGAAAATTTAAAATACAAAACAGAGCATCCCGACGATGACAAAGCACTACCAGATGGATCAGATCAACTAAAACCAATGCATTTTCATAAATTAAAACAAACAACGTACCACAATTACATTACCACTACCACATGCCAATGCTAATGACAACACACCCGATTATCATTCAGCTATGCTGCTACGCTAAATTCAAAATGTTGTGAAGTGTAACTCTCTCCGTTGATGGTTAGGAGTTCAACATCCCTGCAGCTTTGACTGAAATGCAATTTTGTCCAAAAGACATAGATCTGTAGTTAATACAGCAGTCTGGGTTTGGATGGCACTTCACAGTGCAGATGGATAATGAACCGAAGCATAGTGCGAAACCAAATCAAGACTTTCTGGAGGTAAAGAAATGGAATATTCTTCAATAGCCAAATCAGGCACCTGATCTCAGCCCAACAGAGCATGCTTCTGAGTTACTGGAGACAAAACTGAAGTCAGGAAAGCCCATGAAGGAGCTGCAAGTAAAGCTGGTTGCAGTGGGAGGCCTGGTAAAGGCTCTCCAGGGAGGAAAGTCCAGACTTCAGGCAGTCATTGAATGCCAAGGATTTGCAGCCAAGTATTAAATATGATGGTTATATTTACAGTTATATCCTTTGTCCAAAAAACTTTTGAACCCTTTAAAATGTAGGTACTTTAATTAAAATGACACTAATTCCTAATTGGTGAATGTCATATTTTTGAAACCTCTTAAATAAAATAAATTCTTGATCTTTTTATTTCAAATCCATTGTGCAGGTGCATAAAGGCAAAATCATAACTGTCATTGTCCAAATGCTTTCAGATCTAAATATATTACAACTTCATTATGACATCATTACTGTAATAGTACATGTATTGATTTAGTTTTTTGTTATTGTGATCAGGATGGAGAGTCTTTGTCATACCATTGCTATCCTGGCCAATGATTAAATAACTCAACAGGTAGAGACATGTGCAGTTCAATTCAAATTCAAAAGTACTTTTTAATCTCAGAGGGGAAATTAATTGTTGCAGTAACTGTCATGATTTAAGTGTCTTCAAAGATTCATTATATAAGCTTCCAGCTGTGTTCAGGAAGGATCTCCTGTAGTGTCTGTGTTACAGCAGATCTGAAGAAGCCTCTGACTGAAGACACTCTTGCTGAATCACTGTGTTGTATAGAGGATGTTCAGAGTTGCCTATGATGTTCTTCATTTTATGAAGTATCCTCCTTTTAAACCACCATCTCCAGAACAAAGCCAGCTTTCTTTATCAGTTTGTTCAGTTTCTTTAAGTCACTGGCTCTGTTGCTGCTCCCCCAATAGATGACTGCAGATAGGAGTGAATTCTCCACAATGGACTTATAGAAGATATACAACTTCTGCAAACACTGAAGGACTTAAACCTCCTCCAGAAGTAAAGTCTACTCTGTCCCTTCTTATAAGCAGCATCAGTGTTGCATCTCCAGTCCAGTTGTTGTCCAGGTGAACACCACCTACACTTCTTCTCCCATGATGGAAATGGTGTTTGAACTTGTTCCTGGTCCTCCTAAAATCCACAATCTCCTTTGTCTTGTTGACAAAGGAGATTAGATAAGATGATTGCTCCTACACCCCACCACAGGTCCAGCAGTTCCCTGTACCCAGTCTCTGGTCCACCACTGATTCACCCCACAGCTGCAGAGTCATCTGAGTATTTCTGCAGATGTCAGGACTCTGACTGCTGCTGGAATTCTGAGGTGTACCATAGTGAAGAGGAGTGGTGAGAGTACAGTTCCCTGTGGTGCTCCTGAGCTGCTGACCACCTGGTCAGACACGCAACCATTCAGTCTCACAAACTGTTAGTCTAGGTTGTCAGTGATCCAGGAGATTGTGGAGACATCCAGCTGTGTCTTCTGGAGTTTCTTTGTAGAAAAGCAGGCTGGATGGAGTTAAGTGCGCTGGAGAAATCGAAGAACATGATGCTCACAGTGCAGCTGTTGTGTCCAGATGACTGTGGGTTCGTTGAAGCAGCTGTATGACGGCATCTTCAACTCCAACCTCGCAATGATAAGCAGACTGCATGGGTCCTGGGAGGTGCTTGTTTGCTTGTTCAGGTGGCCCAATAAAAGCCTCTCCAGGACTTTCATGACATGTCATGTTAGAGCTACAGGTCTATAGTCATTGGGGGAAGATGGATGAGATCTTTTTGGTACTGGAACAAAGCTCCTAGCTCAGGCTGAGGTTGAAGAGGTGCTGTAAAAAGATTCATAAATTCTTTTCAGCACACTTGCATGCTCACAGACCCACATATTTTCCCCACACAAACACCAAAATCCCTTCAGCTTTCATCATACTCACTTCGTGGATCAGTCTGTCCTTCAGGTTCCCTATTTTCTCTTTTTTTTTTGCAAAAAAGTCATAAGTACAGCAGTGTACTTATGACTTAAATGCCTGAAATCAAAATGCCACAGGATTATAGTTCAGCAGCACCAGTTTCATCATGTATTTAATGTATGCTAATACTAACGAGTTTTGTCTTTTTTGTAATATCCTATAATGTGAGCAGTTTTCAACAGCTGTCACACTGGTCTTGCAAACCAAAACTTCCTGATGTAATTCTCTCACAATGTCAGAAATCCTACAATTCTCTTTTCTTGCAAGGAAATTAAATTGCAACTTGAACTGACGCATCGATGATTGCGATCTCTGCATCAGTAGTAGCCTACGGTTCAAGAGGGCTCAACATCGTACAGTCTGAACATCCCATTCTGGTCGCTGTACCCATTATTAAGCAAATGCAATTTGTAGAGTGTGAGATGTTATGAATCTTATACGAACTGCAGAAACCGTGCGGTGTATAGGAGCCCTTAAATGTAATATTCAGTCAAAATGATTGCATTGCATAAACATTGCAAGTAACAAAGGAGGAAGAAGAAGAAATCTGTAGAAAATATAGATGACACAATCAACAGAATACTTGAATTCTGAGCTAACTCTTTTTTAAATTTTATTTTTCTTCACTGTCATCTTCCTTCAGTGATTGTTTGGAACGTCATTTTTTCTTCTTGAGTCAGACAGGTGATGAAGGTGATAAGTAAATTGTCACTCAAAGAAAACCATTTGATCTCTGTATTGTCCCATTATTCTGCGCTTCATTTTCTTGACTTTGAAGGCTGGTAATTATCCATGACCCCGCTCACCACACAAGAAAAAGAAAAGCAAGAGATCTCAGTGGGCTGTTTACCATATGCCACACAAATTCTTTAAGTGTTTCATATTGGACCTTCACACAAAAAGGCAACTAATTAAATGTGAGTGTTTGTAGAACTATACACTATATAAAGAGAACAGGGCAAATCCTTCTGTGATGTCACCAAGAGGTTTCTGAAGAGTGGTTTTAAGCTGGATTTTGTGAGCTCCTGTCAATAGCTGATTGTGTACAACCCTGATTGATCCAAAAACACTGATTGGCTGACACGCGTCCCCGCATCTCCCATCTCTTGCTCTCGTCAGCTACGCACAGAGGAGAGATCGTCAAAGTGAGTGTACCTTCGTAGATTTTGCGTACGCGCGTACATGTATACTGTATGTACATATGTACATACATATGTACATGTATACTGTATGTACATATGTACATACATATGTACATGTATACTGTATGTACATATGTACATACATATGTACATACAGTATACATGTACATATGTACATACATATGTACATGTATACTGTATGTACATATGTATGTACATCCACATCGCTGTTTTCACCATTCGCGGGGGGGGGGTTACAGCCCCCATTAACCGCGAAGTGTGGGGGGTTACTGTAATCCATCCATCCATCCATCCATCAATCTGTCCATCTATCTGCCCATCCATCTTATCCATCCATCCATCATTCCATCCGTCCATCCATCCATCCATCTGCCCAACCATTCATCCATCCATCCATCCACCTACCTATCTGTCCATCTAGCCATCCATCCATCAATCTATCCACCTATCCATCAATCAATCTATCTGTCTTTCCATCCATCCATCCATCCATCCAGCTATCTGTCCATCCATCCATCCGTCCATCTGTCCATCCATCCATCCATCCATCCATCTATCCATCTGTTCATCCATCCATCTATCTGTCCATCCATCTGTCCATCCATCTATCCGTCCATCCATCCATTCATCTATCTGTCCATCCATCCATCCATCCATCCATCCATCTATCCATCCATCCATCCATCCATCCATCCATCCATCCATCCATCCATCCATCTATCCATCCATCCATCCATCCGTCTATCCGCCCATCCATCCATCCATCCATCCATCTGTCCATCCATCTGTCCATCCATCTATCTGTCTTTCCATTCATCCATCCATCCGTCCATCTATCTGCCCATCCATCCATCCATCCACCTACCTATCTGTCCATCTAGCCATCCATCCATCAATCTATCCACCTATCCATCTATCCGTCTTTCCATCCATCCATCAATCCGTCCAACTATCTGTCTATCATTCCATCCATCTATCCATCTGTTCATCCATCCATCCATCCATCTATCTGTCAATCCATCTGTCCATCCATCTATCCATCCATCCATCCATCCATCCATCCATCCATCCATCCATCCATCCATCTATCCATTCATCCATCTATCTGTCCATCCATCCATCCGTCCATCCATCCATCTATCCATTCATCTGTCTTTCCGCCCATCCATCCATCCATCCATCCATCCATCTGTCCATCCATCTGTCCATCCATCTATCCGTCCATCCATCCATTCATCCATCCATCTATCCATCCGTCCATCTATCTGTCCATCCATCCATCCATCCATCCATCTATCCATTCATCCATCCATCCATCCGTCTATCCGTCCATCCATCCATCCATCTATCCATCCATCCATCCATCAATCCATCTGTCCATCCATCTGTCCATCCATCTATCCATCCATCCATCCATTCATCCATCCATCTATCCATCCATCCATCTATCTGTCCATCCATCCATCCATCTATCCATTCATCCATCCATCCGTCCATCCATCCATTCATCCATCCATCCATCCATCCGTCTATCCGCCCATCCATCCATCTGTGACAGTGTGGGGGTCCTGTCACCATATATACCTCCGATTGATCACGTGTCCTGGCTACTTGGCCAACGGGATATCCCTTTGGCTGACTGGTAAGCACACGTGACATTCACCTTCCCGCCCGGGCCCTCCGTAGTGTCCCTTGCCACACATCCATCCATCTGTCCATCCATCTGTCCATCCATTCATTCATCTATCCATCTGTCCATCTATCTGTCCATCCATCCATCCATCCATCCTGGGGACTGGAGCACAAGCATTTGTTGTATGAGTCTCTAAGTACACAGAGACTCTTGGTCTCCAGTCAATCATGAGGCTGTGATGGGAGACAGACAAACACACATACACACACACATGCACACACACATATACAGTCACTGAGGGAGGAAACCAGAGCATCTGGAGAAAACCCGCACTCATAAAGTAAAACCACACTAAGAAAACATTTCAAACGAACTTTCCCACTCTGGTAACAAAAATTGATTTTAAATAAATTCAGCATTTGGCAGAGAAACACAAATTTATTTACTTGTGTTACAGCGGATCTAAAGAAGCCGTTGAAGGCTCCTCTCTTTAATTTGGCTTCAACCCAAACGGTTCCCACACCAGAGCTGTGAAGTGCAGCTTTGAAACCGTGTCCAATTGGTCTCAACTCTCTTTCACTCATTTCCTCAGCTCCATTCTGACTCCATCATTCAGTGTCACGTCGATACTCCTCTGTTCCTTTTTCATATCTTCCCTCGACCTTTTTGCCTTTAGCTTTTTTCTGCTCGCTCTCAGTGCAATCAGCGACTATTTTCCTTGATGGCGGAGATTCTGTTTACCTCTGTATCCTGAAAGGTTTTTGCCAGATTCAGCCAGTTCAATCTCCCCCTCTCCTTTTTTTTGGGGGATAATAGAACCGACATGGGGACGGAGAAAACCTTTGTGCAGTGAAATGCGATCCACTTTACGTCCGCCTCTGTGGCCTGCTGCTCCGTAACACCTTTATAAAAGTGTGCGTGTTCGTGCAGCCTCTCTAGCACACATGCTAGCCTGCATGTTCAATTTGTTGGCTGCCAAACCCTTAGATTTGCTCCTTGAATATAGACGTTCTCCCTTGCCAGAACAGTTTGTCCTACTTTCCCACTGAGAAAATCTTGTAGACTTTGTGGGAAATGTGTGTGTGTGTGTGTGTTTGTTGGCACGAACACGCATTTGAACGGCTCCACTGAAAACAACTTTAAAGCCCAACTTTGAGGAGATTTCGTCTTTATCCTGGAGAATAAACACAATTTCACATTATATACATTACAAAAAAAGATCCATCTATGCCCACTTCATCCTCTGCAGGGTCCCGGGATCAGTTGGTGCCTCCTCCAGCTCTCTTTGGACGAAAGGCAGGGGTGAACCCTGAACAGGTGGCCGGTCCATCGCAGGGCCATGAATCATTTACTAGTTTCAACGGTATCAAACCAAAGTAAAAGAAAAAAAAACAAAAAAAAAACAAATTAATGAATAATTTAAAGCAGCACTTTGGCTCAACTGGATGAGCGGGCACCACATGTACGGAGGTTATATGTCCTCATCAGAGGCGCTCCAGGTTTCGGTCCTGACCTGTGACCCTTTGTTGTAGGTCAACCCCCTTCGTCTCTGCCCTCGAAGATTACACGCCTGCGTCTCTGTTTGGGTATTTGTCACTTTTACACCTGGACAGCTAAATCAGACCGGCTGAGGCTGAAAAATGTTGGTGGCGTCCACACAACCCAATGCACATTTCATCCAACAGCTGACGGGAGCAAAAACAGAGCAGAAACTGATTGCTCCTCATGACTAGGGCTGTAGCGATACACTAATCTTACGAATACGATACACGATATTTGGCTCACGATACGATATATATCGATATTCAATCTTACAATACATTTACATCATTTTCCAAAAGATTTTAAAGGGACAAAGTGATTTTGGTGACATCTTGTGAGTGTTCCAATGACTTTGTTTGAATTTATTGAACTGAAAGCATCAATTACACATTATATGGCTGACAGGCAGCTTGCAAATGCTGGACAAAAAGAATAAAAGATTTGTTGAGAAAAATAGTTTCATTTATTGAAACAGTGCAAATCGTTGCTTGCAAACTTTTAAAGGTGGGACAAGGGGGTTTTGAAAGAAGCTTAGAAGTGGCTGAAAAATACTCTGGGGAAATAAAACATCGATATATATCGCAGAATTGATAAAATCGCTCAGCTCTACTCATGACGTCATCGGTTAAAGCCTCAAAATAAGGTTTTGCACCTCAGAGTCACAGACCTTGGATACACTATGTTTATCAGGTGCATAAATTAGGGCTGGGCAAGTTAACGCGTTATTATCGTGTTAACGCATTAATTTATTAACACCAACATTTATTTTATCGCGTGTTAAACGCATGTTGCTCACATGCTTTTGTTTTGAAAAGTCTGTTACTGGCTGCTGCGGAACCGGAAAAGAATTGGCAGGTAAACATGCAAAAGAGCTAAAACAGACATGGAGAACGGTAAAAATCAGTGTACTTTACAGTTCGGGTAGCAACTCAGGTAGCAATATTAACAATTCTGTCTAAAAATAAAACAATTCTGGACTGCAACAAAACTTTCGTGTTATTCCTCCATGTTCCATCAGATCTGCTCCATGTGTTCACTGTCCTGCTGTTCTCCAGCTGGTTACTTCAATGCGGCTCCATCTAGTGGCACAGATGTGTAATGACAACAGAAAGTCCAGTCCTCGATTATAAAACAAATTCAGTCCTGTGGCCCGTTTTTTAATTTCGTATTTTTAATCCAAGTTTAAAATAGAAATATTAAAAAAAACAGGCTTTTTTTTTGTTTTTTTTTTGTTAGATTAAAAAAATGAAAAACTTAATAAAATTTTACTTTTTAATTTTCTTTTATTTTTGATTGACAATTGAAAATGGAAAGAATGAATGATACACGGATTGGTAAAGTTATAGAACTTTAACATGGACATTTTCATTTTAAAGTTCTCCCAGACGGAGGATTTGACAGAAACAAGTTTATTTGTAACGACTGACAAGTTGAACTCCCCGTTAAAAGTTTCTGCTGTTACCTCAGAAATTACCTGTTTTAATGTTCTGATTGTGCTGAGACACAATCATTTTGTTGGATTTTGTTTGTAGACTTTTTTAAATTTTTTATAAAAACAGGATAACATTAATGCCCTGGCAGTGGCAATAAGCTTTATTTTATTTTACATTCTTTAAGATGAGATTTACACTAAATATGTGTTACTGACAAGTGCTGATGTTAAAAGTGTTTGAAGAACAAATGTTTATGACACTTTAGTTCATATGGCAGCAGAATATTTAAATAAAAGTGCATCTTTACACTACTTTTGAATTCATTATTTGATTTTGCGTATACAATGCGATTATTCGTAATTAATCAGGGAAATAATGCGATTAATTGCGATTAAAAAGTTTAATCGTTGCCCAGCCCTAGCATAAATGCAACACGTCATCATCTCTCTTTGAGCTTAAAATGATGTCTCATGGAGTAAGGACTAATCCCTTTTAAAATGTCAGTTTCAATGGCATTCAAAGGAATATTTTGAAGGGTGGTGTCACCCGGCGCTTGTGGTCCCCTTGTCCCTACTGTCAGCATAAACCAGCCAAAGTGGCTCTGGACTCCGTCCCAGTCATCTCTTGTGGCCACAGCTTTATGACACCGTGTCAAACATCGATATTGATGAAAGAGACTCAAGAACGTGACGACCCTTTCTGTGAAAACAAGAGAAGGACCAAACAAGAGTCTGAACAACAGTAAATCTTGCACAGCGACTCAACCTCCGTGCCTATAGGCGGACTCATTGAGCTAAAAATGGCAAAAAGTCCCTTCGTCCCACTTTGAGACTAATTCCAGCGCCAGATATAAGATGGCACCGCTGTTTCTAGAAAGCTGGATTTAGCTGATTAATGGCCTGAGAGATTCTTCTTTGCTTTTCCTTTGCTCCCGAGGGGCATGAAACAAAAGAGACAATTCAGGGAACTTAATCAATCTTTGAGCCTGTGTTTTTGTCTGCTTTTTCTTTTTCCTCCAGCTGCTTTGTCATTGTTCATTTGTGAAGGGAGCTGTTGTAAACAGCCTGATATTGCATCACCCAGTTTGACAACTCTGGAGAGTCGGACTGTCCTTTTTTGCGGTCTGATATTAAAACGGTGAGAGGGCGTTTTGCCAGTCGATAGATGCGCACTGAGGTATCTCTGCGTTTGAATGAAGCCGGGTTTTGCGTCCACAGGATACCAGGCGTCGGAAACGCAGGGAATCTCATCCCTATTGATACAGACGCTCTCAGGACATCTCAACAAAAAATGCCGCTGCGGTTTCTTGGGCTGCAAGGCCTGTAATTACAACAGGCTGCAGTCAATACAAATCCCATCCAGCGACAGGCTTTATCTCCCTCCCGCGCACACACTTCTCTACTTCATATAATTGTGCTGGTAAAGTCTCAACTTCTCTCTGTTTCAGTGCTCATGTCATCAAGGAAGGAAGATAACTGCAACACCTCTTATCATCAGGGGTGCAACCCGAGGTGTATTTGTCTCAAACTGTTGCAGTCTGGATGTTTGTGGACCTCCCCCTCGTATGATTCAGCAAAATAATCTCTTGTTTCAGGCGAAACATTCCCCATATCAATTCATCCATTTTTTTTATACCCGCTTCAATATCCCGACTGTCATCAAGCAAGAGCGCACGCCTGATAGATCACCTACTATCCTTTTTCTCAATTTGTACATTTTCGATTCCTCTCTGCAGCTCCCGTCCTCGCATCTTAACCCCTCCCACCAGAGATGCGAGCAGAGGAGTCAAAAACATATTTGTGTCTTTAAGTTGCTTTTAATCCTTTGATACCAAGAAGTAGTCTGGTTCCTCTGGTTTTGTTTCTGATTTCCAGGATTCAGTTCCAACAGATGCAGAAGAGACTGAAAAATCAGAGAGATTAAGTAAAAGACAGAGAGGAATCAACAAAAGGCAAAAAGTAAAAACCTGATGACTCCAAGGCATTTCTGGTATTTCTGCAGTCATCTTGGTTGCTTTGAATCAAAGCTCTCCTGCATGAGTCGCCCCATGAAGCCCATGTTTTCCCCATCCTTGCTGTGATTAGGGGTGAGTATTGGCAAGGACCTCGCAATACGATATGTATCGTGATACTTGGGCCACTAAGTATCATCAGGGGGGCAACACGAGCTGCATATTATCACGATATCGCGATATCCTGATATATTGCGATATTCTACCCAGTTAATATCAAAATTAAAAGTAGAGATGAAAAATCAAGTTGCTGTATATGTCCATCAGATGATATTGATCATTCAGAGGACAAATTGAGTCAAAACCATTTGCTTTAAAACAACCTATTTATTGTTTATTATTAGTGTTTTTGCACATTTAAGTGAATGAATGAATTTTCCTAAAAAATCTATTGTAGGAGCTGAAAAATCGCTATTATATCGGGCGGCCGAAAATCACGATATATCGCCAAATCGATTTTTTTTCACACACCTAGCTGTGTTTGGTCTGGTACATTTTGTACCAGTGGAAATGGCTATGAATGGATGTGAAATTCATCCATTTAATTCATTTCAATTCAATTTTATTACCCTCCACCAAGGAGGTTATGTTTTCGGCGGCATTTATCTGTGTGTCTGTGTACAAGATAACTCAAAAAGTTATAGATGGATTTTGATGAAATTTTAGGAGTTGTCAGAAATGTGAAAAGAAAGAACTGATTTAATTTTGGGTGTAATCCGGAATAAATCCTGGATTCTGGATCACTTTCAAATTTTCGACAACATTGCGGTCAATGAGGCCGAAAATTTTGTTTCTCAATATCTCTGTTAATTATTGCCTAAAACTCATGAAATTTCACTCAGGGATTGACAATGGGAACCTCTATCAAATTTCAATGGCTGATCTGGGTCTGATCCACAATGCGGATTTTATTGCAATCTGTAAATTGCTATATGGGGGAATTGTTGCGGAGGTCTGCGCTCTCCGAGTGCTTTTCTAGTTTGTATAGCGTCTGTTACAATGTCAATTGTCTTTAGTCGCTTTACAGAGACCCAGAGCATGACCCCCGAGCAAATGTTATTAACTAAAATTATAATATTAAATCCAAATCAAGGATAATGGCAGGTAAAAAACTCCCACAGTGGGAGAAAAAACCTTTAAGCCAAACAGTGGCAAGAAAAAACTCCACTTTAAGAGGAAGAAACCTTGAGCAGGACCTGGAATCATATGGGGGGACCTTCCTGCTGTAGACCAGCCAGGTAAAGAAAGGAAAAAAAAATAGGGGAGACAGGACAGAGAGAGGATGGAGGACAGAGGAGAGCACACAAATGAAATGAATGAAATGACTACATAAACAGATGCAGGTAGCAACACTGAGGTGAGATGGTCAGAGGTCACCACGCCAGTCGGCACTCCGAACACATCTACACACACAGGTGGAGGTAAACGCTGGGATGGACAGAAAGTACTTTTTCCAAGTGAATTGATCTGACTGGCCAAGCTTCCCTATAGAGACCAAAGATAGAAATGATACGCAGAAAAGATATACAGTTTTATCTTCTCTTGCAGCTCCTCCTGCAGGCCTCGTCTAGCCAAGATCTTTTTTTTCTCCCAAGTGCAATAAAAAAGAAAAAAATCAAGACATCCTTTAAAGATATTTTATATCATTTTTTTTTTTTTTTTTTTTTTTGTCACAAGCAGGAAATCTGAGTAAAGAGAAAACTAAGCACAATCAAGACAAAATTGTAGTTGGAAGTCAAATTTAGAATCCTATCCATCACAATTCTTTCAGTGTCCTGGTCACAAAGAAAACTGATAAGATCCAGAGCTCAAACTGAATGCACTGTAATTGCAGGAAATCAAATATTCGTCATTGCAGACACTGGTACCTCACGGTGCCACACAAATCTCAGCAGATGACAAGTGAAGGGCGACTTCAAAAAAAGTTCACACCACTGAGTGGCGCAAAGCTGCTGTCTAATTCTGTGCTCTGGATCTAAAGCATATCAAATTATCATTAAGAAATAGATACATGAATAAAATATTTCCCTTTTACAATGAAAGACACTCTATGTAAATTTTTGCTATTGCAGTATTCTCTGGTGGTCAAATGCCACAAAATGATAAAATGCTCCACATTCTCTCAAAACCTGGTCCCAGATCAATTTACTAGATTTAGTTTTGTGGTATTAAAGCATTGCCATGATATCCTGCTTCAGCTTCTGGTCTCTCCCATGAGTCTGGGTCTGAAGAAGACCTGAATGTTTGCTCGGGAACTTCTGTGTGAAGTTCTGTGGATGTCCTTATGTACTCTAAAATTTCTAATTATTCGATCCTGAAACTTATTTTGTGATATTTGACTATTATACCTATAAAGCACTGAATGGTTTAGGTCCAAAGTACATCAGAGACCTATTAGTCCAGTATGAACCCTCCAGACCACTCAGGTCCTCTGGTGCAGGTCTGCTTTGTGTCCCCAGAACCGGAACTGAACATGGAGAGTCAGCTTTTAGCTTCTATGCTCCGCAGATCTAGAACAAACTCTCCTGCTGACAGTCTAAGTTCTGTTAAATCAAGGTTAAAGACTCACCTGTTCACTGCTCACTTTGACCTTGGTGGTCAGATGTGAACAGCTGTTGGAGTCCCAGAAACCTCTTTGAGCTCTGTAGAGGTTCTGTTTTTATCACTTTGTATATTTCCCTTTTAAAATCTCTTGATTGTGTTTCATTTTACACATCTGCACTGTAGCGTTTACTTTAAAATATTTATTTTCAATTCTTTATCTTTGTTTTTAACTTTCCTGTTTTTTATCAGCTGTCTCTTTTCATTGTATTTGAATGTCCTGAAGCTGCGTAAAGAGCTTTGAAATGCCTTGTTGCTGAAATGTGCTCTATAAATAAACTTGCCTTGCCTTGTTTTACTGGAGAATTCTCAATAAAACTCCTGCAAAGCATTTCAATCCCCTCAGTTATGGTCCTGATTAATCGTGAACAAATGAATGAAGTTGTCAATACAAGCTGCCAACATGAGTTGTCTGTGAAGGGTGGATGAAGAACTCAATCCCCTGTTTCCTGGAAGGCCTCCTGACCTGTAACCTTCCAGGAAACAGGTGGATGAAGAACTCAATCACCTGTTTCCTGGAAGGCCTCCTGACCTGTAACCTTCCAGGAAACAGGTGGATGAAGAACTCAATCACCTGTTTCCTGGAAGGCCTCCTGACCTGTAACCTTCCAGGAAACAGGTGATGAAGAACTCAATCACACCTGTTTCCTGGAAGCCTCCTACCTGTACCTGTAACCTTCCAGTGGATGAAGAACTCAATCACCTGTTTCCTGGAAGGCCTCCTGACCTGTAACCTTCCAGGAAACAGGTGGATGAAGAACTCAATCACCTGGTTCCTGGAAGGCCTCCTGACCTGTAACCTTCCAGGAACAGGTTAGGTGTTTTGGACACATCTCATTAGCAGGAGTCCTCAGGGCAGAACTAAGACTTGCTGAAGAGATGATCGGTTGGCTTGGGAGCACCTGTTGTCCCCAACAACCCAGTCTCAGAGAAGTGGCAGAAAACTGATGGATGTACGCAGGAGGATTTGATTGATAAAAGATCCCAATTATCAAATATACATTGGCCATATTTTGTTAATTTTCAGTTATCTCATTCTAATTTCTGTTCACCCTAACTCTAAATCAGTGCCTCCTGGGAGTTTTGAATTATCACGTTCCAAACAGGACTTGTTAGAATCTTAACAAAATCTCCAAACGCAGCGTTAACGATCAGCTACAACTGATGCTGCCACCTGGTGGACACCATTTTCACGGTACTCGGGTAGCCCCTATTGCTGGCCCAGAAAAATAAACTGCATCCACTCAGGCATGGCCTACCAACGGTCCCTCACAACCATTTCTTTTGAAATGTCTTGGAAACGAAAGCAAAAATGCTGATTAAAAAGTACTACTAGCTCTGGGATTAAAAAAAAAACATGCTAAATCCTTTCTTGCGCTGCCTGGAGTATAACCATGCAAGAAAATCCTGCCCTCAGTGACATCATTAAGAGCCGAAACTTGAAAAAAAAGTCTCCAGGAAGGAGCGTTTTACAGGACTTTGTAGGCCAATTATTT
The DNA here is from genome assembly GCA_018398805.1 of Hirundichthys speculiger. Classification (NCBI taxonomy): domain Eukaryota; kingdom Metazoa; phylum Chordata; class Actinopteri; order Beloniformes; family Exocoetidae; genus Hirundichthys; species Hirundichthys speculiger. The sequence continues at coordinate 665,847 of JAGFBZ010001425.1, forward strand.
TGAACTTTTGGTCACATCTTAAAATAATAATTCATCATAATATCACAGAAGGTCAGAAAACATCAAAAACAATATTTGGCCACTTTGAGGCACTATAATAAAACGTGTAACTTATGTACATTAGATTTATAAATCTCAAATTTATTAAACCTGGTTTGTGATTAACTCCATGTAATGTATGAAATTACAAAAATATAAGTGTGGTTACAGTGATGCTGGAGAGGATTTAAGCTATAAATCACAATATTAGTTGAAGAACAAATGGTGAAATGACAAACAGAGGCAAAGCTGACAGCAAATTAATTGGTGAAGACTGAGCCGTGGCTGATATTAAAAGCAAATGGTCTGCCGTTACACCAAAGGACACCTATGCATAACACCTAGCATCTGGTAATTAATTCCTCACACTTTTAATTGATGATTCTGCTCAGATTGTTCATGATGTTCCTGCAAAGTTCACCACAAACTTGATAGAAACCAAGCAAAGTCTAAACATTTTCCAAGAGATGAGTTTATATCTATATCAAAGAAAAGTTTTATAAATGTCTTCTCATAGTTTCCAGCTGAAGTCATTAGTTTAGTCAGTAGTCAGTAGTTTAATACAGTTAAAAGCATCTTTGGCAATGCAATGAAGCCAGAAACTGCCCTTAACGTGTCATCACTGTGTGTTTATAGGTGTGTGTGTGACTGGTCAGTAAGACATTATTGAACTTTCAGGCAGCATTTACTTTGCAACATCAAAAGTTTCACCCACAGAGTGGTATACCTGCTAGTAAGTGAAAATGATCAAACTTGGAATTAGGTGTCATGGCGCTTTTATTTTATGCTTTTATTCAGCGCGTATGAAAGCAAGTCGCAGGAGAGTGTTGCTGTCAAAGACAAGGATGCTGCATTCATGAATGGATGTCTTGTTCTCATCTGTCTGTAAAGACTCCTAGATCCACCGAGCGGGAGAGAAATTCGCAGTAGTGTTTTCACGTCCGCCTGAAGTAGCTTTAGTGAGAGGAAGTCGAGATCCGGCCTTGAGCTGTTGGTACGCTACTACTCCTCACACGTACTCTTGATATGGAGTAAAATAATTAGTCACTTTCCCGTGGCGAGATGTGCTGATCATAGCATAGACTTAACTCTGACTGGACAGCACAGGCTCCTGCCAGGACGCGTGGCCCCCAAGTTCAAGTTAAATGCGCCCCTATAATGAACAGAGAGGGGGAGACAACTTCTGTAGACTCTGTTCGAATCTGTTCCCTTTAGCCAGAGCAAAATAAAAGACACAAAGACAACTCTGAGTCTACTTGACCTTATTTCTCTTCCCATCAGGGGCAACTGCAGAATCTCCACAACACAGACATTAAATTATTCCACAAACTTATTACTCAGATTAATTAAATTCAAAACTTTATTAATCCCCAAAGGGAAATTGTGTCTCTGCTGTAGAAAATCTGTATATATAAATTTGAGGACTTTTATTAAATTAAACAATCAATGAGACATTCAGAAAGCTGACCGTCGCTTTATGTGGACTTATCTTGATTGGCAACTCCCGAACGCAGTTGCAGTAGCTCTTGAAAAAAGACCTGCGTCAGTCCTTTTTTTCACCAAATTGGTAATTGTGTTGATTCAGAGTCAGTGTATGACTAAGAACCAACCACAAATTAAAATAAAATAAAATAAATCAGATTAGAGACAGGAATATTAGCACTACTGTAGCCTCAAAACTGTGCTGGGTGAGATCCAAGAACTGGTTACGTCAAGAGGCCGGTGGGAGAGATTAGCGTGACCAGTCGTGTGTGGACAAGACGAGAATACCTTCTCGCACGATGGTAACTGACCAAAGTGGAAAGCATTTTCACTGCTTTATTTAAATATTAAAACTACTATGTAGAGGTCTTTGGAACAACCCGAGGTCCCGACCCGACCCGAATCGGGTCTCGGGTCCATTCACAAGACGTGACTCCGGGTTTGGATCGGAATCGGTACAGTTAGTCTCGGGTCTGGTAGGTGCTCTCTGACAGGCTGGGTCCGCATTTTCCTGAGAGAGGTAAAGATATTGGTGGTGGCAGCTGTCACTCATCCCCCCCATCCCCGCCCCCTTCCATCCAATAGGCTGTGAAATGTCAGGTGACAAGTCGAGCAAAAGTAAACAAACAAACAATAGTTTGGTTTAGCCAATGTCAGGACTCGGGGCAGTTAAATTAATTATTCATTAACGTGGCATGTTTGTTAATAAACAATCGTGTTGTCTGGCGTGTTATTACCGGTATGACCAGATCACCAACATGATAACGTTGGATGAGAGAATATGTTCACGACACGTCCTGACCAGTGTAGGCTATTAGTGTTAGCAGTTGCTACAAATAGTATCTGTATCCACAAAGAAAATAACGACTTGGATTTATTGTTGTTTACATCACGTAGCCTATGTAGCAATTGAACCGGGAACTTTTTAGGGAAGAAAATCAAGTTTTATTCAACGCTAGACAACTTTTATCTTGAGCAATTATGGGCTAGATTGTCTCAGTTCTATTCGAGTATCTCGGTTCGGTTCGTGGTCGGAAACTAAAGACTCGGGTCGGGTCGGTTCCAGGTCCAAATATCGCAGGTCCTTTTGGGTTCGGAACCTGGACTTATGATAATAGGTCAGGTCGGTTTAGGGGTCGAATTTTCATGGGTCCATTTGGGTTCAGGTCCATGAAAGTGGACCCGAAGAGCTCTACTACTATGGTCTCATGTATGATGGAGATGGAGGAGAAACTGGAACTGGAATTAGTGGTCTATGAGTATTTTAGCGTCCCGTGTCACCTCCTGTCTCTTCCAGATTGGTTTTTGTGCTCGATAACAGTTTGAGAACCGTTGATACAGATGGTTTAATTTCCCTTAGTATGATCATTTGAACGTGCGTCTCTTGCAGCGGCGTTCTTTCGTTTGCAGCCTCCATCCTCGCTCGCTGCGACCGATTCTCCATTTAGGTGTCTGTCACTATGGCGATGAACTTGGCTGACCCCGCGAGAAGAAAGTCGGCCATAACAATATCGGCTGTCTTAATCTTCTAACCCAACGCTGTTCTAAAACCCCACACAAACCCACGTCCGCTTAAAAAACACAGACTGATGAATCGCATATGCAGCCAAGCTAGGGATGATTCTATACGCTCCGCGCTCCCTCCATCCCTGCACCTGACCTTCAGCGTTATTAAGAAGCCTTCTCTATTCCTGACACTCTCAGAGCTCCTCTCAGAAGAAAGCAATTCATCCATTTTCCAATAACTTACCACCCTAGGCAATTATGTCTGTTTCTCTGCCACCTCTCAGCTTCTCAATAAAGTGCTCATAAATGGGGAGGGCAAAGATGTGAATCAAGGAAGTGATTTTGAAAAGATTGCCGGGTGTGTGAGGAAATGAGACGGTGAGAGCGCGTGTCTGCCAGAGAGTGAGATTGATGGTTCCGTAAAAAGATGCGTGACGATAGCAAAAGTGATATTAAAAAATAGGAGTTAAAGGAGATAATGGGTGGCAGGGGCTGTGAATCTGACGCGTCTGGAGCGTGGAAGCTGTGTTTGCGTCGGCTGGCTTCAGCTGCTGCTCTGCCAGAGCTAACAGTCGCAGAAGAGTAAATACGACATAACTGCATGTAGTACATGATCCAAATGGTAATTGAACTTGTTTACCGATAAAGGTGCGGTGTAATTGCCTTATTTTTTTTTTCCTTGGGTAGTTATGAATGATACTCTTAAATATCGAGCAGCGTGCTATGGGAATATGCAGCAATGCAAGAAAAGGCAACACGTTTTTTTTATTCAGTCCACTGAAAGTGAATCCATCTTCACTGGCAGGAAAGATGGGAACTTAAGAAAACATAAGTTACACTAAATTCTATGTCATGTAAATCAGTGATGGATATTTCGCTAATCTGGTGGTTCTCAAACTTTTAATACTGCGTACCACCTGAGAAACTGTTCAGCTCTCTTTTTAAATTTTAAAATATAGCCATATATGCCTTCTCAATTAGCTTTAAACACACAGAGATGTTTATTCCTTATTGTGGTTATTTATTGTTGCCTGAATTGTTGCTTTACTGAATCAGACATTTACAACTCTGTCCAACAATTCTCCCATACTCATACCCTATATAGAGCAAAATAAACACACTCAAAAGTTGTTACATCTGCACTGCAACTGAATAGGAAACAAATACTTTTTATAAGACAATTTTAATTATCTCAAGCTACACATTTCATTTGAAACGTATTTATAATGCATTGTATGTTTCCGATATTTTTTTTAAGTGAAAATGTGGAAAAAATGTGGAAAGTCATGGCGTTCCCCCGCGTACCACCAGAGAGCGCTCGCGTACCACCGGTGGGACGCGTACCACAGTTTGCGCACCACTGCGCTAATCCATTATTCCAATTTGAATATCTTAAAAAAGACATGCAATACAAGAAAAACTCCATTACTCGAGTCTCAGATAACAGCTGTCACATTCAGGGAGAAATTGAATAAGAGGCCTGTTATTTGCCAATAAAGTGGACGTCAGGATGTGAGAAGACAAGGGTTGACTTCAGTGTCCCTTCAGGGCTTTTTTGCAATAAAGGTTTAATTTTACTCACAGATATTGATACATTGAACCACATTATTAGGTAATCCATCCATTCATCCATCATCTATGCCCGCTTAATCCTCTGCAGAGTCACGGGGATGTGCTGGAGCCTATCCCAGCTCTCTTCAGGTAAAGGGCAGGGGTCCACCCTCGACAGGTGGCCAGTCCACACTCACACTCACAATCACTCCTACGGGCAATTTAGAACCACCAATTAATGGTGGTTAATTGGTGGTTGTTCATGCATGTCTTTGGACCAGTGGAGTACCAGTGCATGGCGACCTGGAGGAGCATCCGCTGGCTGGCCTGGACCAGTGTCTTTACCTGCAGCCGCTGCAGCGTCCCAGATGCCAGTCGTGATGGGGAAACTGGGGCCGGCACAACTGTGTGCGTCTGTCAGGAGCGACCAGGGAGGATTCTTTATTGTTTGTTTAGCGCTGACTAATTACAGCATCCAGTGACCGGAGACTTTAGGGGCTTGTTGCTGACTGTCCATTGCAAAGTAGAGGAAAGGAACCAGATTGTGGTACTAGTAGTGGGTCATAAAAAACATTTTAGGAGAGGGTGTTGAAAAGCATAAAAGCATAGACTGTGGGACAACCACTGACTTATACTAACTGTGGGAGCAGAAGTCTTTTTTTTTTTTTTAAACGCACAATACCAGTCAAATGTTTAAACACATCCATTCATTCAAAATTGATTGGCTAGGTCCTTCCTCGGGAACTGTAATTTGGTACTGATTGGGATATCGTGAGTTGGTACTTTTCTTCATCCAACCGCTCGCCACATGTCTTTTGAAAATGCTGGCCCAGTCTACACTGAGACATCCAAACGTGACTGCGCAATTATCAGAAACTTCATGACTCTGCACCGCGCTAATGAAAGGTTGACGGGTCGGCATCATCTTCGTGTCCCGGCAATCAGATGTTTTTGAGCATCAGAATGCTGCTGAAGCTGAGACGTCCAAGTCTCACAGTTCGTGACTTGGTTTGCACCCCAGAAAGGAGAATAATAAGACCAACTGAGCTGTTATTTCTGCCAACGCCTCACACAGCCAAGGTGGGTCACAAGGACGAAGTAAGACGGAGAGAAAATGAACGAGCGCACCGGTTATCCGGAGAGTTTGATAGCAGAAATACTCAGACAGTTTTTCTATCATCATCTGTCATAGTACCTACTATGTTAAAATATATATATTTTTTTTAAATTAATTAATTTTAAAAAAAGTATAACCCTGATGTTCCCTAGCCTGGCCAGTCATGCCTATTCACTTTGAAAAAATCCTTCCTTCTGAGATGGATCCGGTACTCCCATTCACAGCCATTTGCACCAGTACAGAACGTACCAAACCCTATCCCAGTCCCACCAGGGACGGGGCAGGGACAGGGACAGAGATATGAACAGGGACAGGGACAGAGACAGGGCAGGGACAGAGACAGGAACAGAGAGAAGGACAGGGACGGGGCAGAGGCAGGGACAGAGACAAGGACAGGGCAGAGACAAGGGAAGAGACAAGGGCAGGGACAGGGGCAGGTACAGAGACAGAGACAAGGGCAGAGACAGGGACAGGGGCAGAGACAGGGACAGGGACAGGGGCAGGGGCTTTATTTAATGCACACCATGTTGCATGGCTTCTGTTGACAGTGGTCTGGTTGCCGATGTCTTCATATACGTTGTATTTCTGGTTGGATGCCTATCCAATGGCCTCCAGAGGCCGTTTCTAATGCGTCCGTTGCTACTGCCCCCTATAAAGCAAAGCTGAATCCAAAGGAACCAGAGCAGTCCTTTTGTATTGGAGAGTTGAGAACCATAGTAGATTTGATCATCCCAGCCTTGTTTGTATACTCATATAAATGATCGGAAACTAAAAAGATTCAGAGAAAAAGAAGAGCCCAAACCAGTATTTTCATACATTTTTTTTTTTGTCTGCCTTCCTCTCTCTTACACTCGCGACCACCACTTTTATGCACCCAGAGCTCATCCACTGACACCAAAGTGCTTGTTGACTGTGGAGACGTTGCTGAGTCGATCGTTTGTGTGTGTATGGGCCTTTCTGTCTGCGTGCTCATCTGCTTTTTTAGCAAAGTGTTTCATGTGCTCATGCACTTACAGCCTCTTTCTCTCTCTCTCTATATATATATATATATATCCATAAACACATGTGCTAAATCCACTGGAGTGAAAGAGTGGTTATTGCAGAATCTTCTGAAGGATCCACAGCTGCATGTGCTCGAAATGCTGCAGAAGCTTCTGTAAAGAGGTATGAAGGGGAGCGTGGGAGGCTGCAGGAACACTGGACGAAAGCTATCATCTATACGAAAACTATTAAATCCCACCCAAAATGGAAGAGTTTCATCCTCCACTTTTGCCTCTGAAGCCAGAACACAAGCGTCATCAGCGTCTTCGTTACGCAACTACATATGTACCATTACAAGCCTCTTTATTTCCCCCGCGCTCCGGGGTTTTAGTAATTGCTGGGCCACCTCGCAGCTGATACTCTTTTACACATTTAACATCTCGACTCCGAGGGCGAACAAACCCGGCTTTGTTTCATGCGCCACAGTGGACTGTGCAGAACACACCGTTATTTAAGAAGAAGCTTTCGACAAAAACCATTGGAAAATACTTTTGCAGAAACAAATGGCAGCGTTAACAACCAGTTAGGAGAAAATCGAGCACGCTAGAGAGAGACAGAGCGTATTTTTCTCAGTAATTGGTGAAAACAGATGTGAGGGATTGCGAATATTGGACTTCCGTTTATCTGGGTAGACAGAAAAAAAAAAGACTCCAAATGAATGCTGATGTTGCTAGGATGTTCAAACGACTTAAAGATAATTATATCAAATTGTGTTTACAGCTTGCCCTGCTGTACCTATTTGGTCAAGCGTATCGATTCATGCAGCTGTTAGACGTCAAATAAAAAAATATATATGTAAAACTGTTTTTTGTTGTGGTAAATAGATAAAATAGGAGGCATGACACCGATGGCATGCATATGGAAAGATTTCTATAAGCCCCAAACAACATCCAGAAGCAAACTAATTAGATTGTTGTCCTTGAGAGAGTGTTTGTTTTTCAGTTTTTCTAAGAATTAAAACGTCCCTCGAGAAGGAACCCTTAGTTGTAGAGAATCCAGCATTAATTCACATTCTGTTTCACACTAAAAAGGTTAAGATGTTGCGCTGGAAGAGAAAGGGGTTGGATGTAGGTTGCATTTCTACCACTCTGCTTTATGTGGGCTCGAATGTGAATTTCATGCTTTAGTGGGAGGTTAAACCCATTTTCTGATGTTAAAATCAAGGCACTAAATAGAGGTCTTCACAAGTCCACTTTCATGGACCCGAGCCCGAATAGACCCATGAAAATTCGATCCGAAACCGACCCGACCCGAGCTAATATCATAAATCCGGGGGTCCGAACCCGAATGGACCCGCAATATTTGGACCCGGAACTGACCCGACCCGAGTCTTTAGTTTCCGACCACGAACCGAACAGAGATACCTGAATAGAACCGAGACAATCCAGCCCATAGTTGCTCATGTTAAAAGTTGTCTAGCGTTGAATAAAACTTGATTTTCATACCTAAAGTTGTCTTCTTCTACCGGTTCAGTTGCTACATATGCTACGTGATGTAAACAACAATAAATCCACGTCGTTATTTTCTTTGTGGATACAGATGCTATTGGTAGCAACTGCTAACGCTAATAGCCCACACCAGTCAGGACGTGTCGTGAATATATTCTCTCATCCAGTGTTGTCATGTTGGCGATCCATTGTGCTTTACAGCTGCTGGGAAAAACACTACAAACACGCTACGACAACATGATTGTTTCATGACAAACATGCCACGTTAATTAATAATCATTTAACTGCCCCGAGTCGGAACCTTGGTTTTTTTGGGTTGTCGGGTTGTTCCGAAGACCTCTGGCGCTAAACATCAAGTGTCAAGTCATGCATTTTCTCAGATGACCACTAGGGGGCTGGATCCAGACGCAAGTCAGTCTCATAGATTGTATCAGGTGATCTTGGCGAACCGCCTGTGATGTCACCAGTGTTGGGCAAGTTCACTTTCTACACAAACTAGTTCAGTTCATAGTTCACAGAAATTAAAATGAACTAGTTCAGTTCACCATTTTAAAAATGAACTAAATAGTTTTAGTTATCTTTTTAATATTCTTTTTTAATGTTGCTGCCAGCAATTATTTGTCAAAATGATTACCACTGCCCATATATTACACCACCACAAACGGCAATTATTTTATCCGTCGAAAACTATGTGTCCAATTCAGAATCCTGAACCAACCAGGGTTCACATTAGCATTGAAGGGACAGTCCATGTAAAACTGTCATTTCCCTTTCAGCTTCTTTTTACAGTATATTAAAAATATGAGGAAAAACTTGCTGCCAAATGGTCTTTATTATAAGACAAAAACAGGTCCTTAAGGTGCAATTTTTTTTTTTTCCCCCATTTCAATATTTCAATCCCCGACTCCAAAGATTACAGTGCAATCTTTGGAGTGGGGTCGCTCCTCCGGCTCTGGGTAACTGTAGCTTTCATCCTCCTTCATGCTTGTTTTAAACGTTTGATGACGCAATAGTTAGCATGACAGCAGCGTCAGCCCGTGTTGCCATGTTTGATTGCTTTCCTCAGATACATATTAGGCTCGTTTGTGGTGTATTTTAAATGAGGTTCGTTGGAAACCTGGAACTGTTTTGACCGTGTGTGAACTTTAAAAGAGCATCGTTCACAGTTGCCCAAATGAACTTGTTCACTTCCGACGCTTGTCCAGGAGAAAGAGAGCGCTCAGTTCACATTCACACAAAATACGAACTAGTTTGTGAACTTTCGTTCAATGAATGCGTTCAGGTACAACACTGGATGTCACTCATAGGTTTTTAAATCATGCCTATCTCTTTGGAACCAGCCCCTTGTGGTCATTCAAGGAACTGCAAGTTTGTCAGCTTCCTTTTCGAGCAGATCGGATGTACCTCCTGAGTCAATCTCCAACGGCTTCAGACAGACAGAAGCTGGAACGGGAATGAAAGCTACACTTCGGTCCATGGTGTTAAAGGCTGCCTGTCATTGCTTTACCTACTTAGCTTAGCGTTTTCAGAAAAACTTGACATCTAAGCTGTAAATTAAGAGTTAATACGCCTTGTTGTGCTGTTACTTGATGGACAATCACGGCTGGTTCTGGGCTTAGATGGTGATTCAGTAGGAACAAGTTTGATCAGGACTGTTAAAGTTAACTCCTGCCACAACAATGTTTACCAAAGGTTTGAAAAATGGGCTTCAGAAACCTGTGGCTGATGTCACAGAGGGTTTGTCCAGTTCTCTTTGTACAGTTTATGGTTAGAATAAACTCTTAATCTAAATTTAGACAAACAAAGAGACTGAACAGTAGATGTCATTTATGAAAGGTTTTCTTAAGGGATGGCTTTTTATTTTTATTTTTATTTTTAACCATATCACAGCTTGTTAAGCTCTCCTGTTTGTCTCATTAGTGGAGATGATGAGTGGGAAAACATATGAAGTATTCGTGTCAGATTATGCTTCATTATTCAGTCGGTTTTTCCCTCTTTGGTCTGGGAAACACTTATGAAAGGGGAAGAGGATTATGAGACAGGCTGGGAAATGAATGTGTGCCAGCTGATATCTGGGAAACTCCTGAATAGATTAAGAACACAACTATGCGCAGACCAACGCACAACCGCGCACAAACAAGCACACACATGATGCTGCAGACAAATGGCTGACCCTTAATGTTCCCACGACATCTGCTACCGCAAAGTCCAGTTGGTTGAGAAAAGCCACAGTGATCCAGACTGGATGCACCAAAACACGACTGGCCCACAACAGAAATAGATGACTGCTTGTGAAAGACTTCGAAATGTTGCTATTTTGTGATGCGGTGGCTGACAAAGTCAATCTTCTCTTAATGAACAGTTAATTGTGGCATTTAAAACATCAGGATGAACGTCTTAGTATTTTCACTACGGTCAGCAAAGACTAGGAAAAGAACTGAACAAACAAGCAGGTGAGCTGGCACTTAGCTTCAAGCCAGATTTGCACCTATACTTACGGTGAACATGCATTTGTTAAAATGCAATATAATATTGTGTTTATTATATTAAATATGCTTGGTTCATCACTTTGTAAGCAATTATGTAAGCAAATGTAACAACAGTATATATCATTACAGTATTCAGAAATTTCCTAAGGAATCTCTGTGTGCCGGGAGAAAAATCAGTTATATGCAGTTTTTGCCTGTCATTGTTTTTTTTTTTTTAAATTTATTATTATTCTATACTATTATCTGGTCTTATGTTTTCCTTCTTCCTCTTCATAGGGAGTTGCATTATTCTCCAGCGACTTGCTGCTGTCTCTTACGCTCTTGCTGATCTTTTCTCAGCTGATCAAGTCAAATGGGTGTCCTGTCTGAGTCTGGTTGTCTAGAATCAGACTTTAGACTCTGAGATTGCCAATATCGGTATGAATGAAGCCAACGGCATGTTGTGATGGATAGATATAGGTTTGGAGCAAGAGATGCTGCCATCTAGAAAATGCCTTTTTTGCAGAACTGAGTGAATTAAAGCCGCATTGCTCTTTAAGGCCTTGCTGACACCTGGTATTAACGTGTGTGTAACGAACAGCCTGTCCGTTACCACAGCACTTACCAGCACTTTGATATGCACACAGCACTTTATGGTTATGCTAAAAAAAACACACTAAATTGCACATGATTGTTTTAAATTATTTATTGAAATATTTATTGTGGGTGGGTCCAGTGGCAAGGTGTGTCACGGTGACGGCGGTGGCTGGTCCTGCAAGGAAAATAAATTGTAAATTGACACGTGCAATATGTGTTTAGCAGATTTAGTGATTCCTTTTATGTTGATTATGTGTGCGTGGGGTAGTGTGGAGGTGCATGTGGTATGTATGTGTGTGGGATATTTTACTTAACTTCTCCATGTGTCCAGGGTGGCGTTGTCCGTTTAAAAGAGTTCCCGGGGAACGGATGCCGCCTAAAAGGTTCCGGGCCTGGACCATGAGGAAGGAGATGCTGGGTTAGTTTGTTTGTTTGGGTTTTTTTTTCTTTAGGAAGGGATTTATTTTCTTTATATTAGGGTTATGGTTGGAGGGTCTTTTAACTGGGTTTTAAATCCCTGAGTTAATTAGTCTACCTGTGAAGTTGTATTGGTTTGAACCAATAGGCAGAAGAGTATTTAAGGTGCCTGGTACATCAGTTACTGAGTCTGCTGCTGGAGAAACCATGACTTCTAGAGCCACCATTGCACCTTGCACCTTGCAGTCACGTTGCACCTTTTATGGTTTGTCTTTTTGCACAATCAGAAAATAAAAAAACAGAAACTTGCTGACCACTCCAGATCCTGCTTTTTTTTTTTTTTTCATCTGTTTTGGTCACTATCCACTGCTTGTGCAATCTTGGTTACAGTGTGGAAAGTGGAAAGGCTCCAAACGTGTCTGTTCACACTTGGCATCAAGATGCGTCTAAACATCCGTTTAAAGTGAAAATGTGCAATCAAACAGATGATTTCTGTCAATTATTTCCAAAAAACGTACAGAGCTTTTAGATAAAAGGCATAACATTGGTGCATACAACCTTGTTTCAGTTTTGTTTTTTTTTTAACATTTGCTGGCATCGTAGTGGAAATGAGCACACATATATAGTATCTTCAAACGGCGAATCCTCTTGATTGTTATTTTTTCATCCTTATCTAGCTGTTTTCAGTGTAATACAGATTTATCTTTAAATCTATCCACTCATGGCACACAGCATCCCATGTCTGAAAACAAATCTTTTCCACCTACACACACGTTTACAACATGACAATAAAATCTAAAGGGCTGTGTATACTCTCGCGGCAATGTGTCGCAGTTAGCTTGTCGCAGGTATGCCGCAAGTTATTTTTGATTTATGCTCAATTTTGAAGCGTGGTTTGTGCTATGTTATTCCACGCCACAACGCAAGAGGGACAATCACGAACTATGGCGCTCTCTTTTCTACGCGGATGTAGAATTGACCAATCAGAGGCCTCCTTTCTCTCCTCTCTGTGGCACTGTCTGCGGTCACCTACAATTTTGGGGAGGTGCACCGGAGTGTCTGCATATCTGCGTTATCTGCGTCACGCAGACGACCTGATTTTTGAGCATAAACCAGGCTTTACTGTTCCATGCCAAAATGTACGTAGCACAGAGGAATAACTTACAGCTAATTTGATCTACATGTCTCATATCATTATGCCAGTTTATTGTTACTTTCCTCACTGATTTGCTGAGAGTAAAGAAATACAGAATAATAAAAAGCAGTTTCCCTTTAATCCGTCTGGATCTTTTCACAGAGACAAGTTAAACGCCATTTGAAGCCGACTCGCTTTAATCACTTCCATCCAGACCATCGAGCAGCGCGACAGATCACACCAAACCTGAACGAACGGATTCGCTTTCAACTCCTGATGGCGGATTTTTTTGTTTGACAGCTCTTAATGCGTCATTAAGAACATAAACATTCAGATTCAGTCAGATCAGATCGGTTTCTTTGATTATTTATCGTCTTCACTCTCGGTTAACTCAAACGTTTGCCGTTTTCTGTTCTAATTAGGCGGTCGCACCGTGGGGTTGTTTGTTGATGTATTCTCTCTCTCACAAATGCGCCTATAAGAATTCAAACACCATCACGGAGGGTTCGGCCCATGAGGAAAGCAACCCGTTGTTTTATGATTATCACATAAACTGCTTTATAAACTGCTCTCTGGCTTTATTTGTGCAACCCCCCGCCATCAGGGCCACCATCACTCCCAGCCTCCCACAGAGTTAGGCTCTGAAAAATCTGTAAATATGCATGTTTTTATCAGGATGTAGCAGAGAAATAAACGGTAATGCACCGCTGCAAGTCATATCTTAGGTGCGAAACAAATGAAGGGAAAAAAAAAAAGGTGCTTCTCTGTTGAGACATATTGTTGGAGCTGCAGCGCACGGCTTGAATCTTTCTATTATTCTGGCTGAAATTTAGTAAAAGCTGTGTTTCAGCGTGTTGGCCAAAGGGAGGAGGATCAATGTTGTATTATTTGTGTAATTCTGGACGGCTGAATGAGTGTTTGCAACACAAACAAGTGTCTGTCAGAGAGAAGCCGGCCAAAACAGCCAAAGGAAGAAAAAAAAAAAGAGAAAAGCAATGAAGAGCAGAGAAGAAACACATCAAACAAGCAGCTTGTAAAAAAACTGCAGTTCGAGTCCAGAAAACAAACATTAGCATCATAAAGCATCGGCTGTCATCGGCGATGGCGGTCAGAGATTTCCAAGCGAGAGCTGCTGCTTTGCTAATTGTTTTATCCCTTTGTTATTTTTATTTATTTTTTTTTTTTTTGTGCCGTGAGGAATAGATCAGGAGCAGCTGATGAGAGACCGTAGGCGGACGGCGCTCGCCGTGCGGCCCTCACGTTTGTTTCCACCAACATTAGTCACATGAGACAGGAACACGTTTGAGACGGGAGATAAACGGGGGAACCGTGCAGCTCAGCCAAGTTTGTTGGATCTAAATGAATTATAATATGTTTTATGACCAAATGAACTCGTAGCTGGGCCCCTTCTGTGTCTCGAACACTTATTAATGTCTTGGCCAAGACTCACTCAACAGAGTCCTACCTAACCGCCACACACAGAACAATCTTTTGACTTTAAACCACTCGGGGGGGGGGGGGGGGGGAAAGCACAAAAAGCCTGCTTTGGAAATTCTGCGATGAGCAGATGTTCCTTTTTTTAAGAGACTTTGAGAACTGCGTTTGTCTCGTGGACCATCGGCTGTTAGAAATGCAATGAGACGGTGGGGAACGGGAGCGCCACACAGAGAGCACGCTCTGGCTCAACATCAGTGGAAATGACACATTTGAAAGGCTTAATAGTAGAGATTATCGTGGCGCAGAGGTCAACAAGCACTCACACGTGTGTGTGTGTGGGGGGGGGGGGGGGGGTGTACACATTACAGGGCCCCGCTCCTCAGGAGTTGGCCCGTTGGCCCTTCTGTGACATTTGGAAAGGGCAGGAGCAGCATCACTCACATATGCATACACACAGCTTTGACCTCCACACCATCAGGTGCCGACCCCCCCGACACCCCCCCTTTCAGAAGTTCAATACTCAGATTAACATCAGGAATCAGGATTAGTTCATCCCCTGCAGGGTCTGGACAGCACACAGTCGGTTCACGTGGCTATCCCACAGGCCTCGGGGGCCCCGCACAATATAACACGCCACAGTAGGACACGCGCATGTGGTGGAGAAACGCACACACACACACAAAAAAAAAAAACACACCGTATTTCTCCTAATAAACCATAAACTACCCCAGCTGCATGGTGGCGTTTTTTAGGGGTAATACGGTAAAATGTATAACTACGTCGATTTTGACCCCAAAATTCCAAATATTGTTCTCGTGTCGTTCACACAGACCGCCGTGACGGGCTTTGTTCAGCCTCTAAAGCCTGATTTATACTTGAACGTCAGGACGAACGCAGAGATGCCCCCCCCCCACACCGTAGGCAGACACTACGCAGACACTCCGGTGCACCTACCCAAAATTGTAGGTTGACGCAGACAGTGTCGCAGAGAGGAGAGAAAGGAGGCCTCTGATTGGTCAATTCTACATCCGCATAGAAAAGAGCGCGTCATCGAAGAAGTGAGGAAGTACCCACGTCTGTACGATTCTGGTTCTCCACACGACAAAGACAGCAGATATTCTAGTATTTCATGGAGGGAGATAGCGATGAATGTGGGTCTGGATATGGCCGAGACGGTGAGGAAGTGGAAAAACTCAAGAGATAAGCTTAGTAAGTTTAGCTAGTTCGTGATTGTCGCTCTTGCGTTGTGGCGTGGAATAACATAGCGGAGACAGCCCGAATATAAATCAAAAGTGTCTGCGGCATCTCTGCGACAAGCTGACAAGTGAACACATTGCCGCGAGAGTATACACGGCCCTTAAGGGTCTCAGCATGAAACGACCACCAAATCGGTCCAGCCAGCCGGCGTGGCCACGGCCAGCAAGGGCGAGGACCTCGGCCTCTATGGCAGCCGCTTCAAGCAGGGCCTCTCAGCCACAGAGCCATGGAGCGATAGAGTACCACGCAGTTTGAGCAAAAAGAGGCTCCAAAAGCTCTCTGTACACATCTGAGGGTCATGTGATCAGATTCTTGTCAAGTTATGTATATATATTTATTACCTCCGCCAAGGAGGTTATGTTTTTGCCGGCGTTTATCTGTCTGTCTGTGTTCAAGATTTCTCAAAAAGTTATGGATGGATTTTGATGAAATTTTCAGGAGTTGTCAGAAATGTTAAAAGAAAGAATTGATTTCATTTTGGGTGTGATCCGGAGGAAATCCTGGATTCAAATTTTCGATAACATTGCGGTCAACGGGGCCAAAAATTTTGTTTCTCAGTATCTCCATTAATTATTGCACAAAACTCATGAAATTTGACTCAGAGATTGACAATAGGAACCTCTATCAAATTTCAAAGGCTGATCCGGATCTGATCCAGAAGCTGGATTTTACAGATCGCAATCTGTAAATGACTATATGGTTGGACTTCATTGGACTTCATTGTGTCTTATTGCAGGAGCTGACAGATGAACTTCTCATGACATGCAGCCCCCATGTGGTCAGAAGTGGTACTGCTACATGCAGTGGCTTTAATGGAAAAATAAGTAAATAAAATTCATGTGGGAGGTGTGTTCCAAGAGCCCAGGTCAAAGAGGTTTGAGGCACAGCTCAGAAAACAAACATGCATTGACGTAATTTCAGCCATTTCAACCATTCATTTGCAACATTCCTGCTTCAGCTGATTAGATTTTTGAAGGACTTATTGTTTCCACTTACTCATGCCTCCCTACTCCCTGCTCTAAACGGTCAATCTGCAGTCTCGTTCTGAAATTTATCTGAAAACAGGGTACAGAGGAGTCAAAGTACGGAATTATGTTCCTGCAGCCACGTCTTGTGAAACGCCCAATACTGCACACCCAGTATTTCTCACGAGTTCATCCATATCACTTGCTAGTGATTTAAAATTCTCTATGACTGTCAAGGGATAAAATGGTTTAAAATTCCCTGTCTTTGCTCTCCATTTTGCTCCTTACTGTCTCCTCATCAACTTGCATTTGAGGGTTTTATTCCAGGCATCACTCAAGCTTTCCAAGCTCACTCAGCCACTCCCACGTGCAAACATCCTTCCGATTGTCACGAGGTTTCCATCACCCTTAAAACTGTAAAGGAAACTAGAGAGTACACCTAAAAAAAACACACATGCAATGTTTGCAAAAATTCCCATGCAGCCGAAGAAAAACAAGTGTTTTCATGAGGTGGTCTTTCACACCTCCTTTACATCTACAGGTCACATGATGCACCAAAAAGAGTCACATTCGCTTTTCCGGTCTCTAGAGGTGGGCGATACTGGGAATTTTGGTATCAATCCAATACCATATAAATATAGGGCCAGTATCGCTGATACCGATACCGATACGTTTTCATATTAAGCTTAATCTATCACAAACTTTTGTGATTTTTGTTAAAGCCAAGAATAGAATTTCATCAAACTTTATGTCTTGGAGTTGGATTTCTCTTCATAATCTTTTTTTCTAGCCCACCTTTTATATTATATCTTTTAATACTTGTGTAATTTTGTTTGCACTGTGTGAACTTTCCTGTTGCTTTAACTAAAACTTTTGCCGTCGTGGGATAAATAAAGGATTATCTAATTGTATTTTATCTTAGATAACACCTTTCAATGGGATACATGACATGTACTGGGTTATTTCAAGGTCTTAACTATATTTTATTGAGTTGGCTCCAGTAACATATGACTTAAGTAACATGTACTTTGAAAGTTAATATGAGTTGATGCTGAAGATGACCACTCTTATCTACCTGGATACTCTCTGTTTGAAAGAAAAAAAAAGATAAGAAAAAAAGCTTGAGTATCAATCTTTTTACATGAGTATTGTTCGATATCAATACCAGCGTTGGTATCGATATTTGGATCGATCCGCCCACCTCTACCGGTCTCCCTTGGGCATGATGTGGCAGGCACAACAAAAGGACTAACGGTCTCGCGTGATTAATTAAAAGCCCTGTGAGTCATCTGAAAGTGTTGAATCTCCGCCGTGAAATCATGGACAGCGACCTCCAAGAACTCCCTCAGACGCGGCGAAGTCTATGAGGTTTCAGCGCAGACGTCTATGACTTTGTCTGGAGCGGCTGCAGGAATCCAAATTCATCACCATTATTCTTGGACAGACTAACGGCAAGAGGAGAAAACACAACTTTGTTGCATAACATGATGGCAACGGCGCATGATGTTTTGAAATAGTGCTTAAACTTTGCGCCAAAACTGTAACAGAAACATGGCTGTGACGACTCATTAAGAAAACAAAATTGCCAGAATGACTTGCAGAGATCCCTAGAGGAGCATCCAGGCCAGCATGAGGAAACGCTTCAAATACTGTGTTTTATAACCGAAAAGACATCTCAGAAGAAAACAGACATAAGATGAGCCGGGCTACTGTGACTTCCTGCCAGGAGCGCAGATCCGTTCGAGGACGACGCAACGTACAATTCTGCAGCAAAGGAAGAAATACGTGGCCTCATATGTGCATCCATGAGCTGTATGTGTGGTTTTCAGGAGAGATCGTGCGAGTGTAAGTGACATCTTTAACCTTTACTGTCTATTCAACGGAATCATTTAATAAAGGCAGCAGAATAATGCGATAATGCTGCTCATCGTCTGACATTTCTGAGCCTATAGGAGTCAGTCTGCGACATTCGTTCTGCTAGGAAGTACAAATTAAGCGAGAAACTGCCTCAGCAACAGAACTCTCCCCATCCTTGATTCACTGTGCATCCTTACATAACGCACAGGACAGTCTACGGAAAGATTTCTTTCCTTTTTTTCTTAAATTACTTTTCTCAAAATCTAAGCGACATCGATACCGTCTCATAAATTGTGAAATTAAGCAACAGATTGATGGCCTGACCAGTGCACTTCTCCCTAGTCAGTCACAATCAGAGTATTGATTTCTTTTTTGTTGCAAGGTTTAAAGAAGGGGCAAGCTGGAAAGTGTCTCAACAAAGCAGCCGACTACTCGATTGGTTTACAGCTTGACACCGTGTTAGACCTCTATGTCTCCTCTATTAGAGATGCTTTGTCCCATGATATCCACCATTTATATTTAACAAGGAAATATGGATGCCTCTGCAGCCATGTGGTACTTTTCATCCTGAAAGGTTAGCAGATGCGCCGCAGCTCTGAGATTGAGATCAACACAGCAGGTTTGGCTGGTTTTTATCTCCTCTGTCTCACTGAGAGGCTTCAGCTTCGATGAGTCACTCACTGGCCTGCAGCAGGAAACGGTGCTTCTCTACTGCCACCTTGTGGACACTGTCAGTATAGCGTTAGAGTGCAGAATTTCTTCCCCTCTTTTAAAAAAAAAACAATGGCATTCATACATACAATCTTTAGATAAAAATATGAGCTCTGATATTTTGTTCTGTAAATAAAAGCAGCTTCTAGCATTAATTCTTAACGGCAGTACTTGATATAAATAATCTGATTTACACTGTCTATCTAAAGAAAAAAATTGCCTGTCTAAAAAGTGCACCTCTGACTGCGAGCCAGGGCTTACATGCCAACGTCAGCATAAGACCTCTCACTCGTCTTTCTGGCTTAACAGAAGTAAATCCCTGCAGCCAGGTTTTGGTTAACCTTCAGTAAAAGGGTGGAGGCGGTTTAAGTACTTATATAGTGGTCCTTCGCTGTACTGCCTGTGCATTTGCTCACTTAATTGGTTACATGGGCTTAAAGCGAGTTATCAGGTTGATGAGTTTGGGAGCCAAATGATCCTGTGAGTCACTCCCACCTTGTTGCAGTCTTGCCAGTACCATCAAGACATTTTTGGCATCGCAGTGCGATGCACCAGGTTTACTTTGATCATGCTGTTTTCCAACGTGCAGAGTCTTCAAAAAGACTCTCTTCTTGAGCAAAACTCCGATCCTTCCAGCAATAGGTCTATTATTAGATGGTGAGGGCTGTCAAATTTCATTATGGACCAAAATAATGTCAGTGAAAGAAGTTATGGATGAGAGCGGAATATACGTTATTGGTGTTAGCGCTTCGGACAATCGTTCAATGTGGAAATTAAATGCTATTTTAAACCTCTGATGCAAAAATGTCATTCAGCGTAAGTGACAGTTTGGATAGGGTCCCTACAGGCAGTCCAAAGTCATTTGAACTTTTTAGGTGAAAGTTATAAAAAGGATAAAAGTGTATAAAAAGGATTGTTTGTAGAGGCATCTCCTTGTATTGCAACTACTTTGTCTTTCAAAGTCAACTGCTGTTGTTGCACAAGTTATTATCAATAGTCACAAAAGGAGGAGAGGTCTCCCTATTTGGCTATTTTGTCATGAATATCTAAGTACTGATCCAGTCCTATGGAAGCAGCTGCCACAAACACCTTTTGAGTCTATTGGCAGAAGTTTACATTACATGTGGTTGTCGAATTGTACAGACAATACATACATATATACAGACAATACGTACTTGACTTGACCTACTCGACTTACTTGACTCATTTTCATTTGACGGAGTGTTTAGGAACTGTTGACTTGCTGTAGTGGTCTCTAATACTTCTCTGCTATCGGCAAAAAACCAACCAAAGTAACTTTGGACTCTCATTCCTGTAAGAGAACTATGCATCTTTCGTTTTATGACAGTATTTCACACGTCAACGACAATCAAACTTACTCACAGGGCTACAGTGTACATCATGGCAAAACTAAGGAAACTAATGACCAAGCAAGAGACCAAATGGGTAAATCTGACAAAATCTTGTGAAAGTGAATTAACCTCCACGCCTGCAGGGGGATCCACTGAACTAAAAATTGCGAAAGGTAATTTGTGGCGCTTTACGGCGCATCTGTGGGTTATCTTGTGGCGACGGTGTTGGGATATGATACGACAGACTTAGAAATTCAGGAGAGGAAATGCGGTGACCACGAAGGACAAATCATGAAGCGCATCCGTGCGTCTGCGGGGCAGCGTTGGCTCAGGAACAGTCTGTAGAAAAGAAGCACAGAATAGATGAAAAAGAAAAGAAACCCATGTAGATCTGCATTAACTAACGCTGCGTTCCTTTTACTTTAGAAGTCAGAATTCAGAACTCGAAATGACTTCGTACCTGAGTCAACAGTTGAAAATGAATCTTTCCATATGTCTGACTAGCACTGCTAGTTAGCAGTGCTGTTACCAATATTACTTTATAACAACGCTCTAGAATAACATAGCAACATGTCCACTGATAAAAACCCTGACAATATAAATATAGTTAACTTAATGGAAAAAAAATAAGACATTGTTATAACCAGTAGCATTTTAAGATTTCTCCGTCTATCTGAGTTGGAATTCTGACTTTTTCCAATTGAAACTTCCCACTAGGAACTCCAAAATTCTGGCTTTCGTGTTTGCATGGCACGCACCATCAGAGTGCTGTATTAATGTGGCTCATCGTGAGTGACAAGACTAGAAAAGCGCTATATTAACACGTTCCATTCGCCATTTAGCCATGTCAGGTTCCAAATGTTTTTGGCTCTATCCTTCTGCATTAGACTGCAACAGCTCTGTGTACAGCTGAAGCTCAATCTGCAGTCTGATTTTTCTTTTTTTTTTCAAGAGACTATCCTGCAGGTAAATGTCAGTCCTAACATTACCGAATGTATGTTGTCAAGTGGAAGCATTGCTAATCTGGAGCCTTATTCCACCAGCAGGTCCCAGCCTACTTGTGTCTGCGCGGCGTGAAATGCTTCTGCTGCAACTGGGTCAAATGACTCCTTGTATGTGTCTGGGAAGCTATAAATTCAGCTGGAACAATCTGCATGCTGCAGACTTGATTTCTTGCATCTTTTTTTCCCCCCAATAATCCCATTGCTGTTTTGATCACATTAAATAAACGAACTAATAAATACAATTGCACCCTTTTCCGGAGCAGAGGCTGCAAAACAAAACCAGTTTTACACAGACGACGTCCTCATGTAACAGACTCAGATGCAGAATCCCACATATCAACGCATTATTTACGGCTCTTGTGGACGGTTTTTGGCTTTTCTCCCATTGATTTCTTCAAGAGCCCAGCAAGAGTTCAACTGCGAGACCTGAGAATGCAGCACATATCAATCCGAAGAGAAACGAGGCAATATGTGTGTGTGTGTGTGTGTGTGTGTGTTTCCACTTTCAATTCTGAAACATCAAACTGTCTGTGAAGCCAAAGAAGTGCTGACAGGTAGCTCACACACACACACACACACCAACACACACACTCCTTCTCATATTGTTGTAATTGAAAGCAGTCACTCCAAGACTTTCCTCACCACAGGGATTTGCACTTCAGCTTCAGGACTTCACTCATCTCTGCTCTTTGATATTACCCTCACCTCCAGACTCCCCGTAACTGTAATGCATTATACACCCTTCCCCATACCTCCCGTGCACACGCATGCAGAGCGCACCTGAAAATAAATCATTCAGCTGTGAAAAATAAGCAAACACAGAGCCTTTACTGATTAATAATGAGAGCATGGGTGACTGCGGAAATTGATATTTCAGTCTTCATTTCAATTTGCTTCAGACTGACAGCGTCGGTCTAATTGGCAGCTGCTCGGTGTTGACTTTCCCAAGTTGTTGTGGTGTGACAGTAGCTGCAGTAAAAAAAAAAAAAAAAGGGGGGGGGGGGGGAAGATGAGACTTTTGAATCCAAAGTTTTGTTTAGTTTTTTTTTTAATTATTATTATTATTCCCACGTCTAAATCTCATCCATTGTCTCATCCATTGTCTACCTCCTACAAAAATTGCCCATTTAATTATATATACAGCCCTGATTAGGGTGACGGTATGCAGTTAAGCCACAGGCGTAAAACACTTTGATCAGCCGAGGCCCAGTTTTCAACACTTTATGTACGAAAGTAAGAAAAACTGCAGTTCCTTGAATCACCACTAGGTGCTGGCTCCAAAAGCGAGTCAGTCTCCTACTGACTTACGTGTTAAAATGTCCAACGCTGAAGCATACAGTGATCCCTTATGTTTCGCGGTTAATGCGAAAATCAAAATCCGCAAACTGGAGCCGGAGCCCCCCGAGCCTAAATAATGTGTTTAAAATAGGTTTAAAAACCGCAAAAATGTAGCGAGGCACTGCAGCGAAACAAGACAAAGGCTAAACTCTGGTCTTTCTGTTACCTTTACAGCCTCTGGTCTCTGAACCGTAGTAAATGCATCTCGGCCAATCAGCGCACAGATTCTAGAGTTCTGGGCCGTGTGCATTTCTCGTGTTGCTTACAGGAGGCTGTGAGTCATTGTTTAACATTTTGCTGGCAGCTGCGGCCTCTTGTCTGCTGTGGGGTGGATTTTCCCAGAATTCCCAAGTTTTTTTCTTGATTTTTTTGTTATATTATATATTTCTGAAAAATCCGCGAATAACTAAAACCGGGGAACTTAAAGCGCGAATTGGCGAGGGATCACTGTATAAACATATTTACAGCTTAAATTGCTGGAGTGATGCCAGGAAAAGATCGTTTGCCCCGAGTGCTAACATTAATTGCCATTTTCTTTCCTGCAAACACGTTTCCGCTCTGACTCAGAATTGCTTCAGTTCACGTTGTTTTGGTCCTCAGCAGAAGTTTACTCTCCTTTCCATCTAATAAGGGCTGTTTAAAGTCCTTTCAATGTTCCCTAAAACATGGATGTCTCCTCATGGACCGCTTTCCTGGCATGTAAATGAATGATATAGATGTCATTTGTAGGCAAAAAAGGAAAAAATGTTGGAGAGTGAACAACTAAAAACAACAAAGAAATCCAAAAGGCCTGAACTCAACAGAAGACTGCAGTTCTGACTGGAAGCAAGAAGCCAGTAAGAAACTAAAAACCAGCACAGGTACCAGAAGAACCAAGACGGCAGACAGTAATGACATGATACGAAGAGGCAACACCAGACTTTTCTCCAGAAGAGACAGATATCCCCATGCATAACTAAGATGGATTAGTTTATCCTGTTAATAATTAAGTGCGAGGCATGATTCACTTCAAAAACGCTATCAACTAGAAAAGCACTCGGAGAGCGCAGACCTCCGCCAAGCACAACAATTCCCCCATACAGTGATTTACAAAAATATTTGTATTTTATAAAATCAAAATATTACATCAAAAATATTAGTCGTACATACTGTATAGCACTGACAATATGGGACCGCCAAAAAAGTACCTTATCTTCATTAAATAATAATGATATAAAGATTTCATGCAGTATTTGTTTCCAAAATCAATATATTGAAATTAAACAACCTCGATGTTTTTATAGAGATTGCGATAAAATCCACCTTCTGGATCAGATCCTGATCAGCCTTTGAAATTTGATAGAGGTTCCCATTGTCAATCCCTGAGTCACACTTCATGAGTTTGGGGCAATAATTAACGGCGATATTGAGAAACAAAATTTTTGGCCCCATTTATCACAATTTCCAAACAAAGAAAAGGTATCTGAGGATATTTTCACACATGTGCATGATTTCTCTGCATTGTTCCTAAACTCATTACGGTACATTTAAGGGTGGAATATATTTTAATTATTAATGTTTAAAAAATAAAAAGTGAGGGGCAAAGTTCAGCCACGATGCACCACAGATTTTATTTATTCATTTATTTTAAAGAGGACAGATTCTGAAGAAAAAATGAATCATATTTTTCAGTCCTGGAGTCTATATAATTGGGAATCCGAAATGACGACCCGCTCTGATGTAACTCAAACCCGTCACTTTGTTTGTGGCCACCATCGTCTGAAATCGCGTCACTGAGCGAGTCGCTCAGATTTGAGGAGAACTGTGACATCACAGATCCGCACCAGACTAGAATTAACCAGCTTCTTCAGTTTTAATCTGCCCGACTTTACATCGTGCTGCGTTTGCTGCATCCCGCAAGTTCCAACTGCAAAAGAGGTGTCGCTAATGGAGAAGGAGGGTGGAGTCAAGCCAAGTCGTTGACTCCACCCCCTAAAACCAGCTGCTATAGAAAGAGCTGGAAGTTCACGCTTGAAAGGGGAGCTATTGTAGTAAACATCTGCGGTACTTTGACCAAAGCAAGTTACTGAACTTCCACTGATATCTTAGGAAATCATGTCAGCTATAAATTACTGAGTCACTGGCTGCGGTTACATGATGTTTTTTAATTCGGAATTAATAATTAGGAATTAAATAATTCTGAATTAAACTATTTTCTTTCGAATTTACATGGAAATAGTAATTCCGAATTAAGGTTTACATGGAAAACACGTTTGTTCGGCTTTATCCAACTGCGCTTTAGGTCTGGGGGGTTGGGAAGGGTTCTGATTGGATGGGGGGGTGGACATCTTTACATCTACCGGAAGAAAACAAACTTAGCTAACTCGGTTAGCAACAACATTTCACTTATTTTTGACCTGGGTGGCGTCTCTATCTGCGAAACCTCCTTCATTTAGCCTGGCCGCTTTGAAAAACTCACAATTTTTATGTTTCCTGTCATCTGTTCTTTTAATTATTTCCAGTTCCTCCAAGCTATTTATTAAATAAATCGTTTCTGCTCTTGAACACCGTTTACTGCGTGCTGCCGTTTTGAAAACAAGCCCAGCGCAGAATATAAGCGTCATTGCGACAGACGGGCAAGAGAACGAGCATGCGCAGAAAGACGGGAATTAATTTAAACAGGAATGAGTGTATACATGACCGCGGAATTATTTAATTCGGAATTAGAATGGGAATAAACCAGCCACTTACTTCGGAATTAAGTTTAATTCGGAATTGACATTTTCATATGGAATTAGGTGTTTACATGGTAACTTTTATTTGGCTTTAACTTTAATTCTGAATTAAAGAGGAATTAAACTTCCCATGTAAACGCACTGATTTTTACATAAAAGGCCCAAAACTACTATCACGTTTACCGACAAACAGCAGATAGGAACCAACGAAGACACGGTGAAGGTTCTCCTGAAGTTCATGTGTTTGTGACAGTGACAGGCAGGTTGGCAGGTTGGGTGACAAGTAGTCAAACTTAAAGAAACACAGAGTATGTCTGAACATTTATCTTCAGGTTAGAAGATAAAGGAGATGAGAGAACCATCTCAGTAAAAAAGTAAAACATCTGAATCCCTCCCTGGAACCTGCCATTCAAAAAATAATGTTGATCTAAACATTTAACAACATTTCTTAATGTTACTCTTTAAGACTCTGAGGAATGAAATTACAATATGATTTGGACTCATTTTACACCCGCTGGCTGGTTGTTACATCATCTCAGTCTCGCTATCCCCTGAACGAACTCAATTAAACGTTATTTACATAGCGTCTATTACAATACAAGAGACCCAGGGCATGACCCCCGAGCAAATGATATTAAATATTAAGTAAAACAGTGGCAAGTTAAAAAAAAATAAGTGTCCTAGCGGGAGAAAACCTTGAAGCCAAACAGTGGAGTTAAAGCAAAGTAAAATGTCTTGAAGGTATGTTGCCCTGCGGAGAGTTCACCAGACCCTATAACCTCAAGCAAGCCCTTAAAATGAGTGCCAGGAGGATTTCCTTATCTTTTGAAGGGATTAAATCCATATACCTTCTCCAGGCTGATTAGAGCTGACCTCTGTGTTCCAGCAAGCATGTTTCTGGTTCCACTGGTCGTGTTCTTTGACCTGAGATACATTTGTATGCATCAGTGTGATTAAACGAAAAAAAAAAAAAAAAGGAGGCGTGCTCTTAATAAATTCCAAGTGTGAATGCAGTGAGTGCTCTCAGCAATAAAATACACCATATTTTGTGATTCTTTTTTTTTTTTTTTTTTAAATCAAAATCCTGCAAAATGAACCTCAAAAGTCTTCTACCAAAGGTGTAACAGAAGAAAGGACCCAAACGGTATTTTCTGGCAGTTTGAATAGCAGCTGTTTTACGACTCTGTTTGCATTAAAGAAACATTCTGGCGTAAGAAACCAGGGCCTGTTATTAGACGTCACAGGAAAGTGCTATTTTAAACCTCTGACAAGACTCAGAACTTCACTTTAGAGATGGTGTGGATAGGGTAGCTATGGATCAATT
Organism: Hirundichthys speculiger; assembly: GCA_018398805.1. Lineage (NCBI taxonomy): Eukaryota > Metazoa > Chordata > Actinopteri > Beloniformes > Exocoetidae > Hirundichthys > Hirundichthys speculiger. The sequence goes on from JAGFBZ010001425.1 coordinate 692,607, forward strand.
TCAACTTTGTTAGTGTACAGAAAGTGTATAAAAAGTCCTGTTTTTACAGGACTCTCCCTACGTTTGTGCCACCCCCCTGTTATACAGTGTGTCTCTACTATGTGCTCTACTGTTGAGTCATTAAAATCTAAATACTAGGGTTGGGCAAGTTAACGCGTTATTATCCCATTAACTCATTAATTTATTAACGTCGACATTTATTTTATCGTGCGTTAACGCATGTCGCTCACATGCTTTTGTTTGAAAAGTCTGTTTCTGGCTGCTGCGGAACCGGAAAAGAATCGGGGGAAAAACATGCGGAAAACTAGAAAAGCACTCGGAGAGCGTAGACCACAGACCGCAGACCGCAACAATTCTCCCATATAGCGATTTACAGATTGCGATAAAATCCACCTTCTGGATCAGATCCAGATCAGCTTTTGAAATTTGATAGAGGTCCCCATTGTCAATCCCTGAGTCAAATTTCATGAGTTTTGGGCAATAATTAATGGAGATACTGAGAAACAAAATTTTCGGCCCCATTGACCGCAATGTTAGCGAAAATTTGAAAGTGATCCAAAATCCAGGATTTCTTCTGGATCACACCCAAAATGAAATCAGTTCTTCCTTTTCACATTTTCGACAACTTCTGAAAATTTCATTAAAATCCATCCATAACTTTTTGAGTTATCTTGAACACAGACAGACAAAAACATAACCTCCTTGGCGGAGGTAAAAACAGAACTCCTGTATAAACATGCACTTTACATTCTAGTCCCCTGTAAAGGAAATTTCAATAGTGATTTTTTTTTTTTTTTTTTTTTTTGCGTCACACTTCTAACAGGGACCTTTGGTACTGAGCATAGACTGGTAGTACTGGTCCCCATTAAACGTTTCTCCTGTTACCTCAGAAATTGCCTGTTCTAATGTTATGATTGTGGCTCAGGATCTTGTTGGTAGACTTTTTTATTTTTCATACAAAACGAGATGACATTAATGCCCTTAAAGCTTTTTATTTTATTTTATTTGACATCTTTTAAGAAGAGATTTACACTCAATATGTGTTACTGACAAGTGCTGATGTTAAACCTGTTTGCACAACAAATGTTATGGCACTTTAGTTCATATGGCAGCAGAACATTTAAATAAAAGTGACCTTTACACTACTTTTGATTTTATTATTTGATTTTGCGTATACAAGGCTGCAGCAGATCCCCGTGACCCTGCAAAGGATTAAACGGGTATATATAATGGATGGATGGATTTTGCATACACAATGCGATTAATCCTGATTAATCCGGAAAATCATGCGATTAATCGCAATGAAAATTTTTAATCGTTGCCCAGCCCTACTAAATACTGATCCATTTTTGAAAGACCATGAACTCTGCTCAGTCCATTGATCGGTAGCTGACCTGTATGGAGTGAAGATAGCAACACCAGCAGAAGACGTCAGGTGAGACATCGCCTCTATATGCTTTCAATCACCTGTTTTTAGAGATAATAACTATCCATGTTATTGTTTGTAATATATATAATTTATGATGTTATTTTTTGTTGATCCATACAATGATTGCAGCCAGTGTAAAGAACTTTTAACACATTTAGTGCAGCCCTAAATGGGTTAACACATATTAAATGATTCATAAGGACTTGCTTTCTTTACTAGCCCACTAAATCATTGATAGGAGTTTAGGAGATGCTAATGAAGTATGTATGAACATCTATCTACCGGCGTACAGTACCTGGACACAGAGCTCTCTGGAATATAGACATCAGGCAGATGTCTGCGCCTTTTTTTTATATCAACATCCTCAGCTAAAGCTTTTGGTATTAAAGTCCACGGACAGAGAGAAGATACAGTCTCTGACAATAAGATGAAATCTGACGGTGAATGTTTGGGTCACACACACAAATGTGCACACACACACAAGCGCTCATCCTGACTTTGATATGCAGGTAGAGTCACGAAGAACTTTATCCGCCAATCTGCTGGGCAGGATATAAGAAATAATTAGGGTCTTTAAAGACTGTTAAAGAGTAAACAGAAACATGCTTAAGATGTAATCTTTTGAGAGATGACAAGGAATAAAGAAAGGCGAGCTTAGTTTAGTCCTGTGGGGGTGTAAAAAGCAATTTAGCACGTAGAGCATCAATAATCAATGTATGAATGGACGATTTTCCAAAAACTGTACAACTGACGCTTTGCACAACGTGTTTTTTTTTTTTGATGATCTATGTTGTACTTCCTTCATTTGTACGTCGACCAGATTCAAATAAACCCGGATCATTCACTCAAAATGAATGTCACATTTTCAAATGTTACCATTGAATCCAAATGTTCCTCCAAAGACATTTTCACATGAGAGATTTTGTGTATTTCAGTCTCTTATCTGCATCCTTTTTTTTTCCTTTTCAAAGCAAGTTTTAGTACAATCTGATCAAACCAGCTGCACAGTCCTGATGCTGCAAATGTGGTTCTTTTTTTTTTCTGAGTTTAGCTTTGTTTTATTAAATAAAATAAAATTTTAAGAAAAAGCATGTCAAAGCGAGATCTGAACCCAGGCTTTCAGGGGCTTGAAATGTGACAGAGCGCTAAACGAGACTCGCAGCCGACACAGATATTCCGCGGAGCGTCAGTTTGAAGTGCTTTTCCTCGCAAAGCGACTGAATTCACAAAGACAAAACTCTGACAGTGCGTTCAAACCAATCAAACTAGAAAGAAAAGCAATGAAACACCAAATGTTAACATGTAAGGAGATCTGAGGTTGCAACAAGTGCCTCCTCAGCGCTTATATAAAACAAGAAAGCATCCTATTTTTCAAATCCAGGGCCCTTTTTTGTGCTGTATGTGAAGCAGTTCAGTATTTGAATAATAACATTGTTTTTTTTTCTTCTACGTTTAGGTCCATACGCTGCTGCTCCTGGTTGCTTATCTCTCCATCTTTCTTCAGTGACCTGGTTACATTTAGGCCCAGCGGCGACGTCGCCTCCTGTCCTCAGTTCACAAAGTCACATATGTTCAAAGTAGCGACAGAGGTCGGGGAAAAAAATGCACCATTTGAACACAACAGTCAGCTCTTAAACTTTTTTTTAAATGTCTTAATGACGTGTCTGTGGGGTGTTTTGGTCAGAACATCAGGGAGATAAAGTACTGCAGCTCCCCTCTCAACACAATGTTGCAGCTCTGTTCAAAGCAGCCAGTTTTTAAGGAGTGGGGTCAGCCACTTGAACTGACTCGATCCCCTTCTTCTGTGGGCTGTGCCTGTTCTGATACTGCTGTTCCTGCTTTACGTTACCGGCTTTACAAAATGATATGAAACCAAGGGGACACGTTTTCTCTTCTGGGTTGAGGTCAACAAGGAAGTGAGGAAAAGCTGCAGTTCATTTAATGACCACTGTGGCGGTGTCTCCAAAAGCAAATTGCGGGATTAGGAACCTCCGCTAACCGCTCATGCAATCTTCCCCTCCCTAAAGCTGCTACCCATTATGCCGACTCCTTTACTCACATTGTAGGTGTGGCAATGGGCGTGTCTTTTGCCCTTTCCGCAAACTCCATATCTTGCGATCCAGATAGTCAGACAGTCAGATAGTCAGGTAGCGGGTGGTCAGACCACCCGCTACCCACAGCCTGCAACCCGCATGTCGGCGCGTACAAGAGCACGTCCAAATGGCATCAATGTGCGTCCACTTTGTCACATGTGGACGTGCACAAACGGCTCCACCTGTCGAATTAACTTGGTTGAACCCCTGAGAAAATGGCAGAGATTGTCTTAAACGGCTTGCGCGCCAGTTAAACCATAGACGACCAGAGTGTGTTTACTGGGAGTGCACCAACTATCTGGTACTTTCAGGTAGCCGATAGGAATTGTCTGTGTAAGAATATTTTTATGTATATATTAGTGCAGAGGAGGAGGAGGAAGGAAGAGGAGGAAGCTCTACAGCAGAGTCCCAGAGGAGCTGCGAACGAGAGCTGCTCTGATCTGGGTGAAAAGACGCTCCATAGCGGTTTGCGGGTAGCACAACCTGCTTTTAAAGGCAATGGCTACTGATGCACTGGTTGGTTTAACACGTGGAACGCCCTAACCACTCCTATGGATAATGTAGCGGGTAGCGCAAGTGGGATAGCAGGTTTAGCAAGGTGGAAGATTGCGTTCTTTGCGGGGGAACGCCCCTCCCGCTACCCGCTATCCCTTAGTAGCGGCTTTAGGAGATCTGGCGGAAGATCGGACCCTTAGTCATCCAGTTCATGGCAAGTTTCATTTAGACCACATCAGGTAAAATGATATAAACGCACACATTTATGCATAATTAGGGGCATGCTGTGATTGACAGCTTGTATAGCCAATGGTTAGCTGTCATCACTGGATCGCTACTTCACACTCAGCACTGTCTTCCCTTGACTTCTAAGCTGTGAATAGAGACCTGACAGAGTGCCGTCATTTTTACTTTAAATATAATATGACTTGTTGTGCTGTTAACTGTACTGAAAGACCGCTGCAGCTGGTTTGGGTTGGCCTGAAAGGGGGCGAAGTTTAGCAAAGCAGCATGTATCAGCTATCTTGGCTCCCATTTGAAGGATGCTAACCAGAGCTAGCCAGAAGACACCGCCTGGCCTTCCTCTAACTCATCACCTTCTAACTGCTGCAGCATCTGGCTTCTCTGGTCTTTCAGGACCCTTTCAAGTTGACTAACCGCCCCACAAACAAAAGACGCTCAAAATTAGTGCTGCCAGAAGATTAAAGAAGAATTGGCAGAAGTCTGTTGGGACCCACAGGCACTCAGCCTGGTCATGTCATTCGTCAATTAGTTAGTTAGTTAGTTAGTTAGTTAGCCCAGAAGTGGCTAGTCCAGTGTCCTGGTGGAGCTCTGTCAGCTCATTTGGATGCTGTTTCACGTCTACATTTTAAGCAAAATTCATGAAGCGATTGTACAATCAGAGTGATGGGTACAAGTGAAGCAAGAGCTTCTAGGCACCACCAAGTGGTGATGTTGAGCTACTACCCTGCATATAAACCTTCTTCAGTCACTGACATAAAGTGAACAAGAGGTGCAGGAACTACAGAGCATGACGTGATTCAACTGAGAAACAAATATAAAGAACATATTCCTTATATTAAAGAAATAAGATCTGGTTATTTTGTGCAGTCTCAACAATGGACATTTTCGATATCTGAATAAGCTATGATTGCTAATATAAAGAGATATGGGGATGCTGAAAATGTTGCTTTTTGCCTTTGACAGTTGCACAAGCATTCTGTGGCCAGGTTACACCCTCTTCTCTGCAGACTGAAATATCTTTAAGACGTCAATCATGCGCAGAATGTCCGAGCTTTTCCCCAAAATGTCTGAATGATGGTCAGGTAAGGGACGATGGGGGGGCTCTAAAAGCTGGATGGAGTTTAAAGTCTGCCTCCCATTATGGCTTTGTTGAAGAGGACTGCTTCTTCTCACATCTTTTGTAAGACCTTCCTCACTCTCGTGGAGATGCTTTATAGTCATAAGGTTGCTTTTTCTCACTTTTTCTTCTTTTTCTTCCTGTGTGACTGACATGCAGCTTGCTTTATGGAATAGATGATAGTCTTGAGTACTTGGAAAGGAAATTACATTTTTATTTGCTTTAGTGTATGGCAGCTGCATATATTTAGATATGTTTTTAAAGTTGTTTTTTTTTCTAATGAAGAAACTTTGAAATATTGCTTCCTTTCCATCTGTATCCATAATTTCTCAAAGTGAGAGTTACTTAATATAATATTCCAAACGCCACATAGAACAAGTAATCGTGAGGGGGTGGAACAGGCTTCAGATTCAATCATTCAGATTTTTTGATTTTACAGCTTTTACATACTCAGACCTACTAGATCTGAAAAAAACACCTCTAATTAAACTTTTGTTTGAATGAAAAAGTCTTCAGTTGGTTTTCAAAGCAATCATCACTGGAGTGTAAAAACACAGGAAGTGCATTTCAGAGGCCAGGGGAAGCTCCTTGAAAGGAACAATCCGTCCTCATTTTAAATCAGGTATGGAGGCGCACTAACAACCTCTGGCTCGATCACCTGAGGCTTTGACCAGACCATTAGGGCACCTCAAACAAGAGAAGGAGCTTGGTCTTACTGTTGGCTGCAGTCAGAAGCCCCTCAGCAGTGTTTTGTGTAATCTGAAGATGACTGGGGGCTTTTTCTTTTGTTAGGACCAGTGAAATAGCCATTTCAATACAATCGATGTGAGAATAAATAAAAGCACAAATAATCGCCTCCAATTCAGGCTTTGACACCAGCCCTCTCAATTTTGACATATTACTTCAGTGGAAAAAAAAGTCTTGGACAAGAAGTTTGGAATGACAGTTAAAAGACATCAACTGGTCAAATCAAAGCATCTAATTTTCCCAGGTTCAACTGGACAGATGAGTCTGGAGAGCCTGTCTGCTGCCTGATTTGTGGAATCACATGGCCCGGGGCGCTGATCAGACATCCTGTCTTTTCTGAACTTACCTGAAGATTACTGTCTGTTGATGTCTGTCAATCAATTAAACAAGTGTTACGCAGTATGAAATTCATAGTTTTTAAAGGAAAAGTATAGCTGACTTTAAAATACATAAACATTACATGAGATGTTGCTGAAAAGGTTTATAATCTGACCTAAAGAAAGAATATAAATTGCAAACAGAAAAGGGCTGAATACGGAACCCTGAGGAACCTCACTCTGGAAGAGAACCATGCCCTTATATTATTACTGTATTGTCAGTGGACCTTTTGTCAACGCAATAAATCTATATGTCCCTGTGTGACCAGAGGTGGTATTACTACATATGGTGGCTTTAAAGGAATACTGTATGTTTATGGATCTCTTTACGATGAGGTTCAATAGCCTGGTGAGAGGAACAGAAAACATTCATGGTGTTGGATATCATCACATCATTCTATCTTGAGCAGAAAACTGTAAACTGGAAGCACTTTCAGTTTAGTCGGTTAAAAGACTTCCAATAAAAAAAAGGTTCCTAAGCTTCCAGTTAGTTAATTGTTTCCTCCTCTTTTACTCATTTACAGTCATTTGAAAGAGAAAACGCGTAACAGTGTTGTATCACTTAAAAGTCAGACTCATTGAAAGTTTTTGCTGCTGGAGTCCTTATATTTTTTTCAAATGAAGGAATTATTCATCTTTGGGATATTAAGAAGACCGTTTCTTTTTTTATTGTCTTTATTAAAAATATAGACTTCCTTTATCTTCTGTCAGAAACTTGAACAATGAAAACGCTACTAAAGCCTGTCATTATTTGTTAAATTGTGGACCCGTTGGACGTCAGTCGTTGGTACGTCTGTCCTGCAGATGGGCAGAAGATGACAGAAAGAAGTGACTGATTGATTCAAGCTTTAAATGGCAGAAACTGAATGTGATGGCAGGACATGTGCTTTTGGATGTCGTCAAAACAAATCATAGTAAACAAAAGTGGAATAAAAACAATAAAGTGGAATATCAAACACAGAGTAAACTGATAATGAGCAAAGGGCAGCAATAACAAAGAGGCCGAGATGGGAAAGTAAGGTAATCGATAAACTTGGCCAAGGTGATGTGTTGTTATGTGGGTGGAATCCAATTCTACGAGCAAAACTGATAAACTGACTGCTGGTTGAGGTGAGAGGTGCAAAAATATTGGATCCATAATAGCGACTTGCAGGGGAAGGTGGTGAGGCTGGAAAAAACGAGATGGCTGGAGATAAGACCGTTCTTAAAAGGAGTCGTCTCAGGAATAAAGCTGTGATTGAAGAGCAAATTAAAAGGAAGGGAGTGCTGCGAACGCAGCAAACCAAATTTGAGTTTGCACTCACTCTCGCACCGTCAGTTGAATCTTCCCAGAAATCACTCAGTTTATTGCTGATTTTATATCTTATGAAGTCGTTTCCGTACAGCTGGCAGTTCAGCGTTCTACAGTAGGAGAGATCATCGACAAGCGGGAAGAGTTCAAGACCGTTGCCACTCTTCACAGGAGTGGACATCCCAGCAAATTTACCTAAAGGTCCGACCGTGCAGCGTTCAAGAGCTACATCTCAGACTCTACGAGCCTCGCTGCCAGGAGAGAGCCTCTCCTGTCATGAAAGAACACCGAATCTGAATAAACCACAGGACTTCTGGAAGTGTCTTACGGACAGATGAGACCAAACTGGAGATTTTGGCTTCGACGCCTGTTTCCACGTTTGCTGAAAACCAAACGCAGCGTCTCAGCAGGAACACTTCATACCCACCGTCGAGCACGGCAGTTACTGAGTTGACCGTGAAGTCCTCCGTCTGCCAGAATATAATCGAGACAAATGTGAGGCCGTCTGTCCGACGGCTTAAGCTCGGGCGAAAACGAGCCATTCAGCGGGACGGTGATTCAAAGTGGACCGGTAAATCTGTATCAGAATGGCTTTAAGAGAAAAGAAAAATTTTAAAAAAATCACAGTTTTGGGATGGTCTGGTCAAACTCGAGACCTCAGTCCAGTTGAAATGCTGTGGTGGGACCTTAACAGAGCTCTGCATCAGCAAATGCCCAAAAACCCAAAAAGTGGGAAGAATGAGACAAAGGGTGAATTCCAATTCCTCCCCTTACCCTCAATCTCAACCCTCAATCTCAAAAATGCGCGCTCCCGTGTAGTGCAAGTTCATCCCGATTCTTAGAAAGTCAAGTTGAGGGACAAGTTTGAGGGCTTGTATCGCCCTCAATATTGAGATTCTCCGGCACCACCCTTGGGAGTAAGGGCTACCCAGAAGGCACTGCGTATTTTTGCCAAAACATCTTCGAAAAAAGCTAGCTACAAATGTAAGTATTTTCGTAGTTAATAAAGATATAAATGTTACGAAACTATCTTATTGTCTTTGTTATATATATTTAGATGATCTTATTCTTCTTCTACATCTTCTCTCCTTCTTCTTCGTTGTCGTCGTTTTCCTGACAGACTGGACGTAGCTTTGGCGTAAGTCCGCCCCCCACAGTCTGAAGACGTAACTGCACTCAAGAGGTGTCCCATTTCTAAGTCACAAGATAGCTCTGACACTTACTTTGGAGGGATTGAGGGTTAAGGGAGAAATTGGAATTGGCCCATAATTCCTCTGCGACGATAAGATAGACTGGTGGTCATACAGGAAATGACAACATCAAGTTGTTGTTGCTAAAGGTTTATCTACAACCTACTGAATCATGGAGATACCCAGTGTTGCCCACATGTTTCTCTTTTTAGGCTTTTACTCATGACTGTCAGTCCTGTCCTTTAAACAGCTTGTGACCCCTATCTGTCCTTAGTTTTCTGATTGGCTTCTTAAAAAAGACGGCTCTTATTTTTCTGAGAAAATTATTTCATTTTTTTAGTGATTAAGTTACGACCCTGATGGCTCAAAAGACGCTCTTGTGCAGCAGTTTTCATACCTGAGAGCACTATATCTGTAGTGGTAGTTCAAGAAAGGTGGAAAAATATAGAGGAGAGGAAACAGTTATTCGTCCCAGACTCAGAACAGACTGTACAAAACTCGGCGCAGCATTTCAAATAATAGATAAACTTTAAACTGGATGATGCAGTCATGCAGTTTTCTTTTTTAGGGTGTAACAAATGAGTAGGAGTGACGATATTAAGGGAGGCCTTAAAGGAGCACGAAGGAGATTTTAATGTTATATAGTTTCAGTTTCATTTTCATTTGGAGCAATATTTGATTATTTTTACGTAAGTTTCATCTTCCTCTCATGGCTTCCCATTCAAACCATCGGTAAAAACCACCCAAAGTAACTCTGGACAGCTGCAAATGGCACTTTTCAACACATCAGTAACAATCACTCCTAATTAGAAAGCAACAGAGGCGACTGAGGCTACGTTCACACTGCAGACAAAAGTGACCCAAATCTGATTTTCAGAAATGAGCATTAAGACCTGCAGTATTAATGTAAAATTCAGATTTTCTATTTTCATTTTTTATTTTTTTGCCAAGATCTGACTTTTTGTGTGGTTCTTCACGTTTGTCAAACACACACCAGTTGGATCACACTGACGTCAAGGTGGATGAAATGCAACCTGTCAGTTCGCAAAGTCGTCTTGGAAAATATCGGATATGTGTCTAATTTAGGACCACGTATGAAAGTGGCCCAAGTCTGATGAAAAAATAGATTAAAATAACAATAAAAAATCCGATTTGGGTCACTTTTGCCTGCAGTGTGAAAATAGCCTATGAGACTTAGGAAAGTAATGATGGAAAAGAAAATTAGAGCGTGACCAAACAAGAGAGTGAAGAAGAATACATTTTGATGGTGTTGTAAAAGCTGTTCAATGCTTAAAAAAAAACAATTTTGACTATATAATAAGAATATTGTTGGAGACGCTGCAATAAAACCGAAAACTGGTATATTTTTTTGACTAAAATATAATTTTTTAATCTTTTGTTTAGACTCCGGTCCAGTAGGTGGCAGTAATGTACTACAGCAGTATTTGCCACCGCCGTAAAAACTAAAGGGAGGAAGACCGAGGCTCCGCTGTCGATAACCGAGAAGTCGAACAACAAACGGAAGCTCCTCATGAGCAGAGATATTTCTAACAAGTTAGCTTGCGTTGACTTGTGTTTTCGCCGTAATAACGGAACAGTATTACATCCCACCTTATTAGTTAGTCCTTTTGGACTAACTGGACACCTTCTCTGTTCGGAGACAGAAACAAAGTGCCAGGTAAGGGATGATACTTGCTAAGGCTAGGTTAACAACTAAGGTAGTCTGGATGATGCTGTTACGTTCACTGCTCATTTAGACGTCCAAAGTAACCGAGGACGTTAGACTGAGTTAAGACTATATAGTAGTTCTGAATAGCGTCATCTAAGTTTACCCCTCACAGAAAACCTTCTAGAAAATATTAACCTTTCCCAAACTGACTCCTGTCGGTGTGGTTGTTGTTAAAATCCCACTGGATCAGATGTCACTCATCAAGTCTTCGAAGATGATGATGAAACCTGAAGTTTAGTTATCATACACTGCGTAAAAAAGACACATAACCTTTATCACCACCACCACCACTGTCTGACATTTAAATCAGACCAAACACTTCCCATTTTAGGTAATTATCAGGACTTTGTTGTCCTGAAGCCACTTTGTAACTAATGTGGCAGGATGATTAGGATGATTGTTCATTTGAAGACACATTAGCACCCAGGCTTTATCTTCCTGGCTGGTGTCCTGAGATGTTGCTTCAGTATTCCTACATAATGTTCTTTCTTCGTGATGTCATCTATTTTATGAAGTTGACCAGTCCCTCCTGCAGCAAAACGCACCCCCCACAACATGATGCTGCCACCCCCGTACTTCCCAGTTGGGATGGTGTTCTCAGGATTGGAGGCTTCCGCCTTTTTCATCCAAATGGAGCAATGGTCGTTATTAGGGCTGTAGTGATACACTAATCTCGCAATACGATACGATATATATATCAATATTCATCTTGCAATACATTTACATCATTTTCTGAAAGATTTTAAAGGGACAAAGTGATTTTGGTGACATCTTGTGAGTGTTCCAATGACTTTGTTTGAATTAATTGAACTGAAAGCATCAATTACACATTATATGGCTGACAGGCAGCTTGCAAATGCTGGACAAAATAAATAAAAGATTTGTTGAGTAAAATAGTTTCATTTATTTAAACAGTGCAAATTGTTGCTTGCAAGCTTTTAAAGGTGGGACACGGGGGTTTTGAAAGAAGCTTAGAATATCGATACCCGTGGCTGAAAAATAGATACTCAATAAAATATCGATTTATATATAATGCGCAATCAATAAAATCGCTCAGCTCTAATGTGAAATGTAAAATTGCATATATTTCAGACCAACTAAATGCCACAATCTCATGTGAATCTTTTCTCAAATTTCTATATATTTACATATGTGTATATTTTATTCTCGGTCTTCCAGGATGGATCCGGCTCTGCTTAGGGAACGGGAGCTGTTCAAGAAGAGAGCTCTGTCCACTCCGGCCGTAGAGAAGAGACCGGCTGCGTCAGACTCCGGATCACACAAGAAGAAGAAGCCCAAACTAGACAAGGAGAGCTCCTCTGGGTCCAAAAACAGTTCCGGTAGGTGAAGAGTGTTTTTAACTACACGTTTACACGCTCGTGATAGGTGACGAGCTTATCTTGCGTTTGTTTGAACCATTGACTGCTGGAGGCCTCAGGAATTAACGCTGTGCCTTCACGAGATGCAACACGAAGACCGAGACGGGGACTGTAATCGCCCCTCAGCTTTGATTTGGGGGTCTCGTACGGCAGATACAATACTGCAGTTTCTGCCTTTGCTGCTGTGATTTCTTATGTTTTATGTTCCTTTCATCCTGCAGATTAAACTGTTCTGTACAGGACTCAAGAGAGTGTAAAATCCCAGCTGGTTGCCTGTGTTAGTGTAATGTTAAAAAGCAATTATGTTTCTTGTTATGCAGCGTTGGTGCTCTGATTCTGATCTCCATCACTGTTGGGGTTTCCATCATCCACCGACACGTTGCTGTGTATGATGAATTAGAAATGAACTAATTTAGGGGACGCAAATGAACAAATGAACACGGCAGTTCAGAGCACACGGCTGTGGAGTCGCTGTCGAGCAGAATGAGGTTTCAGCGTCTGGTGCTGAGCAGTTTGCACGCTTGCCTCTGAACTCTCTCTCTCTAATTTCACCAGCCTTCCTGTCAGCTTTTAAGCACTTCAGATATCAGATGTAACAACGTATAACAAAGATATTCCATCAGGAGACACACACACATCTAGATGCCGTCGTTGTTCATGTTATCTATCCATCTAGTGATGGAAACACTGAGGTTATTTGTTTCAGAGATGCTCCATCTAAGTCTTGTGGTTACGATGGTTTGAGCCTCGTCAAAGTTGCCTGTTCAATAGACATTATGACCCAGACGGCCCAGAACTCTAGAATCTGTGCTCTGATTGGCTGAGACGCATCATAGGATGTTGTGCGCATTCTCTTACAGAGAAGAAATGCTGTGAGCCAACCTGGCCCCTTTAAGAAGGTGGCCTTATGGGTAATGGAGTGTATGTGTCGTGGGACGACAGAATAGTGAAAAGTGTAGTGAGCATCAACAGCAGTCCAGCGTGTATAGATTTACATTCTCTGTTAACTAACAGGAGCCCAACAATATTACATGTGTGATGTTACAAGTTCCTGCAGCGCCAGAATAAAGTGCTCGTTCAATGCAGAGAAAACCAGACTTTTTCTTTTGTTGTTGTTAGCTTGTTAGCCACTAGTTACCAGGGTTGTAATAGTTTTGTATTTTCCATTAGTTTTAGTTTTTATTTACTTTTTAGTTTAGTTTTTCAAATTCAGTTAGTTTTAATTAGTTTTTAGAGCAGTTTTGCTAGTTTTTATTCATTTTTATTTTTTCGAAATACTTAGTTTTAGTTTAGTTTTTATTAGTTTCAGTGTTAGTTTTAGTTTTATTTTTTAAATTAGGGTTGTTAATTTTAGTTGGAGTGAAGCACTGAACTTTTTGAAGGCTATCGAATCACATAGTCGTGTTTACATTCCGGTCTCAATAAACATATTTATCAATGCGTCTTCCCTCTTGTGGTGTTCCTGCGTATTTACTGACCAGCAGCTATCTGGTCGCCGGTGGAAACAGTCCATTATAGCTGCTGTTTTCTCGCGGTCCTTCCTAACGCTGACTGGCCTGCAGCTGTAGCTTCTCTTTCCAGGGAGCTAGCTTAGGCTAGCTTATCCAGGAGTCTTGGTTAGCCTTCGCTGGTCCCCATTAACCGCGAAAAATAAAGGATGACTGTATTACTGGTGAGAATGTTTGCTGAACCAAAACAAGTGCTCTGAGATCAATACGACAAATGTCAACTACAGAAGCTGAAGCACAAAAAGTAATTAAAACAAAGGGAAGCTGAAATATTTGACTTGTGCTGAGGGAAAACTTTTCTGTCCAGTCACCCACATTTTCTGCTTGTTTCTTAATTATGTGCGCTCGCCTCATGCCTGCTCGGTGTGAACGTTGGCTTTGTAGGCAACCAGGTGGAACTGAAGTTGTCAGTGGTAACAGTTACATTGGCGTACACTAGCAAACCAGTTTAATCTGTGAAAAAGAAAATGTGTATTTGAGACGGCTAGAGCCGGAGAACCACTAGGTGCTGGTCCTGGACTCTGAGGTTTCTGATGATGTTTAGAAGGAACAGCTTGAGCCTTTTGCTTGTGTGCTTTCAAAATTCATCTCATTGTTGCAACTTCTCTCGGCATTACATCCTCCGTTATTATTTTAAATTAGTTTTGCTACTGGGTGGAGTAAAAGCAAAGCAAATTCTTTTGGCTTTTCACTTTTTAGCGGTCACAAGAGCAGATCATTGTATTCCTGAGTGCCTCATGCAATTTAAATTATTTTTATTATTTTAAACTTGAATTTATGGCACTAAGATTTTGGATGTAAATTGACTAATCCAACATACCTGATCTTGAGCAGTGGCCTATCTATATCTCATGCATTTTTTTTGTACACTTATCAAGAACAAGCTACGCTCTTAAACAGAAAAGAGATTTTTTTTTTTCCAGTGACATTTTAATCGGCCGTTTGTGGTAAGGCAAATAAAGTCATACATTGTGGTCAATATGATACAACAGAGAGCATCACTGTGCAGCATTCAAACCTGTCAAGAGATAACGTTGCAGTGCCAAACATGGTGACTCCAGCTGGCGTACAAACGGAGAAACGTGTGCTTTATCAAAAGCAATAAAGGCGTCCAAGTCAGCTTTATCAATTTCAAGAAAAGATAATGGAGTCCTCAGCTCTGGACAGCTTTATTATATACAGGATTACTTATAAAAGATCATTTCTGCCCAGCATATATAAATACTCGTGTGGCAGAACGGACACCAGGAGGGGTTCACATGTTTTTCTTCAGTTCCTGTATTTAATTCATGCAACTTTCTATCCCCTTAGGGGGGGAAACCCCCCCCCCCACCTCCTTAATGTCACATTCTTCACCCTTAAATGCTGCAGTGAAGTTGTTTAGGCCACGCTGTTGATGGTGTTTATAGCTTTTCTTTTCCTGTTAGTGGAATTCGTGGTGTAAAATACAAATTTTGACAGTTGACACGTGAAGAGTTGACTGAAATGAAAAATCAAGGTTTCCTCTTTTAAACAGAATCAATCCTTTTTATCGGTATCTTGTAAATTGTGACCGACCAAACCAATATGAGGGAATCTTTTTTTTTTTTTTTTTTTTCCTCCAAGGAATTTGGGTCGTTGATATAGTATTAGCCTCTTTATCAATGAAACCCAAATTCCTTTTTTTGGGGGTGGTGCAGGGGGGTGGGTGTCCTCTCTGTCCTTATACCACCTCATTGTGGCTCTCTGGCTCCTTGCAAATGCCGGTCATGAGCCTGCTGCAGCTTCCCGGCCCTTCCTCCTGGACCTGGCGGTGCGTTTTCTCTTTGGCACAGCAGCCACAGTCCAGGAGCTCGTAGAGGACGGCCAAGGCAGCCAGGGACAGGACAGTGAGGATGAAGAGCAGAAGGATGACAAAACAGGCCACGTTCCAGCCGTCATGGAAGGGGTAGACCTCCTGGAGCTGGAAGGAGACGTGAGAAAGGGCGGCTGCCTCGGGGCTCCTCGGGAGACTGCTTGGGTGTACGGTGGTCGAGTTGGCGGCCATGTTCTCTGTTCAGAATCAAAAAAGAGGAAAGAAAGATTAGTCCCGATGACATTTGGTTACATTTATTCCAACGTTACATTTAGGGATGCACGATAACTAGTTTTTTAATATTGATACCGATAACCGATAACTTTCAGCTCCTAAAGGCCGATACCGACAACACACACTTATACCGAAGATCATTACATCAATACTATGAACAAAATCAAAAACAGTTCAGTAGTTTTTTGTTTTTTATTTTTTAATCTCATGGAAGCTTTAGATGAGAGGAATGAGGGAGAGGAGAGGAGAGGGGAGGGGAGACTGCTGCTGGCTTGCGCACATTAGCATTAGCTCCCGTTAGCTCACATTAGCGCGATTTCAAAACTCCATGGAAGCGATTGTTATGTTGTAGGTGGCCAATCGGGTTTTACGTATTAAAGCTTATGTTTGTGCTTCCCTCTTCATAGAATTCGCTCTGAGGGATCTTCTACTGAAACTTTAACGAAGTTCCACGCCGCCATGTTTGTTGTGATCAGCACGCTGTGCTCCAGGCTGCATTCAAGGTGTAACGTAAATTCCCACATTCCCTCGTTTGCTAGTCGTTCTTTCGGCCTTTTCTATTTTTCGTGTGTAACATGTGGAAAAATACTGCGAATATCAATTAAAGTCAGCAACTACCAAAATTATGACCGAGTTAACAAGTTGTTTTCTGGCATGAGGAAGTATTCTTGATTTTTCTTATTTAGTAATCGTTTTTTCTGATTATGCCAACGTCACTTGAACATAACATTCACTGGCAGTCATTCAAGGCTCTGAGGGAGCGAGGCACTGCAGTGTTGAAAAAATACATATGTTATCAGGGCTGTTCGTCATGATATCGGACTTATTGGGATGACGTCATAATTTCATGTTATCGGCCCGATAGTTATCGTGCACCCCTAGTTACATTTGCTGTAATGTGATTGTAGCACGACCACATCCCCCTCATTTCAGACCATCTGCACAAAAAAAAAAACCCAAATGGACTGAAAACCCTTCTAGAAGAGGATAGCTGCGCAGTGTGATAGTCCATCTAGACATGGGTTGCAGCTCTGTGACCACGGTGCCGATACAAGCCTTGGATTTAAAGATTTCCTGTGTGACGGAGGAGCTGAACGGTATTTTTCAGTCGGTGCCATTTGTCTCCCTTCAGCAGCCTGTTCAGATTTTCAGCCAGATCCTACCGCTTTCAGCCCTCAGCAAACAGCGGGCGAGCGCCTGCTGCCCACACATACATGTGTGCAGATACATGCTGATAACATACACGTGTATGCACCGAGCCGCAGAGACCGAGGCAGCTGACCCAGTTTACTTGAGTAAGTTGAAGAGAAGAAACACGAGTACTTCTCTTTACAGTAGACCGGTTCTCTTAGCTTAAATCTTTCATGCCCGTTTCTTCTAAGATCTTCCCACTATAGCTGAGGTTGTTACCCGTAAGAACACGGGCGTTTATGTTCGTCTCGCCATCTTACTATGACCTACATCAGTCAGCATACATGCATGGTTGTTACCTGAAACTGTAAAGTGACATCATGGAGTTATCGGAGCTTCAGTCAGTCTAAAGCTTCATTTATGCTTCTGTCTAGCGACATGCAGGACCCATGTCGAGTTGCATAGTTGGTTTTTTTACTTGTCCCTTGTAATTTGTAGGGGTGTGGGGAAAAAAAATCGATTTGGCAATATATCGTGATTTTCGGCTGCCCAATATAATATCGATTTTTTTCAGCTCCTAATATCAATATCGTCAGTATGTTGTAATAGTTACTTAAATGTGCAAAAACACTAATAATAAACAATAAATAGGTTGTTTTGAAGCAAATAGTTTTAACTCAGTTTGTCCTCTGAATGATCAATATCATCTGATGAACATGTACAGCAACTTGATTTTTCATCTCTACTTTTAATTTTGATATTAACTGGGTAGAATATCGCAATATATCGTGATATCGTGATAATATCGTATCGTGACCCAAGTATCGTGATACATATCATATTGTGAGGTCCTTGCCAATACGCACCCCTATTAATTTGTGTTGCAGTGTGTGTTATAATGCTACCAAAGCACCAGTCACATTTGCTGCGGTCTGCATCAACCCAACAGAATGTAAGGCTGCAGCAGAGGTAACGATATAAGGTTCAGAGCGGTCATGAAGAAAATTACGCTTGAAATGACACAAATTGTAATTGCAGCTGAAAGATGCACCCTGCAAAAATTACACCAAGTTTGTAAAAACAAAATTCCTCACGAGGTGGCTCTTCAGGCGATTTAGAAACTGAATATTTTCACTAAGCTGCTGCATAAACAGCGTTTTTACATCTGCAGATCATGTGACATCCGAACCCCAAAAAGAAGTCCCATTCACCAGTTGTTGCCTCACATAACTCAAAAAAAAGGCTGCTTGACGTTCCTACGCGATATTGTGGACGATGACTTTGAGAGAAATCCTTCAGTCGTGACCGGCTCAGCTCATAGAGGGCTTGCTTTGAGATCATTGGTTGCAAACGTCTACGTGTCATAGATGCTTAATTAAAACGGCGATGGCTCGAGTGGGTGCAGAACTGGAAATCTGCTAAAAATAAAGTGGTTCTGGACGTCCATCACCATTATTCTTGGAAAGACTTATCACCAGTCGAGGGAACAGGATTTTGTCTCATAATGTGGTTTAATGGAAATGTCAGTCGTTTCCCAGTTGAGTTATGTTGACATTTTAAAATATTGCTTATTGCAGGTTTTACATTGCAGACACTTTTGTTGCTTAAATGATTTTTTTTAAGGGTTATGCCAGTAACGGCTTGTCAAAAACACTGACTCAAAAAAAAAGCTCATGTCGATAATTTCTCAGGGATGACTAAATGGTGAGATGATCCCCCAAATATGATGCCTGTCAGGATGTTGTTTTTGTTTTGTTCCTCTTAAGCTGATGTATCCATGACCAGCTTGTCTTACTGGGGTCCAAACTCTTTCCAACTTTTACTCTAATCTGGTTATTATTAATTATTATTAACCTGATGCCTTTTTATTTTTTATTATGTACAGTACGACGGTCAACGTTCTGTACAGTTAATGCAGTTTTGGTTTAAAGTGATCCGTGCGGAGCATCTCCTCCTCTCACATCCAGCAGTATCAGTATCACCTTCACTCATTGCCATGACAACAAACTTTAAAACCAATTTGAGTTGCCTGACCCCCCCCCCCCCATCCCCCCCCCATCCCCCCTCCACAATGATCTCTGTGTGACTCCTTTTCTTTTGTCTGAGCCGTGACGCAGATAATAAGGCCAGTTTGGCTCCCTGCAGCATCTGCCACCCCCCCCCCACCCCCCCCTCCCCTGAATGAGCCCCACCCCATCCACGCTCCGTGGGCGTCGTAGAGCGCCATACGGCTCCCCTCGCATTGGCTGCCTCTCTGAAAACACACAGCGGACACACGCTCGTGACGTCCCCGCCTGGCTCCTCGCAGCCTCCAGTCCTTCGTCGGCTCGCTTTAAGAGCTTCAGTTCGCAGGGAGTTGAAACCCCCCCACCCCCCATCCCCCCCTCCCCACAGACGAAGACACATTTGAGTGCACCGGGGTGCAGGAAAGGATATTCTGATGCTTGTTATTCAGGAGAGGCAGACTGCAGACAGACAGACCCATGTTTATTTAATCACCTGCATGCTGTTGTGCTCTTGTCCTCACAAGTGACAAGGATTCTAGACGATCACATTTATTTATTTTAAAATATTACTTGATGTGATGATCTTTTAGATGTCTTTAATGCGTCTGTAACTGGATACTGGATACATGAATGTAAATGCTTGTGTCCCTTAAAGATCATCCGGTGGATTCAGAGGACCGGTCGAAGTTAAACGTTAAGTCAGATGATGCTTTTCGTAAAAATATGCAGACTCACCTGTGTGGCTGGCTCAGTCTCCTGAAGATGCAAGTCAACGCTCTCCCTCTCCCTCGACCCGCTGTCCTCCCTGGCTCTCTCATGCACTCCCAGCCGTCACTCGTGCACCCGCTCTCCTCCTCTTCCGCCACTCCTTGCGGCTCGTCATGCCTCGGCCAAATGGATCAGGCTCCTCCCCCCCCGTCGCCGGCCGTCCTCCCCTCTCCCCTGCTCCTGCGCCACTCGTTAGCCGACCCGCCACCGTTTCAGCATCCCGCCCGCCGTGCAGCTCCGAGGCACAGAGACTCCCGCCCACACGCCATGAATCATTCATGAGTCAGCGTCTGTTTTTCAGCCTTGATTGGTGAGTGCAGACCTGGAGAGGGCGGCGTGGATGGACTCCAGCAGAGAACCGGGCCAGCTAACTGGACTTCACATCATTATTATGCCTCCTGCTTCATTTTATTTCCCTTTTATTTTACTATTTAAAACAGATTAGTGTCCACACTGTTGCACTGCCTTATGTGTCTCTGAATTACCATGAACACGCCGTAGCGCACTTTTGAATCGATTCCACGTGCTTTTTGCTGCTGTAAATTTTCACCAGTTTGCAAAAATGTATGTCAATGCACAATAAATAATACTCTTTTAAAATGTAATTATATTTCATCATCTGCAGGGACAAATAAATGCAAATCACTATATTTGTTGGTCACGATAAGTAATTATAAAATGCTGGTTGCAATTAAATTTTCTAGCCTTAACGACATAATAATCAGCTTGGGCAGGTCCTGGTGGAGTGTAATAAAAATTAACGGCACAACAAGCCATATTGTATGTATGAGTGACTTTACTATGCTCTCTTACCTCTTAATTCACAGCTGAGATCTTGAGGTCACCTAAAACTATTTAAACATGGGGCTCAGTGGAGATTGACTGACTTGCTTTTGACCCCTAGTGGTCATCCAAGGAACCTGCAGGCCGGATGTAGCCCCTTGAACAGGATAAAGCAGACATAGAGAACTATTTCAGTTCATTTTCAAACCGATTTTCTCCGAGGTGCATTTCACGCAAACCTGTGCCGTTTCTGTCCGTTTTCCTGTTGTCAGCCAGAGCATGAAATCCTGTGACATCATTCAATTTGACCAAAAACGTTTGTCCTCTTTTTCCGCAGAGTCAAGTAATGGCAACATCAACATCAAGGCAAGCTCCGGCTACAAGTTTGGCTGCCTGGCCAAGATCGTCAATTACATGAAGGTAACCACCTGGATACATCATCATTATTTTCATTATCGTTATCATTAATGATCCTTTACGTCTGCAGGATCTAGCGGCTGTGGTTCCATTTAATGAATATTTTTACCTTGTAATTAGAAATGTGTTTCAGTCTGTTGTTATGCAGCCAGTTTCACATCATTCTGCTGTACCACCAAAGTGGTTATTACACAGTAATAACTAGGGATGCACGATAACTGTTTTTTAAAACCGATACCGATAACCAGTAACTTTCAGCTCCTAAAGGCCGATACTGATAACCGATAACACACACATATACCTAAGATCATTACATCAATACTATGAACAAAATCAAAAGCAGTTTTCACTCTTTAAATGAACAGATATTTATTTTTTCCAATGAAAAATTATTGGCAAGCTTCTCGAACATTTTCATAACGCTATCAAACCTATTTGATATCTCACATCAACTTAAATAAGGTTCATTACTGACTGAAATTTAGGCTCCTTGAACTGATGGAAATACATGCATCAGAATTACTAACTGAAAAAATGCATTCCTAAATGACAATAAAAAATAATGCACAGTGCATAATGTACTGACACAAGTTAGACTTGTCTGTGTAAATAAACTGAAAAAGTTCACTCCATAGTAACAAAAAATTACATTTTAAGGATTTTGGCTTGTGGTTCCATTCAAATGTATGCCTTTAATTAAAGTAAATGAGGTTCAGTAGTTTTTGGGTTTTTTTTATATCTCACGGAAGCTTTAGATGAGAGATGATGGCGAGGAGCGGAGAGGAGAGAGGAGGGGAGGGGACCAGAGGGGGGAAATGCTCATCTTAGCTCATGTTAGCTAAAGTTAACGCGATTTCAAAACTCCATGAAAGCGATGGTTATGTTTTAGATGACTGATCGGGTTTGACGTATTAAAGCTTGTGCTATTTTCCCTCCTTCACTTGGAGCTTTTGTCACAAATAACCAGCGAAATATCTTCTTCTGAAACTTTAACGAAGTTCCATACAATCGCCGCCGTGTTTTTTTTCCTTTTTTTATCTTATCAGCGCACTGTGCTGCGATGCTGTATTCAAGGTGTAACTGAAATTCCTCCGTTCCTTCATTTGCTAGTCGTTCTTTCGGCCTTATCAATTATTTCTATTTTGTATGTGTAACATAGGAAAATACTGCGAATATCAATTCAAGTCAGCAACTACCAAAATTATGACACAGTTAATGAGTTGTTTTCTGGCATGAGGGGGTATTCTTGATTTTACTTACTGAGAAATC
This sequence comes from Hirundichthys speculiger, assembly GCA_018398805.1. Lineage (NCBI taxonomy): Eukaryota > Metazoa > Chordata > Actinopteri > Beloniformes > Exocoetidae > Hirundichthys > Hirundichthys speculiger. The sequence continues at coordinate 714,647 of JAGFBZ010001425.1, forward strand.
ATTTTTCTGATTATGCCGACGTCACTTGAACATAACATTCACTGCCGGTCATTGAAGGCTCAGAGGGAGCGAGGCACTGCCGTGTTGACAAAAATATATAAGTTATCGGGGCTATTCGTCATGATATCGGACTTATCGGGACGACGTCATAATTTCCTGTTATCAGTCTGATAGTTATTGGGTCGATAATCATTGTGCACCCCTAGTTATTACACAGTTATAACACTGATTTCTAAAGAGTGTGCAAAAAGGGGTGGTGTCAAATGGCTAACTCCGCCCCTAAAACCATCTTCTCTGAATGAAGGTGTAAAGACAGAAAAGGGTGCTTTTGAGCTGTATCCCTGTGGTCGTTTGAAGCACACAACATACAGCTTATTCATACTTTAGATGCACTCTGAGTAAAAATTTGTCAAGTTGTATAACAGAAGGATATAATGGGTCCCCTTTAAGTTTGTCACCAGTTCCATCAGAACGTGACTTGTATCTATTGTATGAGGCGAGTGAGTCAGTGTCGCCCACATTTGGTTCCCAGTCTTTCTTTGGGTACATAAACAGCTTGTTTGTGATGCTTTCTATCTGCAGACGGGCTGCCAGGCCTTGTCAAGCTATCTGACTCACCTGTTTCTGCTCCTCACACTCTTATTTGACAGATTTTCTCCTGATTGTGTGTGTTTTCGTGTAATCTGTTGAGTGCACTGAGTTTCAGCCCATGTCCAGTTAAATCTGTGGCACTGAATTGTAGACATTTGATTAAAACCCCGCCTTTGGTTTTAGAAATGAATTGCATTAAAAAAAAAAAAAAGATTGCTATGAAAGCCTTTATGACTGTGAGTGCATGTTTTACTCTTTTTTTTTTCCTGTTTTAAAATCCAGACAAGGCATCAGAGTGGAGACACACACTTCCTGACATTAGATGAGATTCTGGATGAGACCAAACTTCTTGACATCAGTATGAAACAGAAACAGTGGCTCATGACTGAGGTGTGTTTGTGTTATTTTGAGTACCCAACTTCTTTAATTCTTTTAATATATATATAACTATTCCAATCTCAACAACCCTTACTGTAATAATTTACATGTACTGATTCAACCTCATTCACACCTGAAATCCTCACAATGCTTTTTTTTTTTTTTTACCTGTTTTTCACATATCAGCTCATTTAATTGGCTTCCAACAATAATTCTAATCTTATACATCCTATTTGGAGCAAAAGATTGAAGCCACAGTGTCGCAGTTAAATTATTACAACATGAAATGTAGAGTGCAAAGGTTAGCTACTGTAACGACTATTTTTTTTAACATGAATGTGATTAACAACGTGAATACAGTTGTGCGTGTTCTGATTGAATCTGCTGCTAACCGCTCAGGCCTTGGTCAGCAACCCGAAAATCGAGGTCCGTGATGGGACTTACGGCTTTAAGCCCAAATACAACTTGAAGGACAAGAAGGCTTTGTTGAGGCTGCTGGACAAACACGACCAGCTGGGCCTGGGAGGAATACTGCTGGACGACGTAGAGGAGGGGCTGCCCAACGCAGCCAAGGCCATCAAGGTGATGGATTTAAGTTCTACTTCTGCATGACTGACTGTAAATGCCACCTACGTGGTTAGTAAACACTGTGCAGACTTGACTCCGAAGACCCTGGACGTGACCTTTTGTGCGATTGTTCTCAGGCTTTAGGAAACCAGATCATCTTTGTGACGAGACCAGACAAGAAAAAGATCCTGTTCTACAATGACAAGCATTGCCAGTTTATGGTCGATGAAGGTAAGGATTATTAAGATTCTTCCGTCAGCGGCAGGGCTCACATTTTCAACATCAGGACTGTAACCAAGATTAAGATTTTTATCTCCAGTATTTCTGAATTTAACTACAATCAAGAAAAAAAGAGAAGCAAGGCTCCATTCTCATGATGGTCATCCTGTCTTCTGTCTACTTTTCCTCTCTAGACTCATAGAAATCACAGAACAAGACAGATAAAGATGCAGAGTTGTAAGAAGTTCATGCAAATATGTGAACTATATTATTTTCAGCAGGGGTGTCAGACTCATTTTCACTGAGGGCCACATCAGCATCATTGTTGCCCTCGAAGGGCCAGACTGACAACATGAGTGTAACAAAATGCAATGTAAATCAAAATAAATTAAACTACACCTTATTATACTGTTAAATAACGGATTCTGCATTTATTTTCATGTTTTCTGTCAAAATGCCGACATAGATTATACTCTTTCACGACTGTCACCGCCTGATAACACAAAAGACATCCTGTTTTTTCACCTTGAGATACAAACTTGTATTCGCTTTCCCGTTGTTGATGAAACTGCCTTCCTTGTGCATCCATTTTTATTTTCTTTGGGACTAGTTTGTACAGTTTTTTCTCAAGTCCATCAGTTCTGAAAATCGTCTTGAGTTCTTGCTCATGGTGATATGCTGTTATCGTTGTGGGTAATGACGAAATGCATTATGGGAGATGAAGTTTATTGTCAATATGCGCTTTAAAGTGGCGTAAGCTTATTTTAAGTCTTAAAATATTGGTTTAAAATTTAAGTCCAATAGTGCACAAGCTCTCGAGGGCCACATAAAATGACGTGGCGGGCCACATTTGGCCCGTTGGCCTTGTGTTTGACACATAATTTACAGCATGTAATACCTTCTAGAAAGCATTTCAGCATTTTTGCATGCCAAGTGGCTTGAGCCATCCTGAAGGTTTACCACACATTATTAATGTTACATTAATATTTCAGATGCCACACACCACATATGGTCAGCTTTAAAACTGCATACTAACAGATACTTTCCGTCTCGACTGTCTGCATCTCCTCCAATGCTCATTAAAGGCAGAGTAAGCGGTTTCTGGTTCCATCATAAACACCCCCCAGTATTCACTGAATGTGATAAAAGTCACAGGAAGTGAAGGCGGGCCATAACTTTGTAGAATTACTTTCACTCTTTTTTTAAATTAAAAGTCAGATAGCCTTCATTACTGATTCGTGCAGTGACGCCGTTTCCATTCTCCCAAGAAACGGCAGGACCTGATGCAGCTTCGTTTTCATCTTGTGGAGGGTATAAAGGAGTAACGTGCATCTGAGCCGGCAGCAGAGGGAACCAATAATGCTGTTATTACTCAGCTGTATCACCGACGGATTGTAATCAGACATCACACGCTGATACGCTGCTGTATCGTCTTCTCTGACAGTGGCTACGGATACATGTTTTTAATTCAGAATTAATTATTCTGAATTAAATAATTCAGAATCAAACTATTTTCCTTCGAGTTTACATGGAAATAGTAATTCCAAATTGAGGTTTACATGGAAAACACGTTTGATCGGCTTTATCCAATTCCGCTTAAGGTGTGGGAGTTGGAAAGAGTTCTGATTGGATAGGGGGGGGCGGATGTCTTTACGTATTTACATCTACCAGAAGAAAACAAACTTACTCGATCAGCAACAACATGGAGGACTACATTATTAGCATCTTTTTTGGATTTGTTTTGATTTTATTTTTGAAGCAGCAGCACGACAACATCATGTTGATGATTTTCTTTGGAAAACAAGCCCAGCGCGGAATATAAGCGTCATCGCGACAGACGGGCAAGAGAACGAGCATGTGCAGAAAGACCGGAATTAATTTAAACAGGAATGAGTGTATACATGACTGCGAAATTATTCTATTTGGATTTAAAATCAGAATAAACCAGACACTTACTTCAGAATTAAGTTTAATTCGGAATGGACATTTTCATTCGGAATTAGGTGTTTACATGGTAATTTTTAATCATTTTAAATTGGATTTAATTTTAATTCTGAATTAAAGAGGAATTAAACTTCCCATGTAAACGCACTAAGTGTGAATCAGCATATGCAAACAGCTGCAGCTTCGTGGGGGGTCCTGTTGCAGCAACGTTGCAAAGCTCTCTCTGAACAAGGCTTCAATTTGCCGACTTTCTGCTCTTTTGATTTTTTTTTTTTTTTTTTTTGCTCTTCTGCTGTTGGTTTTAATGCAGAATAAATATATACAAATTCCTAAGTTTCAACATGGAGTTGATTCATATTGTCCTTCCCTATTTTGACAGAACATCTGAACTGCAGATCTGACGAACTTCTAAGTTTGATGTGGTCAGACCAGACACGCTTTCTTGCATCGGAAAGAAGTGTTAACTTTGCACAACTGTGCTTCACTTGACTCAACGCATTTTTGCTCACGTCTTTGTCACTTTTTTGTCAACTGCAGAATTTCAGAAGCTGTGGAGGAGCGTTCCAGTCGACTCCATAGACGAAGAGAAGATTGAGGAGTACCTCAAGAAACAGGGCATCTCCTCCATGCAGGAAACGGGACCAAAGAAAGCGGTCGGCGTCTCTCTCTTTCTGATCCACATCATTTATTTATTCTACTGTAACGACTCAAACGCTCGGTTGTGAGGTTCAAACTGAAGCGGCGTCTTTGCTTATGTTCCTCCTGCAGATGCCGGTTCAGAAGAGAAAGAAACAAAGCGGGCAGAGGAAGAGACAATTCAAGACCCACAACAACCACCTGGCAGGAGTACTGGAGGACTATTCAGATGGCGTGCCTGTAAAGAAGTGAAATAACCCACCAGGATCTGAGACTCACCGGCCGCACCGGGATAAAGACTTTCAATAGCTGTTGTGTCAAAGAAACTCCCCTGTTCTCCTTTATTTCTGTTCTCTCCAGCAGTCAGTGCTCTTTCAGTGACACAGCAGCTGTATGGGGGGGGGGGGGGACTTTTCAGATTCCTTATTGATCAAAACTGAAGGACCCTGGAGGAGAGGTACCGAAAGCATCGCAGACACACGGCACTCTTAACTAAACTACCCATCAGCTGAAAAGGAAATCAGGCTGGAACGTCATCCTCCTCATCATTCTGACAATATTTCTTTCATCCTTTTATATAATCTGCAGCAAAGAGATGTTTCTGAAGGTTTAATTTGGATGAGTTCTTGTCTGATTTAAAGCTTTCCTCTTGTTTTGCTGAAAGCAGCTTTGTGTTGGACCGTGCATCGCGCCAACATATGAAACACCTTCATCCTGACTCGTAGGACTTGACAATTAAAAGCTTTTATTTTGCAGAACCGTGATATAATGGTTTAAAATACCAGACCCTTTTTGAACTTATTTTAATAAAATCAGTGTTATGCAACGCTGCCTCAAGTGTATTAGATCAGATAGCCAACACAATGATGACACCTCTGACACTTTTCTGTTTCTTCCTTTAATTCATCTTAGAAAATGGTACATCAGCACATCAGCGTGCAAGATGGACAGCTGCATCCGTTGTAGCAGTCGACAGTAGAAAATACCAGAAGAGGAAAAGGTTAATGACAGGCGTAAGGACTAACTATATACATTCATCCTTTATAACAGCAAAAATCTAAATAAGGTCAGAATAACTTAAGATGTACTTTAACTAGTAGTGTGGCCTGCTTTTACAGTTTTCTTCAAATGATGGTAGTTCGGTAAAATCTTCATCAGGAAGTCGAGCTGAAGAGTCTGGGGCTGTAACGGTGACAAAACAAACAAACACACATCTGATGAAGCGATCAAATACGTGAAATAACTCTTAACATTTTCCTGAAGAGCTTGAGTAAACTGGTAATAATAAGCCGAGGCTAGCTACGTTAGCAATTTTCTTTTTTTTAAATAATAAGAATTTCATATGTTTTTTTTAGATGTAGGTTAGCTGAGAGTACCATTACTTTAATTTCTGTATTTATTGAGTAGACGTGTCCTTTAGGCTGTGCTGTATCTGTTGAACTTGTTCACAAAGTTTTATTTATCCATTCAGCAGATGTACTGACATCCAGCTCTGAAATCACAGAGCGTTTTACTGAATATCACTCAAACTCTCTTACATGGATGCAGGAGTTAACCGATTTGCACGTGCACGTGTACTCGGTAGCGTCGAGGGATCGACCCATATGGATTTTTTAGTGTTGATACCGATTTTTTTGTTTGTTTCTTTTTTCATCACCCTTAGCGGATGACTGATTATGGACTGTTGATTTTCTTAGGACAATATATTTGGCCGATACTGCTTTTGCTCCCTTCAATTTACTTTTTTTTTTTTTTAAAAAAGGTCTCAAGTTTAAACAAACATTTAGTGAAAAGTAAAACTTTAACTTCAACTTTACCACACATACTTTCAAATAAAAAAGTGTTAACGCGTCTGCATGTGCTGCAGGGTCTTCCAGCAACACAGAGTTGCCTGTGGATGCCTGTCAGTAAATCATGCCACGGAAAAATACATCTGCAAACCCACGCGCAAATCGGCCGATGCCAATTCAAGTAAAAAAAAATGCAAATATCAGCCCGATGTATCGGTTTATCCTTAGTAGCGTCTAGGGGTGTGAAAAAAAAAAATCGATTTGGCAATATATCGCGATTTTCGGCCGCCCAATATAATATCGATTTTTTTTTTTTTTTAGGAACAATTTCAATGTTCAATTTGAATTTTCAAAGAATTTCAAAACTATTTAATAAATAGGTTGTTTGGAAGCAAATAGTTTTGACTCAATGTGTCCTCTGAATGATCAATATCATCTGATGAACATATACAGCAACTTGATTTTTCATCTCTACTTTTAATTTTGATATTAACTGGGTACAATATCACAATATGTCGTGATATCATGATAATATCGTAGCGTGACCCAAGTATCATGATACATATCGTATTGCGAGGTCCTTGCCAATACTCACCCCTAGTAGCGTCCCCGTTAAAGCATGGCTATATATTACATTTCTACCAACAATTCCTCCTCGATGCCATTTCTAGTTTCGGGGTGGAACATTTAGATAAAAATCAAACAGTCATGTGGACTTTGTGTAAAAAGCAACATAAAAACATTCATTTATTTATAGTGGGTCTTAGTAATATGCAAATATAACCTCAGACAAGCACCAAGATCCAGCTGTTTACAGTATTTCATTATTTATTCATCAAAAATGAAGCCAAAAATAAAGAAATCATGGGCAATATTAAGTACCTCCTAACTGCTTCTATTGTAAGTTGCAGCATCCAGGTGCAGATAATCATTAGTGAATCATGAATGAATTGATTATCAGCAGACCTCTAAAAACATACATTTTGGTAGCTTGTTGGTCTCGAGCACTCTGGTTTATGTTAACGCCGTTCCAACAGGGAAAGACACAACTATTGGTCTTAGTCCTCACCAAATCAGTGTTTTAGAGTCGAACGTGAGGCCATCTGCTCAGGATGGACTGAAACTGGGTCACGCAACAGGACGAGGATCTGAAATAACCCCCTCACATCTACATCAGAGTGGCTGAACAATAATTACAAAATTCACAGTTTTATTATGATTAAAGTCCAGACCTCAACCCAGTTAAAATGATGTGAAGTGACATGACCTTAAGAGCTGTACATAAGTAAAGGCTTAAAAACCTTGATGAAATAAAGCAATATTTTAAAGAACGAGACAAAATTCATTCACAAAAACATCTACTTCTACTTATTGCTGCTAAATGTGGATCTTCAAGAAACTGAATCATCAGGATACTTTGTATTGCCCACATGACATTTTCTTTTAGGCTCCATCTGTTAAATAAATATTGGTGCAATCAAAATAGTTATATGGTGTTTTTCTGAGAAGACCCACTACAATCAGATGTTTGTCCTTCAAAAAAAAAATGGGGTTACAAATCTTGCCACATCACTGTATACTACAGTAATTAGAACAGATTTGACAAAAAAATCAATTCAAATGTGACAACCTTTAAAATCGATATTTTTCAGGATTAGTCTGAACAGAGCGACCAGTTCGCTCGTAATACTAACGGCGATCTAATACACGTAACAGACGTCTCCATCGGGATAAACAGACTTGATGATCCATGTTTCATTCGTGCGCCTGCAAAACTAACAACGAAAACTAATCCCACGTGTGAAACGCGGCCCGCCGTAGACGTCCGTACCTGCGGCCTCTCCGTCTGGACCCTCCTCATGCAGCCGGAGCCGTAGATGACCGTGTTCTCAGGTATGACCTCACAGGTGTTGACCTGACAGAAGGCCCCGATGATGCAGCCGCTGGTCAGGATCACGTTCCTGCCGACGTCAGCTGAACAACCGACCAAGCAGAGGAGAGTTGACGCAGTCGCTGACGGACTCTGAATAACTCTACGTACGTGAAAGTAGCAGTAACGACCTACCTTTAGATTCTATCACGTTGTTGTCACCGATTTTCAGGGCCTGTGATACTGGTTGTTGTAAGTTAAGGCGTAAACGGTTCTGTTGGGTTCTTCAATAAATATGGAGTCCAGTGGGTTTTTACTGTCCAACCATTTTCTCTTTTGTGTTAATATGAACAGAAGTAAAAGCTTTAGAGAGAGTAGTTTACAGTTGAATATATGTATGTGGATATTTCATCAGGAAGTGATGGAAGCTCACTCCCCTGTTTTGTTGTGTCAGACCAGTTTAAAGTCATCATGTCCTTCATATTTATTTTTTTTTAAGGCAACTTCTTTGACCTACGTGCATACGTGTGTCTTTTTCCGAAAGTCTTGCCATTAGATTCATCATATCTATGCTGCTATAGGCCTACGCTGCAGGGGGACGCCAACATCTGCTGAGTGGTGTCTCCACCACTCTTCTCCCTTTCCTCCTCCAGCTCCATCCATAGTTAATTAGGAGCACCTTGTTACTGCAACTGTGCTCCATTTTCTTTCCTGTAGTTTGTTGTGCTGTTTTGCCCCTTTTTCCTTTGCTGGTCAGAGTTTCCTGAGTTTCATGCTGACTTGCAGTTCCCTCCTCTGTCCATCCCAGCCTTTACCTCCATCTGTGTGTGTAGATGTGTTTGTGGTGACCAGTGATCTAGTCCTCTGACCATCTCACCTCAGTGCTGCTACCTGCATCTGTTTATGTTTATATAGTCATTCATTCAGTCATTTCTGTGCTCTCCTCTCTCTGTCCTCCATCTTCTCTCTGTCCTGTCTCCCCTCTTTTTTTTTTTATTTCTTTACCCAGTTTTTTCTTGCCGCTGTTTGGCTTAAAGGTTTTTTCTCCCTCTGTGGGAGTTTTTTACTTGCCATTATCCTTGATTTGGATTTAATTATTATAATTTTAGTTAATGATATTTGCTCTGGGTCTCTGCAAAAGCACCTAGAGACAACTGACACTGAAACAGACATTATACAAAAAAAATAATTAAACTGAATTGAATTAACAACCAGACATCTGTGCGAGTGCGTAAAGTAGACGGTCACAAATAGGTTTGTTGAGATCCCAATATTATCTACCTACTTCTCATTCCAGTGCCTCTCGTGTACCCGTAGGGGCGCAACTTTTTCAGGTCCTTTCATTATTTATTTCATTGTTAAGATAACTCAAAAGATTTTGAGGTTCTATAAGTAGAACAAAGACACGAAGATCTCTCTGAAACCATAAATCTGATAGATGGGAGGCAAAGCTAAAGCTGGTGGTCAGGTCATGTGCATCATTTATGTTGGTCATTTCTTGACTTGGGTCTAAATTAATCATTGCAGCAAGTCTGTCTTAATGAAATTAAAGGAAGTGCTTAATCAGACAAAAACTACATAAAGTTTCAAACTGACCTTCTGTCACACTAGTGGACCCCTTATTTCTAGAAGTACCCTTTTTATAACCGCTCAGTGTTGTAGTTTGAAGTCACATAGAGAAAAACCAGACAGTTTGCTGGAAGGATACCGCAGCCGACTTCAAACACGTTGTTGATGCCGATGGTCATCGTCTTTGGTTCCACCTCAGAGTCTGGTGTGATGTTTTCTGGGTAACTGAAAAAGACGAACGAGCTTGAATCCCCAACAGAGAGAGAGAGACACTAGTTCAGCAACCATAGACTTAAAAAAAAAAAAAAAGAAAAGAAAAAAAAAAGTCTGTAAGACCTGTTTATGATCAGAGCTTGCTCTTCGATCAAGTTGCCTTCTCCGATCACGATGGGTCCTGCCTCTGCGATGATGCGAGCTTTAGGGTGGACCACCGTCCTGGCCCCTGAGGGACAGTTACAGTCAGCGCCCTGCAACACACTCCGGAGCACAAAGCTGCTCTGTGACCGGCTAAACAAACTCTTACCGATGGTGACATCCCCTCTGATTTCGCTCTCAACGCAGACGACGGCTCCAGCGGCTATTTTAACACTGTAAACATAAAAAAAAAGACAGAAAATGTTTGAACTGTCAAACTGCTAACTAGACACTTTTATAAATCGCTTCATTGAGCTACATGGCTACCTCGTTGTCACTTATTAGTTACAATTTTTATACAATCAACATTTAAGCAAGCGTTAGAAGTGACCTTATACTTTTATTACCTTTTCTGAGCATTTAATTTGTCTGTCATTGTGAGAGATTAAGTCCACAGGGCGTTGTTGTTTATTCCACTCTGGCATCGATTGGAAATCCTCGCTTTCTCTTCGTGTGCGCATGCGTCAATCACCAGCGCTGTTTTTTTTTTTTTTTTCATTTTTTCTTAATGCTTTATTCAACATTTAACACACAATGAAGCTGTGGGGAAGAGTAGAGGAAACTAGAATAAGGGCAGAAATTAGCATTTATGAACAGAATTGTGGTTTCATGTAAAAACAACAACAAAAACGGGTGCAATATTTGCTTTGAGGATGTTGATAGAGAAGGTCAGAGGAGGTGGGACTTCATGAAGGATCGGCTTGATACTCAGAATATTTACTTTGGAAAAAAAAATCTAGTTTCATTTTCATCTCAAAATTCACAGTTGTGAGAATCAAAACCAAACTGCTTTCATAAGAAGTCTTGAAAGACGATTTAGACTTTTGAAATGCATCTCTTTGCTTTAGGGGACATTGGAAATTTTAAATCATTTGTTCTTAGTTTGTGAATGGCTGATTTAGAAGAAAAATTAGAGACATGAAGTTTCTCTAGAAAACTTTGGGTATTAAACATATTCCTAGGAGTTTTATTAAGAAATCACAATGCTCAATTAACATACAGGTAATTTATAAGAGTTTAAAGTTTTTTGTGTTTTTTTGTCCTGCCAAGCATTATCAAGAGTAGAAATATTTAAAAGCAGACATAAACCTAATCATTTTAATTTTAGTGCTTTGGTTTAAAGAACTTAACATTAACATTTGACCAACATTTCCCTTCATGTTTGATTTCAACTCAACATTTTTTATTTACAGCGGTAGACAGAGATAAAATCTGCCCTTTTTTTCTGAGTAAACTTTAAAGAAAACAAGGTTCCAAATTCTACAAGGCAGTCTCCAAGAGTAGAGATCCATGTTTAAACAGGCTGCAGTGTTATCCAGAATCTGAATGAAACTATTAAAATGCCTTCCAGGACTTCAAGGACACACGGTTGGGAGGCTGCGAGGGATTGTGCTGATTGTGAAGGTAACAACAATGAAGAATTAAAAAATGCTTCAGGCTAACCTGAAGCAATCTGGAGTGGTGCATTCAGCTTTTACTATTCACGCAAGTGTGAGCCAAAGTAGGACACGACTAACAAAAGAAAAGCATAACATAACAGAACATGTTTCAGTTCAATTCAGTAATACTTTATTAATCCTCAAAGGGAAATTATACATTGTAGTAATTACCACTTTTTAGGTTTCGGCATGTATTCATTATAGACTATTATAGCTGTGGGCAGGAAGGATCTCCTGCAGCGGTGTGTGTTGCAGCAGATCTGAAGATCCCTAAAGACAACTGCAGATGAGATTGCACTGTCCACAACAGATTTATAGAAGATAAGCAACATGGTCCTGCAAACAATGAAAGAACAAATCTTCCTCAGGAAGCAAAGTCTGCTCTATCCTTTCTTTTACACCGCATCACTGCTGTCTCTCTCCAGTCTGCTGCACCACCTCCACTTCTTCCCCCATTATGGAAATAATACTTGATTTATTCCTGGTCCTCCTAAAATCCACAATCATCTGTCAAGCTAAGAAAATGTATTTAACAATTTGGTGCTCGAGTTTGCTTTTAAGCATGAAAATTAAGGTCATAAAAAAAGGAAACACCCTACGAACAATTGAAAAAAAAAAAAAAAAAGTGGAGGTTCTATCATGCTGCAGGGCTTTGTTGCTGCTTTTGCAAAGAAGAATTCAAATGTAAAAAAAAAGACAAGACACAGACTGGCTTTGAAGTGACTGATATCAGTGTGTGTGTGTAGGGGGGGGGGGCATAGGCCATTTTCAGAACTATATACTATACTACTAGTAGTGCGTACTGATTTTGCAAAAATATAGTCTGCATTATGTGAGATGCACCTGGTTGATTTGTTACTTCCAGGGAAAATTTCAGTGTGCAACTGACCAGTCTACCTGTCATACCCATAATGCAATGCACCACTACAGCGGAGGCCATCAGCAGCAGCACGGTTCTCCATTTCTGTTTGTGCAGTGGGATAGTTGTTTCTAAGGTGGCATACTACACATCAGCAGTAACTCGTACGCAGTATGTACGGCATTATAGATTGTGTATGCAATAAATGATCAAGTGAATAACTCAAACCAGCTGTCACTGCAGTATTTTTTTAATCAGTAGCTTCCACACCATGTGACAGTGACTCTAAACATAAAATTAATTTTACTATAACAGAAAAATAAGACATACCTCTTTATATTGCCTTTGAGGTCTCCCTCTATTTTATATCTTTTTTTTTTTTTTTTTAATTGAATTGGATATCTATCAGGTATTTTTACCAATGGCTTTCACACCATGTGACACAGCGGCTCCAAATTTAAGCCAAATATAAGTACACGGATATAAAGATAAGACAAGCCTCTCTATATTGAATTCAAGGTCTCCCTCTAATTTATACAGTGATCTCTTATTTTTCGCGGTTAATGGGGACCGGCAACCCACTGCGATAATCAAAATCTGCAAAGTGGAACCAGAGCTCCCAGAGCCTAAATAATGTGTTTAAAACCGCAAAAAAGTGGCGAGGCACTGCAGCGAAACAAGACAAAGGCTAAACTGTGGCCTCTGGTCTCTGAACCGTAGTAAAGAAACCGCTGGTATTGTGCGATTTTCGTAATTAGAGGCTAACACGCTAACAACAACAACAGCACTTTATTCTGGCACTGCAGGAACTTGTAACATCACACAGGTTGTATTGTTCGGCTCCTGTCGATTAACAGAGAATGTAAATCCATACACGCTGGGCTGCTGTTTATGCTGACTCTACTTTTCATCTAACCCCGTTTTCTTCTGCCGTCCCACGACACACACACTACATTACCCATAAGGCCACGTTTTTAAAGGGGCCAGGCTGACACACATTTCTTCACTGTGAGAGAACGCGCACAACATCCTGTGATGTTTCCGCGATTTTTAATTTTTTAAAAAATTATATTATATATTTCTGAAAATCCGCGAATAACTAAAACAGTGGAACTTACAGCGCAAATTGGCAAGGGATCACTGTATGAATATTTTTTATTTCTTTTTCACACTACGTGACACAGTGGCTCCAAACCAAAGCCGAATTAAGTTTTTATTAAATTTAGTTTAAGCGGCAGTTTATTAAATTAATAAACTGCCGCTGAAAAATAAGAAACATCAAAATTGTTCAGTTTTCTACAGGGGTGTCGCGGTAACACTTTCGGGCAGCTAGCGGTACTTTGACCCCTCTTGGTCCCACTATGTGAAAAAGAGGAAGTGGAATCTATGATGGAAAAAAATAAACCACAGGAAGAGTCGAAACATAGGTCTCCAGCGGCAGAGCAGCTGAAGCCGACGAAGCAAGAAGACATGACACAGCCGGAGAGAAATAACGCTTTTTACTTCGCTGTTGTCGCTTTGGTCGTCGCCGTGTGCGCGGTGCCGCTGACAGCTGAAATACCAACGCGTAAGTACGGAGACACCCCCGAGGGGAGAACCGAAACGGGACACTGTCCTGATGCTACTCGTCTAACGTTCACCGGAGGCTTGACTCAGACTGTCCGCGTTACAGCGGTGAGCCGAAGCGACTGGAAACTCGACGCGGCGTCGACGTGTCGTACCGGTGAACATCCATGCTAACGACAGATTAGCACCGATAAAGTGCACGTTCTGAGAGCGAGCTAGCTCCGGTGGTTTGAACTTCCCTCTTTTGGGATATCAGGCGGATTAATTCAGCATGTGACCACTGAGAACCGAAGCCACATCCACCGCAGCCCTCTCACATGCCTCCTTCCTCTGGATGATAACATTAGCTTGTTGGCTCCAGGTTGCACTTAAACTGGTTATTTAGCGACCGGACGCTGGTACGTGATGCGTTTTGTTTTTTTAGCTTGTTTGTTTTTGTCTACAGGCTTTGATGAACACGTGCACAGCTGTAGCTTTTTGATGTAAGATTTAAAAACTAATCCTTTTTGGTATTTATCATTGACTTGTTTAGTATCGGTGTCATGCAGTCAGGGACGCCTGAGTTGTTTTGCGCATGCGCATGTTCATTTGCTTCTAATATTAACCAGCTAATAGCAAATAGTGTTATAGGTTTCCGATGATTTGAATTATTGAATAATAACACGACAGTGGATCTGGCTTGGATTGGGGGCAGTTATAAAGAGCTACAGGCTACAGAAACGTCTCAACTCACGTGTTGACTCTTCATGCAGAAAACAATTTTTGATGGACTTCAGCTGATCTGGAAATTGTGTGTTTATTTCTTACTCCAGTTGACTTCAGGCGTTACAAGCATTCATCTCAGATGATGGACGAGGCTCTTCTGACGGTCAGAAATGAGCTGGACACTGAGGTGATGGTGGCCTGGAGGTCAGATCGCTGCCACCAGGTGGGTTTATGCTGACAGATATTCTCCTCCAGTCTGCTTTGTGGCTCAGTGACTTGCTTCAGATCATGATGATGATGATGACGATGGGAAAAATGTTCTGATCTGGGCCTTTTTTATTTCCTTTTATTGCTAGTGTTTGTACCAGCAGCTTGGGTCGGTACCGGAGCGGCTCGGCCCTGGCCAGCCCAGTTCAGCCGACTTTGCTGTAAGCACACAGCATGAAATAACACTGCAGCTCAACAGTACTTTAATTGCTCTTATCGAGCTTTGCAGGTAAGTCGTGAAATTCATTAATTTTTCACATGCACCAGAATGGGGAGTTGATGAAAAAAAAAAAATCTTTTGTTGTAAAACCTTGGCATTCATTTTGAAATTCTCATTTAAATAACATGTGTGAATTGTCTTGACAGCTGAACTAATCTGTATGACTGTCTATTAGGGCCATTTAAAAGAAGAATAAATAAAAATGCAGAATAAATGTGATCTGGAAGTGCTTTCCTATAACTTTCTGAGTTTAGTGACTCTTGAATTTGCAGAATCACAGCATTGATGCTGTTTATCATTGTGAAAAGATGTCTGCACTCAGTGACATAATCAAAATACACTTTCCAGTTGGATTTAGCAATAATAAAAAATGCTTCATTTTTATCCCAAAAAAAATCAAAAGTATTATCATGAGCATCTCTCATGAACATTGCCAGCCATGTTTTGGATTGTTTCTGTGCATGCAGAGTCCTTTCTTTGTCGGCCTGTGATATAGTGCTGTGAAGCGATATGCAGTTGTCGTGAGAGACCACCGGGACAGGAGTCCAAAATGACTTTGAGTGGTTCTGGGCAATAGTAGGGATGGGAGACCTCAGGAGCTTGAAGATGCTTTATAAATGCAATCAAATATTCTCCTTCAAATTAAATTGGAAGTTGTCAGGAAAAACTAATTTTTACTGTTATTCACTGATAGCCAAGTCATGATATTGATTTACCGTACCGTAGAATACACGGCGCACTGCTTTTCAGATATTTCCAACAAATATGCAAATTTATGGTCAGAATTTCTGACTTTTTTTCCTGTTTCACCCACCCTACTTCCTTTTTTTAAATGGCCCTATTAGACCATGTTCCATATTAACCCATAAAACTGATCCAAGTTTTTTTTTTTCCCTGAAACAAACATTTTCAAAGATCAGTATTTCAGTAGCCCATTGTCATTTAGTGTCACGTAGCCACCTTCTTATAAAAAACAGATCTGAATAACAGACAGCATATGACAAATGAACATGTCAGTGTGTGTGTTTGTACTTTGGCTCATATATTTATTCTGAAATGTTTTAATTCCCAGGGTTCAGTTCCACTTTGGGGAGCATGGGAACTACTCACTGTGGGTGAAAAACCTGAGCGAGTCTGCAGCGGTCAACTGCTCTGTAGTGACGGATGCAGAGCCAGTGAACAGCTACATACGTGAGCGTCACACGCACGCATTCATCAGCTTGTGTCACGTGGTCATATTTCAGACGCTTGCCTGCCATGTTCGTACGAATGCTGCATTATAAACGTTGTTTCGTTCTCTCCACACAGCGATTTTGGTCGCTTTTTTTGTCTTTGTTGGACTGGCCTTGGTCTTTGCCACTGGAAGAAGAATATTAGGGTACGCTACTTTCATTGTTCTGTTGTTGCCTGCTGTTGTACTGATGCTACTTTCATTGTTCTGTTGTTGCCTGCTGTTGTACTGCTGTAGCAATGCCTGAATGAAGCAGAGAGAGAGAGGATAGATGGATAAGATGGCTACTTTATTCATCCCAACTAGGGGTGTGAAAAAAATTCGATTTGGCAATATATCGTGATTTTCGGCCGCCCAATATAATATCGATTTTTCAGCTCCTAATATCGATTTTTTTGGGGGAAATTTTATTCTATTTATTTTATTTATTTATTAAATGTGCAAAGACACTAATAATAAACAATGAATAGGTTGTTTTGTCCTCAATGATCAATATCATCTGATGAACATATACAGCAACTTGATTTTTCATCTCTACTTTTAATTTTGATATTAATCTGGTAGAATATTGCAATATATCGTGATATCATTATAATGTTGTATCTAGGGGTGCATGATAACTATCTGGCTGATAACAGGAAATTATGACGTCATCCCGATACCTCCGATATCATGACGAACAGCCCCGATAACATATATATTTTTGTCAACACGGCAGTGCCTCGCTCCCTCTGAGCCTTCTATGACCGGCAGTGAATGTTATGTTCAAGTGACGTTGGCATAATCAGAAAAACAATTACTCAATAAGGAAAATCAACATAACAATCGCTTCCATGGAGATTTGAAATCACACTAATGTGAGCTAACGGCAGCTAATGCTAACGTGCGCAAGCCAGCAAAAATCTCCCCTCCCCTCCCCTGTCCCCCATTCCTCTCATCTAAAGCTTCCATGAGATTAAAAAATAAAAAAACAAAAACTACTGAACCTCATTTACTTTAATTAAAGGTATTATTTAAATGGAACCACAAGCCAAAATCCTTTAAATGTTAATCTTTTTTAGTTTGTAATTTTGATGCATGTATTTCCATCAGTTCAAGGAGCCTTTATTTTTAATATCAGTCAGTAATGAACTTTATTTAAGTTTATGTGAGATATCAAATAGGTTTGTTTGATAGCTTTACAAAAATGTTTGAGAGGCTTGCCAATAGTTTTTCATTGGAAAAAATAAATATCTGTTCATTTAAAAAGTCAAAACTATTTTTGATTTTGTTCATAGTATTGATGTAATGATCTTAGGTATATGTGTGTGTTATCTGTATCGGTAGCGGCCTTTAGGAGCTGAAAGTTATCGGTTATCGGTATCGGTTAAAAAAAAACAAAACAAAAAAAAAAAAAACAGTTATCGTGCATCCCTAATCATATCATGACCCAAGTATCATGATACATATCGCATTGTGAGGTCCGTGCCAACTGATCCCTAATGATCCCAACTAATCCCAACTGAAAATTCACTAATTCCAGCAGTATCCACAATTTTAAGGCTACATGGCATACAATGAATCCTAAAAAATCAAAGGAGTAAAAAGTGATTAATAGTAGTAAAAAGTATAAAGAAAACTTCAAAATTAAATTTAATTATGTTTATTTTAAATTCTGATGCAAAGCAGTGTTCATCACCAGGTGTGTTGTGAATAGTAGGTTGTGCACTGCAGACCACAGGAATGATAACGCGACCTCCCTCCTTCCTGAGTGGAGTTAAAAAATCAGCATGGCGTGGGGCAGAAAGGACCTTCTCAGTCAGTCAGTGATGGTGACAGCAGCCTGTCACCGAAGCTGCTCCTCATTCTGGAGAGATGACACCGTGGGGTGGCTTGAGCATGATTGACAGGAGCCCGCAGAGCGCCCGTCGCTTGTCCAGGCGTGAGGCATCCCTCTCCCTGATGCTGCCTCCCCAGCACGCCGCCGCCGCGTAGAAGAGGGCACTCGCCACAACAGTCTGATAGAACAGCCGCGGCGCCAACGGTCGTGGAAGAAAAATGACCAGTGCCTGAATGTCGACGCATCAACAGAAAGCCGAAGCCATTAATGCTGATATCTTTGACAACAACAGCTTGTAATTTTGTTTAGTTCAGACGCAGCCTGCAGGCATCCCATTATCTTGGTGCATCAGCTGATTTCAACACCAGCTTACATCAGTTGATTGATCAGCTGTTCTGCTTCTATTGTTCAGTTGGTGAATATTATATTACATTACACCAGCTCGCCTACATTTTCTGCTTTATCTTCAAGCCGCTCTGCAACCCAGCTCTTCCTCTCCATTTATGCTTAATAACGTTCCACGGTTTCTGGGAAGTCCCGGCGTAGAGAGCTGTTTATTTGAAACAAGTGGTCCTGACTGGAATCTGTCTGATAATCTTTTGTAACCATGTGAAAAAGACAAACAGTAGCAGCCGCACACGCCTCTCAATAGAAGTAACAAAACCCAAATGTATTTCAACTGTAATTTTAGTTGCAAAATCTGGTTGTGAGCTCCTGCATGTCACAGAATAACATTTTGATTACATCTTGTTCAGGCTGGATGTCGTGAAGAGTCTCGTCCTTCGAATTGGCGGCTCCATGGAGACGGAGAGACTCATAAACTCGGTGAGCGTTTTTAAACAGATTGTTAGCGCCATGCTGTGATTGATAAGCCTGACCAGCCGCTTTGAATTGGTTTCATCTTCAGTACAAAGAATTTGACTTTGATGACCAGCAGACGCAAAAGAAACTGCCTCTGGATGCCACTGGATGGAGATACAAGCAGTGGATAATTGAAATAACATGTTAGTTAACCAGTGGAATTTTAATGACGTCAAAAAGAAAATGGCATCCTTAAAAATGAGGGTTTTGCCACTGTATGAAATTGAAAGTCCAGGATTTCTTTGTGTATTTATCCATCTTTGGAAGTGAAATTAAGATGAATGGATGTCTGCTTGTAATATAAAAGTAAAGTTTATGTTACTTTGGGCGTCCAGGAACTGGGCTCCCCGCGGCTGGAACCACCGGTTACTGACAACATCCTCCCTCCCCCACCCAGAAATAACAAGCGTCTTCGGTCTCTGGACACATTCAGAGGGTAGGTCCTCCCTCCTCCTCTCCCCCGCAGTTTCAGCCTGCTCTGTGAAAAATATTAAGCGATTTGCCACTTTGGTCATCGTACTGTTTCATGTGACTTCCAAACAATGCGATGGTTTCACAGCTCACATTACTTTTGACTGAACTATTACAGACTAACATTTTCCTCCCCCTAAAAGCACACTTTAACTTTATTACCAGTTATATTTGATGCGATATCTTGAATACATTTTTGTTGTTTGGTCAGTTGTCTGCAGTGATCGCAGCTTTTTGCCAACTCTCGCCCTTTTTTCTGTCTCTATCAGTATCTCCTTGGTCATTATGATATTTGTCAACTACGGAGGGGGGAGGTACTGGTTCTTCAAACATGAAAGCTGGAATGGTGAGCCCCACTTGGTTCCACAACTTACTGATTATTCACAGGTCTTGATATTGATATCAGACGTAATGTTGGCTTTGTTGCAGGTGATCATGTTGAATCTTTTATTTCTTGCATTCTCCCACACAGGTCTAACAGTTGCGGATCTAGTCTTCCCTTGGTAAGTTAAGTTTATGCATTATTTTATATAGTTTATATATAGTTAATTTCAACAACAGCTGGGAAGCTGTCTGACATGTCAATAAACACAGAATGCGATGATCTTTACGTCTCATAAACCCATATTTTATTCTCAGTAAAACAGAAAGCACTACTACAAAGTCACACCTTGGTAATAGACGCATGTGCTTTAGCGTTGCCCTTTAAATAAGACGGCAGTGCTTCATCTGAGCAAGTTTTTGTGCTGTTTTGATATCCAATCAGTGAATTGTGTCAGTATCAGCCCCCCAGTATCGATTCAGGATGGGATTGATCCCAGTTCTACTGTAGATGATGAAATATTTAAGATCTTTGCAATTCTGCACTGAGAAACATCATCCTGGAATCGTAGGTGCAGTTTTTTTCAGATTGGTGAACCTCTGCCCATCTTCTGAGAGACTCCACCTCTGCTCAGTCGTCCCACTGACCTGATGGGAGTTAACCCAGTTATTTGAAAAATGTACCTCCAGCCGTTTACGTTTTCGTACCATTTCATTGTATTTTTTCTGTCGCATCTAGTGCCAACTATCATCATCTGATTTAAAAGGCACTTTTATATCCAAGTTTTGATTTTTTTTTTTGTTTACTATTGTGAATAAAAATGGGTTTATGGGAATATCACCTTGTGTTTTAACCTAAATCTTGTACAACATTCCAGTTTTTTGGAATGTGATAATTATGGCTCTGAATTTGCAACTAAGAGAATATCAGGACCATTAATTCACTTGCATTGTAAAATTTATGGAAAGGTTTCAACTTTTTTAATTGACAGATGATAGATTTGAAAATAGAACTCAGATTAAATCTTTACATTTTGCTTAAAACAAAACCGATTGGCTTCCAGTCCAGAAATGCTCATCATTCAGATGAGCCTGATATCTTCGAGAAAGAAAAAACAAAACCAGATATTTTTGTCTTATTTCCTCTGACTCTGAGTTCTGCTTCACCTCCAGGTTTGTGTTCATCATGGGCACATCCATCGCCCTTTCTATCAACTCCTTGTTGCTGGCGGGCTTCACCCGTTGCTCGCTGTTCAGGAAGGTTGTGTGGAGGAGTCTGCAGCTGTTTGTCATCGGCGTCCTCATCATTAACCCAAACTACTGCCAGGGTGCATGTAAGGCTTGCTCTCCTTGAAGTCCCATGTTGCTGGGCTACATCATTAACAGATCGTGCTTTTTAATGCTGTTCCAAACTGTGGATGTGTTTTCGTGCCCAGATTTCTTTGTTGGCCTCGTTCTTGCCTGCATCTGTGCTCTTAATTGTCATATGTGCTCCACAGTGTCTTGGAGTAACCTGCGGATTCCCGGCGTGTTGCAGCGACTTGCCTTTTCCTACTTGGTTGTGGCCGGCCTGGACTTACTGGTGGCAAGAGGACAGCTTGACATAATCACAGCAGTCAGTAAACAGCTCGGTTCCAGCTGTGAACACTTAAACAGGGGTTGCGTTAACCGAGAGTTCTCCGTCATTGACGGATTTTTTTTTAAGATTTGACAGTCAAGCCTAAAGGAGATCTATCATTTTGAGGGGTTGCAATTACCACCCCTGTCCATTTGGTGGTGGGTGCTGAAGAAATGTGGGAGAAATTTTTCTCCAACTTCAAAACTTTGAGCTGGCGCTTGTTATTCCAGTCTCTGTGGCAGGATAGCGCGGATTCAGCGTTCAGAACAATATTAAAACAGCCACGAGAAGCCGTCTGTCCGAGGCAACGTTACAAAATTTATTGACAACCGCCTCTGCAGCTACCTCACTTGACGCATTTGATTGTGCACAAGCGGGCACCTTGTTTCACTCCATATCTACAGGAGGAAGGTGTGAATGAGACTGAGCTCAGGCGAAGTTTGTTCATATTTTAATTGCAAGTACAGTGGTACCTCTATTTAAGAACGTCTCTACATATGAAATTTTCAGGTTACAAAATGCCTCAACGGGTAAATATTGCCTCTTTTTACAAAAGAAATTTCAGGATACGAAAGTCAAAAATACGGTAGTGCTGCTACTCGCAGCTCCCAGAGTTTGCCGAACGTAAACATAGCTGTTGGCTCTGTATCTCTGTTTGAAAGCGGTGCGTCCGAGCTGCTCTGCCATTGGCTATCGCTTAGCATCTTCCTGGCATCCCATTGGCTAGGAGGGCCCCTTGTCTGTATGAGCGTAACCAAGCAACCCAACTAAACGAACAGTTTTTACCTCCTTTACCTTTTCCTTTTGTTTTTGCCGGCGTTTATCTGTCTGTCTGTCTGTCTGTGTTCAAGATAACAGAAGAAATCCTGGATTCTGGATCACTTTCAAATTTTTGATAATTGTTGCGCTCGGTGGAAGTCTGCGCTCTCCGAGTGCTTTTCTAGTTCTAACATGTATTTCTTACAGGTTTTTATGTCATTTCATGTATTATTTATAATTTATAAAAAAAAATTATGTTTGAATTTTGGGGGGCTTGGAACGGATTAGGGCATTTACATGGAAAACACATCTATACTTATGAAATTTTCAGGTTACGAAACTACTCTCAAAACCAATTAATTTCATAAGTAGAGGTACCACTGTACACAGTTTTTTGTAAAACTGCGTTGTTCATTTATGCATATAGCTACAGTTGGTGTTTTTAGTGGCCAGCGATGTAACTGCGAGGAAATGTGTTGATATGATTCATCTCTTCTCTTATGCCTTTATAACTGTATCATTTAGTTTGCTTGAATTGAATTTGCATTAAAAATGAATGAATGAAAATTAAGTGCCATTGACTAAAATTAAAAAGGAAAATTTAAAATAACAGATAAAATTAGATAATGACGGATTTTCTTTTAGCCTGTCCGTCAAAATGGTGGACAATGAAAAAATCTAGCGCAACCTCTGCACTTAAAAATAAAAAATACTTGCAGCGTTTATAATATTGTACTGAGAAGTATCTTTCTTTCGGAGGATGCTTGGTGGTCTCCTGCCCTCGACATCCTCCTGTACTGGCCAGCCTGGCTGTGTGTGCTGCTCCTGGAAGTCGTCTGGCTGTGCCTCACCTTCCTCCTCCCAGTACCGGATTGTCCAACGTGAGTTAAACAGGATGCGACTGTAGAAACTGCACTCTGTGGTTTTTGTTAATGTAGTGGGGGAAACGCTGAACAAGCACCGAGGTTTTATCCGAGTAACAACGATGCCGTCACTTCGCTTGCTCTTTTTCTGAGCATTTTCATCGTGATGATTTGACATTGACAACTCTGACCTCAGGGATACATTCCATTGTTGTCACATGAGTCCCTTAATGCCATGTTTACGGCTGTTGGGTTGACAATCATTAAGATTGTCTCAATCAATGTGGTGAGCTTTCCATGGCACCCATGACTCAGAAGAAATTAAACAGTAAAGCAAAGTTAATGCTCAGTTAACAAGTCAATAATTAGATTTATTTTAATGTGTGAAGTGACAGGAGTCTTTGAGTTCAAATCTCCCTTCTGCCTTCTGTGTGGGGAACCTCTTCCATCCTCCTGATTCAATCCTTCCTACATCAATAATGTTGACTTCATCCTCCTCTTTCCTACTCAGCGTTTACCTCCACCTGTGTGTGTAGATTTGTTCGGGCTGGCGTGGTGACCGGTGATCTAGTCCTCTGACCATCTCACCTCAGTGCTGCTACCTGCATCTGTTTATAAAGTCATTTCATTCAGTCATTTGTGTGCTCTCCTCTCTCTGTCCTCTATCCTCTCTCTGTCCTGTCTCTCCTCTCTTTTTCTTTCTTTACCTGGCTGGCCTTCATCAGGAAGTTCCCCCATATGATCCAGGTCCTGCTCAAGGTTTCTTCCTCTTAAAGTGGAGTTTTTCCTTGCCACTGTTTGGCTTAAAGGTTTTTTTTTTCCCTCTGTGGGAGTTTTTTATTTGCCATTATCCTTGATTTGGATTTAATATTATAATTTTAGTTAATGATATTAGCTCGGGGGTCATGCTCTGGGTCTCTGTAAAGCACTTAGAGACAATTGACATTGTAAAAGACACTATACAAATAAAATTGAATAGAATTTTGCTACTCTTTTGCTGCAGAGGTTACCTGGGTCCAGGTGGGATCGGTGATATGGGTCTCTACGCCAACTGCACCGGTGGAGCAGCTGGGTTCGTCGACCGTTGGCTGCTGGGAGAGAACCACATCTATCAGACTCCCTCATCACGGGTTTGTGACCAGCAGAACAAGCCGAAGATAGCTAGAGTTAAACGCTTCATGTCATCTTATAACTGGGATTGTTTAGTTTGAGCCCGCGTTGATAGTTTCTGGTTCAAACACAGCGTTGCTGAAGGTTATTGGTAACACGAGAGTAAACTGTATCAAAACTTGAATATATTGACCAAAATCCATTTCTGCTGTCATTTTAATTTAGGTGATTTATGCAACTCACATGCCTTATGATCCAGAGGGCGTTCTGGGCAGCATCAACTCCATCCTCATGGCTTTCCTTGGCTTACAGGTGAGTCATGTTTTTCTGATTTTGTGTTTGTCTCGTCAATCATCAATGATACAATCATCGACGGTTAATCATTTTCAATGTCCTCAGGCAGGGAAGATAATCTTGCACTACCGAGATCTTCCTACAAG
Organism: Hirundichthys speculiger; assembly: GCA_018398805.1. Taxonomy (NCBI): domain Eukaryota; kingdom Metazoa; phylum Chordata; class Actinopteri; order Beloniformes; family Exocoetidae; genus Hirundichthys; species Hirundichthys speculiger. The sequence goes on from JAGFBZ010001425.1 coordinate 739,174, forward strand.
TATTATGTCAAGGTTCCTCATATGGGGTCTGTTTCTGGTAAGCACCTTTACCTGTTACATATATTCACCATTGATCGTAAACTTTTTAGACTCACCGGCAGATGACATGATCCACTGGACGAAGATATTTCTGATGGGTCAATTTAGTACAGCGTCCTTTTAGCACATTTTATTCAGGTAATATAGTCTAATACCAATTCCAAACAATGAATAGAACAGAATAATTTTTTTTTTCAATGATTTGATCAATGTATTGATCAGCAGCTTCTTCTAAGCCAGTATGTAAAAAGTCCTCAACTCAGAACGTTGCCGAGCACATTTGTCTTTAACACGAATGTAAATTAGAATATTTAAACACACAGTGGATACCGAGTCATTTTAATCAGCTCTGTCTCCAGTTCAGTCCTCTGACTGGTAGTGTCTGGCTGGTGTCTGTCTCTCAGGTAGTGTAACGGTGAGATAAATGTGATTATGATCATGACGTTTCCCCCTTTCTGATTGAGTAATAAAATGTCTTGTGTCCAATAGGGAGTCATATCCGCCATTCTGACAAGTTGTTCCACAGATCAAGGGCGTCATTCCCGTCAACAAGAACCTGTGGTAAGGTTTGCTCTCAAGCATCTCCAGACGGACCGTAACTTCCTCTTTGGTTGTTTTTTTTTCTTGGTATCTGTTCACGGAGTGATTACATGGAAACAGTTTTGCAGAGAATAATCATTTTTAAAGTGTAAGGGTTTTCTTTTATAACCTGTGTCTTTGGCAGTCAGTTAAGAGGACAAACAATAAGTTCATGAAAACATTAAAATGATAAAGTTATAAGCACAAGAATTAAAAAGGACAGTAATGGTACAGGAAAAAAAGCACAAAATAAAAAAATAAAAAACAGCAAAAGCATGAACATAATAATACATTGCAAACATTGTTCACATTTCTGTCTAAATCCCATGTTTAGACAGTAGTGTGAACGTATCAGAATCTGATTTCCTGGCTGAACTGAAGGTGATCAGATCTGATATGTGTCCCTCATCCCCATGGTTGCTATGGTAACACACAGAACGGATGTAAAGGAACCGTAATGGAGGATGGTGAACTGGATTTGCTCCTGCTGCATGTGGTTGGGTTGCTGCAACGTCTGTGCTTTTGTAGTCGTCGTGCCGACTGTCAAAACCCTCTGGTCAAAACAGAGTAGAACCCATCACTTCCATCACTTCCATCACTGGTGGTTGGAGTCTTTGTTTGTTGCAGTCGACTCAAAAGACTTAACTGACATCCTGCAAACGTCCCGACAGATTGAGACGCATCTGTGAAAATGTGATTGTTGCCACCTCCATATGTGGTTTGGTTTGACTTTGAAAAGCCACGTTTCATTGCGGTTTGTCACCAAACGTATCCGGGTTTGCTCATAATCAGATTTGCGGCCGGCAGTTTGAACTCAAAGACTTTGACTCCAAGAAAGGATTTAAATTGGTGTAAAGTATAAACATTTCTCAAAGTTCTTAGTGGAATTGCTCTGATTGTTTGGCTGATGAGAGAAATTAGAGCATTTCAGGTTGATTTAGCTCTGATTAGTGATCATTTGATGGAACAATAAGCCTTTTTTCCCCCCTAATCATTTAATTAGGTTTCCATGATATTTCTCTGACAAGAACCCACCTGGAACCAGCTGCAGTTTCAGAGAAAATGTAAAAGTTATTCACTGAAGTTTTTTTTTTTTTTTAAACAGCTGAATCAAACAGGAAGTTTAAAGATTATTTTGTGTGCATTCGGTTATAGTTTTGTATTCGTGTAAAAGAATGATCAACAGGTGAGGCTTTTAAGGTTAGTTACGGGAATTGGTCAAGAATTTTGCAATTTTCTAAAGTTTACAGTAGCAAAAACTGAGTTGTAGATTTATTTTTATAAATATATATATATATATTTTATTTTTTTTTTTAAATTTATTTATTTATTTTCACACAGAAAACATCTCAGTGTGCATAAATTTGTCATCTCTAGCAAAAACATCTTCGTCACCTATTCAACAGATGTGTTTGTCACTGGCAAAAAAAAAGAAAAAAAAAACTGCAGAAACAGGAAGAAGTATCCTGAGTAGTGTGACACATCCATGCGCTGCTTTAAATTCCATTAGCACTGTCAAGTTAAATCTAGTGGTTATGCAACCAAACTTCAGTGGGCTGTTATTTGTAACTAACTTGGTTTAATAGGAACAAGCCCAGAGGGTTTTTTTTTTTCTTTTGATCAGGATATTGGAAACCTCTTTTTAAAATTTTAAAAATCCTGATTGAATGAAATGTCCATTTAACATATATACATATAACATATATATGTTATATGTATATATAACATATATATATATATTACCTCTTCTGTACTAAAATAGAATCTTTGATCATCCCACATGGTGGTTTGGATGAGATACAAATACGAAAAGAAAAAGATTGTTTTCTACAACTGTCGAGTTGGTCCAGAAACAGAAAATTAAGAATTGCATATCAAATAGACAACTATTGTACAGTTGATGAAGATTTTGCCTGAGAAATGAGACTGAATATTTGCAATAGAACATCTTCAGAAAATGCCACATCTTCTGTTTGTTTCTCCTCCAGGTCACTGTCCTATGTGACAACATTGGCTTGTTTTGCCTTTGTGCTGCTGGTGCTGGTCTACTACACTGTAGATGTGAACAAATGGTGGTCTGGGGCGCCCTTCTACTACCCAGGTGAACACTTTATCATACAGAGGATTTTAGTTTGCAGTTTTAAGCTAAGTTAAACGTGATCTTAGAGTTGAAGCTGAGCTGTCTTTTACTGAGAAATGGCTACGTCATGATGACTTTCATCCCTCTCACCCGCTGGCCTGCTTTCAGGTATGAACTCCATCCTTGTGTATGTGGGCCACGAAGTGTTTGAGGACTACTTTCCCTTCCGCTGGCGCATGACCAACAGCCAGTCTCACGCCGAGCACCTCATCCAGAACCTCGTTGCCACGTGCTGCTGGATATTCATCTCCTATGTACTTTACAGAAAGAGGATTTTCTGGAAGATTTAGAGGACTCCTCCCTACGAGGCAATCCACAAGCAAAACGGAGAATACTGTTTACATCACAACGGCTAGGAGATATCATCTGAAAACATTTGGAAAGTGTTAAACAGGAACTGATTTACTTTGTCAGCGCTGTCACGGTTTTCTGTCTCTGAACGGATGTTTTTCCTCTTCCTCTTTCACTTTTTAAGTGACTAGAGTACAGCACCATAAATATTCTATTCTCTTCTGCGTTATTCCAGAGATCTTCAGCTGTGAGGCAGCAGGCTGAACATCTTCACGGACTCAGGAAGACTGACATAGTTAATCCGCTCTTATTCTGAATGACTTCACTGCAACAGCCTGCTGTCGTAGCTGTGCACACGGAGGTCTTTAAATGCAGAAGATTTGATTTTTATCCTGTAACATCTCAATTGTTTAGGTAGATTTAGTAATTTACCGTAGTGATGGGAGAAAGGTTTTGTCTTTGCTTCCAGGAAATGAGGTGGCGTATGGGGTTCTGTGCGTTGCCACCTGTTGAGGGGGAACTGAAAGAGAAGGCCATGTCAGGTGACCCTTAGAACCAGCTCGACGATGCTTGTTTCACATCTTGGCTGATGCTGAAACTGCAAGTATCTTTTTTTTTTTTTTTTTTAATCAAGTGAAAAAAAAAAAAGTAGTCACTGAACCTTTCTCTGATCAGACATGCTCCTTTGCATTCGTCAGCACAGTCTAAGATTATTTGCCTGTCCTGTGCCAAATGATTGCTGAACTGTTAATTGTTGACAAGTGCACAAAGTTACAGAGTTCTGCTGCTTACTTCCACATGCAGCAGTTTTATTGTAACGTTTTCGAGCAAAGCCTCATTCTGACAGCCTTACCTTTGCCATTATACTTCCACTGCAGTCCTTTTTTAGGAGCAATAGTTGATATGAACTTTTAATGTAATGTTGAAGAACAATGATCAGTGTGTAGATTATCCAAATACTTTCAGAGATTTGGGTGTAGTTTCTCATCTAGTACTTTCTGAATTGGTTACATGTGTCTTTTATATGTATAATTTTTTATATATTCTCTTTTGAAAATAAGATTATTTAATAAAAGTTATTCATAAATAAGGCTGTTTTGAGTTTGAAGGTAATTTTCTATGATGTGGTGCTTTAATTCATATCAGGCTTTAGGCAGTTTTTAGCTCAGGGGGTAAAAATGATGAAAAACTCATGTGGAGGATCAATATAACAGTTTAATGCATATATGTATATATACATATATATGTGCACGCATACATACCAACAACAGTTTTTGTAAACGGTGTGGTAAGGTGTCTGGTTTATTGCTCAATAAGGCGTGGGAATTTAGTTACAGCGCGGGTGCCCTGTGAAAAAGGGAAAAAAAAAAGGGAAGCCGGCGCTCTCATATTCTCGCGATATAATTAGCTGACTTTATTCATGTCTACTGTGAGAGTTTTCCAATTCTCGCGCGACCTTTTAACTTTCCCACGGCTGTTGTTTTGGCGGGTGCCCTCTACCGGTCGCCCCCACCCCACCACCACCACCACCACCACCCCTCTGCCCCCGTCACACCTCCTCCCCCTGTTTCTCTCCCATCCTTTCCTTCCAGTATGGTTCTTCTGTTGTGCGGTTTTTTGGGGGAGGGATCTCGCGATTGTTGGACTTTTTTTTTTTTTTTTTTTTTTTCGAGGAGGGGGGGAGGCATAGTTATTCAGAAGATGGCGCCCGTTGTGACGGGGTAAGTGTTGAAATTTAAAGCGCAGCGTCAAAAGTGATAAAAGTGTCTTTGATGTGGCGAAGCTCCGGCGGTTAGGTGGTGTGTTCGGGGGACGTTTCGGGTGTTAGATTCTCTGCCTTGATCTTGTTAACCTTCTCTAAAACGGTACTCACTGAGTTGCGGCTCATTGCGGGGGTTAGTTTAAACAAAACTATTTCTCGTAGTGTCGCCTAGTTTGTCTGTCACTTTGCGGACGCGGTGTCACCAAAAGTTATGTCCAGCTTATTTGAAACTTTTTGTTAGTTAACACGTTTTTGTGTTGGCCAGTACGGTCCCATTAACTCTAATTTCTGTTTTTGAAAACAGCATTGAATGCAGCATTAACGGAACGTTGTATCGGATAAGTTGATTTACAGCTGATAGTTTTCCTCTTATCAAAAAGTTATTCAAAATGAGAATGACTGACTGACTGTTTATTTGATATTATCACTGCATTGTTAATCTTACTTGAACGTTTTATATAACATTACAGCTGTGCAGTGGTTTCAGGTAAAACGTTTTTATTTTTTTAGAAAGGAGCATCTACAGTATAATAGTGACAACTGCCATTGTGTATTTACACTTTCCCCCCCCCTTCTCTTTAACCAAATCTTTTTTTTTTTAAATCTCTGCAACACTAACCCAGCACTGAAACCATGTGTGAATAGTTTGCACCCTGTTGTTTTTGTTTTACAGGAAGTTTGGTGAGAGGCCTCAGCCTCAGCGTTTAACAAGGTACAGAAAGAATCAAAGCAAGTCACTCAGGAAAATATTTAAACATATTTTGTTAGTTTTGAAGGCTTAAGGAATTAAAAACACAGTTAATGCACTTTAGTTAAGGCGTTAACACATGTTTCCCCCCCTGTTTCAGAGAGGCCATGAGGAATTACTTGAAGGAAAAGGACGATCAAACGGTGCTTATACTGCATGCAAAAGTTGCCCAAAAGTCATACGGAAATGAAAAAAGGTTCGTGTGAGACTGACTGAAATCTGCATGTTTGCTGCTCTTGTGAAGACGCCTTATTGTCTGTTGAAATCCATGTGCTGGAACACCATGTTTTGCTCGTTCAGCTTTGGTTTGTGTCCATCAGGTTCTTCTGTCCTCCACCATGTGTGTATCTGATGGGCGCCGGCTGGAAGAAGAAGACAGAGACGTTGGAGAAGGAGGGCTGCTCAGAGCAGGAGGCCCAGCCATGTGCCTTCATCGGGATTGGCAACAGTGAGCAGGAAATGCAGCAACTCCATCTGGAGGGAAAGGTAGAGGTTACTTTATTTTCTACAGTCACAACCCTTAATCCTGTTGTTTTTGGTATCTGTATGTGTAATAAGAATACAATGATCCCTCGTCAATTCGCGCTTTAAGTTCTGCGGTTTTAGTTATTCGCGGCATTTTTTTTCAGAAATATATAATATAAAAACCAAAATCAAGAAAAAATTGCGGAAACATCACAGGATGTTGTGCGCATTCTCTCGCAGCAGAGAAATGTTGTGAGCCAGCCTGGCCCCTTTAAGAAGGTGGCCTTATGGGTAATGTAGTGTGTGTGTCGTGGGATGGCAGAATGAAAACGAGGTTAGATGAAAGAGCAGTTTCTTTACTACGGTTCAGAGACCAGAGGCTGTGAAGGTAACAGAAAGACCACAGTTGAGCCTTTGTCTTGTTTCGCTGCAGTGCCTCGCTACTTTTTTGCAGTTTTTAAACATATTTTAAACGCATTATTTAGGCTCGGGGGGCTCCGGCTCCAGTTTGCGGATTTTGATTCTCGCGGGGGGTGGCGCCGGTCCCCATTAACCGTGAAAAATAAGGGATCACTGTAATAGCTTTAAATTAGCTTTAAATTCACAGTGATGTTTATTCCTTATTGTGGTTATTTATTACCTGAATTGTTACTTTACTGAATCAGACATTTACAACTCTGTCCAACAATTCTCACATACTCATACTCTCATACAAAGCAAAATAAACACACTCAAAAATTGTTACATCTGCACTGCAACTGAATATGCAACAAATATTTTTTTAAAAGACAATTTTAATTATCTCAAACTACACATTTCGTTGCGTACCACCAGAGAGCGCTCGCGTACCACTGGTGGTACACGTACCACAGTTTGCGCACCACTGTGCTTATATGAAGCCAAAGTTATGCACATTGATTTTAAATGAGGTAGTCATTTTCAAGCCTATTTAGGAAGGAGTGAGCAGACTTGCTCTCAGAAACACATAAGAGGGAAGTGAAAAGGAGACAAACTAAATGCGCATTCTTTTATTCTTTATTTTTTGTTTTTCCCTGCGGTAGCACTTCTGCACAGCCAAGACTCTGTACATCAGTGACTCGGACAAAAGGAAGCACTTCATGCTGTCTGTGAAGATGTTATATGGGAACAGCTCAAACATTGGAGTTTTCCTCAGCAAGCGGATCAAAGTCATCTCTAAGCCCTCCAAGAAGAAACAGTCCTTGAAAAATGCAGACTGTGAGTTAGAAGAAGCGCCGGCCCACAATGCAACAGCAAATGAAGAGAGATGCTGTATTTTCAGCACATGCTCAAATTTAGTTTTTTGTATTTTCACTTTCGTGTTGTTCTCTCCTCAGTGTGTATAGCATCTGGGACTAAGGTGGCCTTGTTCAACCGGCTGCGGTCCCAGACAGTCAGTACCAGGTATCTTCACGTGGAAGGAGGAAACTTTCACGCCAGCTCTCAACAATGGGGTGCCTTCTATATCCACCTCTGTGAGTCACACCTTGATTTTCTTTCTTTTCTTTTTTTTTTTTTTGTAATAACACTCACTTAACTTTATTTCTATAATGACTAGATGTTTAAAATGTTGTTGCATTCTTCTTAGTGGACGACGATGAGTCGGAAGGGGAGGAGTTTGGCGTGTGAGAGATGGTTACATTCACTACGGCCAGACGGTGAAGTTGGTCTGTTCAGTTACTGGTATGGCCCTGCCCAGACTGGTACGTGAGCTGTCCTACCACCGGTGTTCTGAAATCCACGTGGAGTTTGGTCTCGTGTTTCTGCGTGTGCATGATGGACGCCTTCGCCTCTTTTTTTCTCAGGTTATACGGAAAGTGGACAAACAAGCGGCATTGATGGATGCGGATGACCCGGTGTCCCAGCTTCACAAGTGTGCCTTCTACTTGAAAGATACAGAAAAGATGTATCTCTGTCTGTCACAGGAGAGGATCATCCAGTTCCAGGTGCACAGTCCCATACAGACGCACTCAAACACACAGCAGGGTTGTAACATCGCACCCGCTAAACGGGGGTCAGTTCACTCAAGCTACCAGCCACTGAAACAATAAATGTAATTAGAGCTGAGCGATTTTATTGATTCTGCAATATATATCGATATTTTATTTTATATCAGCCGCGGGTATCGATATTCTAAGCTTCTTTCAAAACCCTCGTGTCCCACCTTTAAAAGCTTGCAAGCAACAATTTGCACTGTTTAAATAAATGGAACTATTTTTCTCAACAAATCTTTTATTCATTTTGTCCAGCATTTGCAAGCTGCCTGTCAACCATATAATGTGTAATTGATGCTTTCAGTTCAATTAATTCAAAACAAAGTCATTGGAACACTCACAAGATGTCACCAAAATCACTTTGTCACTTTAAAATCTTTCGGAAAATGATGTAAATGTATTGTGAGATGAATATCGATATATATCGCATCGCGAGCTGAATATCACGTATCGTAGCGCGAGATTAGTGTATCGCTACAGCCCTAAATATAATCAAGCACTTTTTGACTTCTCTACAACAGAGATTGCATCAGAAATGATTCTGAACTACTATCAAAAGGGAAAAAAAAAAAGGAAAAAAAACAAAAACAAAGAGCCTTCACTTATTGTCAACCTTTCTATGAATAAATAGACTCACAGAGCAGCGTTGCAGCAACGAACCAGCTGTGATGTTTCAGACGTTTCTCCATCCGCTGCAGAAATAACCTGCATCTTTTGAGTTAGTCTCACCCTAGCGTACGATTTCATTGGCGAGCTCCAGCTACGCAGGCGTAACGTGATTGACTGGCGCCTGCGTTGAACTGGGAAAAGCTGAAAATTCTTTCAACTTTTGATGGAGACAAAGCTGTCGATGCAACACGACAGAATACTTCAGTTTGGCAACGGTTGTACAAAGTGTTGGTGCAGGAGACTGACGCTGACGGCGTTTACAACATTTACGTGTGAGGGGGGCGTAGACGTTTTTTTGTGCGTCTGGAAAAATTACAACTCCTTCTGTCATATCTTTTAACAGAGGAATGTGCAGAAAAATACACTAATTCTGATTTGTCTTGTCTTATTCTGATCTCACATCAGTTGAAGGTGCGTGATGCATAAGAGAGAATATTAATGTGAATGTTTACCTTTAGGCTAAATGTCAGACTTTAAGTGAGATCATATTAGTAAGATTCTTTTAGCTTGTCTTTAATGACAAAAACATCTGGTTTAACATTTATCTTTGAATATGAGAACATTTTTAAATGTGATTTTTTTACATGCAGCAACATCCTGCAGGTAAAAGCAGATGATTTTAAAACCGAGTGGCTGGTAGATTTTCAGATCTGCCTGCTGCTGTATCAGGACCAAAAAATAGATTTTTTTTCAACCCTGACACACACCCATGCATGGTTTACCTTTATTTCTTTGGAGAGCTTTTAGTTCTTTTATTTTTTTCCTCAACTTTTACAAATGTTGGGGCATTTTCCAGATATTAAGTTGGTATAGGTTTAATTTGCATCCATCATAATTAATGACTTTACCTTTGTCACAGAGAAATCACGTTTCTTCCCATCACCTTCATGTTGTCTCAGGTTTGATTGAATTTGGTATCGCTTGCAGATAATGTGGAAAGAAGGGCCGCGAATCATTAAAAAAAAAAAAAAACATTTTGTTTTCCTTTCTGGGCTCATGCAGATGAGGCACTTTTGATCATATATCTTCAGAGATCTCCTTTTCACAAGACTTCACATCAGCAGATGCTTCTTATAAACACCAAACTCAAGATGTTTCATCAGCTGGACTCCAGATGTGCAAACTACTGATTCCAAATAGTTTTAATTTACATAATTAGCATATGGATTCACTTAGTTTTCCCTCCAGCACTGTGAATGTTTAATGGGTGTTTTCAGTAAAGACACAAGCTTTTATAATGGAGTGTTTTCAGTAACGGAGGACGTCATTCATATTAATCCAATGCGAATGCGCCGTCTCTGCCTGTTTAAGTAAAGTAAAAATTCCACTGGAAATGAATTACTCTGTTAGCAAACAGATCGCAGGATAATTTTAGCACATCTCAGTAAAGTATTCCTCTACCTTTTCCGCCTCCAGGATGAATGCAAAGAGTTTGCTATCTTTGTAAAACCTGTGATATGTCTGTTGGTGGCAGTTCGTTATCACGCCGTCTGGTGAGAGACGTGTTCACGGCAGTTGAATGTTTCATCACAAGTGAAAGAATGTTTGAATGAATGTCACTAGAAGCTTCTTCTACACATTCTGGGAGGCCTCTTGAGTGGGTTTGTCTGCCTCCTTTGACGTTAAAGTGGAAAAGGGAGATTATCTCTAAGTATCTTCTTTATTTTTCCAGGGAACACCGTGCTCCAAAGAGACGAACAGGGAAATGATTAACGATGGGGCTTCGTGGACGATAATCAGCACCGACAAGGCAGAATACACTTTTTATGAAGGGATGGGGCCTGTCGAAACACCTGTCACACCTGTCCCTGTGGTGGAAAGTCTTCAGGTAGACTATTGCGTCCTGGTAAAGTCTTCACCCATCTTTTAAGGATCTTATGAGACATGTCATCATTATTGTTTGTCCTTGTGAAGTTGAACGGCGGAGGAGACGTGGCCATGTTGGAGCTGACGGGGCACAATTTCACCCCTAACCTGAGAGTGTGGTTCGGAGACGTGGAGGCAGACACCATGTACAGGTACGGACTGTCGGCTGGCGTTTATATCCGCGTGGGAGCGTTTTTAACATCGTGACGCGGACGCTGAAGTCTCACCTGCTCCCTCCTTTAGGTGCGGAGAGAGCATCCTGTGTATGGTGCCGGACATCTCCGCCTTCAGGGAGGGGTGGCGCTGGGTGCGACAGCCGGTGCAGGTCCCCGTCACGCTGGTCCGCAATGACGGCATCATCTACGCCACCGCCCTGACGTTCACCTACACCCCCGAGCCCGGGCCCCGGCCTCACTGCAGTGCAGCCGGCGCCATCCTGCGGTCACACAGCACCTCATCATCGCCAGCGTTTTCGTCGTCGCCTTCATCGTCGCTGGGCGGACTCGGGGACGGCCACGGGGCCTTCAGCAGTAGTGACTCGGGCATGTCCGTGCTGTCGTAGTGATCGCTGTTTTTGTGCTCGTGAGTGAAATGTGGACATACTCCAAAGAGGCCTACGGACCCGTGAAAAACTGCACAGGAGTCCCCCCGTGCTCTTCATTAGGGCAACTGTGAAATCACGAGGAATGCTTCAGAACTGGGAAAAAAAGCATTCACAAACACTTGAACTGACTGGCTGTGCTCTGGCACCCTCTGGTGGAGGGCTGTGTACATGTCCAACATGTCACGGGCACCCCCACCTCTTAGATGTCTGAGATCCTCTCACCTAAAAGACGGTGAATATGTTAGACTCTTACGATGACGTTTGTAAAAATGAGGGTTTAAAGGTCAACTCCACTGTGGTTTTTTACCACTGAGGTCTTGTTTTTTACTGAACTCTTCTGAGCGAGGGAAGAATTGAGTGTGTAACATAGTTTTTAAGGACCAAGAAATATTATATTATTTTATGCATATAATGTTTTATAAGCTTTTACTGAGGTACATTTTTTGACATTTTCTCTATGATGCATAATAATTTTCTTTTGCTACCAAATTAGTCATTTTGGTCCATTTTCTCTAACAGTCCGACGACAGATTCTCAAGTCTTCTCACCTCTTTTAGTAATATAATTTTTTTTTACATACTTGCTGTCAGTAATTAACTTTTAAAAAAAAATTTTATGCATGCAACAGTGGAAAAGAATCAGTCTGTTTTTCAGAAGGCACTTAAGAAAATGGAGGCGTGCACGCGTCTGCCTGCAACTAATGATTTCTACTTCTGATCTTCTGAGTTGTCAGTTTATTTCTCCTGAAATCAACAGTGACACTTTTAATGAATGTAGGATGTGTGTGTGTGTTTGATCACATGTGACAGTCATGAGTGTGTTCTCTTTACTCGTCGCTGTGCTCCATTAGTCTGTGGCTAAACTCATGTCAAAACAGAATCCTTTTTTTTTTTTTTGCCAAACAGGGAGGCGGGGGGGGTAAATGAGTTTAAATGCTGGTGATATTCAAAGACAGAAAAGGAAGAAGGTCAAAACTGCCTGGTAGTTGGTATCATGTTCGTATTTCAGTGTTGATCTTTTGGACATTTGGAGAAGCTCTTGGTTTTCCTTTGAGTCCGTGCTCATGTGTTGGAAGAGGAGCTTTAACATCGGCTCAAAGCTTTACAGCTCACTTGACAGACCGCAGATTTCTCATCGAGGTCATCCAAAGAATACCAGCAAGTACAGCAGATCTAACGCGAATGCAAATGTCTGTGGCAGAGTGCTTTGGGTCATGTGTGATGAGAGAACTTCTGTCAATTGAACTTAAAGACAGGGTAAGCAATTTTATGCTCTCTAATCTAGAAACACCTTTTGCCACGGCATCTCTTCATCATCCACCAGCTGAGTTAAAGTTAAATAAATAAAAACAATCTTCAAACCTAGTCCTTGTTCTGTAACTGGAAACCAACATTCCTCAAGCCAGTCACCGGCAGGGGGCGGGGCTTGGAAGAGTCCATGGTGGGTGTGAGTTTTTGTTTTTAGGGAGAACTGGAGGGAGGAGCTAGATCTGTTTTGTCAAATGTTTGATGTCACATCTGTCGATATTTGAAATGACTCAGAAATAGCTTAACCTGCCTTTAAAAATGAAACATTGAACCGCTGAGGGGAAAAGTACATGTTGTTCTAATTAAAATTATTTCTATATACCATCTGTCTTACAGAGAATTCATGACTCGTCCTCATTTCTATCAATTGTTAGATGTCAAAGTACAGAAAGTTATTCATCATCAATATCAAAAGTGTTTTCATAACTTACAAATCACTTAAAGGAGGCATTATGTGACTTTTTTCACAAGTCGACAGTTTCCGGAGATAAAAATGAAATGGTCAAACACGAGAACAAAAACCATTTCTGCACAGTCTTCCGGGGTACAACCTGGTGAGGCTGGGTAATATCTCTCTGGTCTGGTTCTGTGATGTCACACATACCTGATAATCTGAGGCCACTCGATAACATTTTCAGACCTTGTGATGCTCAAAGAAAATGACAGGGTTGTGCCACGTCAGTGTCACTGCAGACGCCCAAGTGTATGCTCTCATTTACAGGAAAACATTTTTTACTTTTCTTCACAACGCCCCCCCCCCCCCCCCCCCCCCCGGTGCCCCGTGGCAAAAGAAAAACCCACTGAAGTCTGAGCAGATCGGGGTCGATTCTTAGAGCAGTGATTCCCAAAGTGTGCGCCGCTGCCCCCTGGTGGGCCATCATGGTACTGCAGGTGGCCTGTGAGAGGTCATTAAAATTAAACAAATATGTTTTAAATCCTCTATCTTTTTCAATTATGTTTTTAATTACTGTAAAATATTGATCTGATTAAAAAAAAAAACATTAAGAACTAATAAAACAAACCAGTTAAGTGTTATTCTACTGTCATCTTACCTTAAGTGTCACCTTATTTGTTGACCCCTTACATTAATATTGGAACATAGCTTCTACTCCTGTATGTTGATCACAGTTGTGATTAAAGGTTTCATTGGGCCGTGGAGATTTTTCACATTTTAAATTGGGCCTTGGTATTCTGAAGTCTAAAAGAAATACGTTTCTGGCTGCATATCTCTATGGCACCGTCAGGAGTGAAACAGCCTTACAGCTTAGCTGCGTTGTTAGCTGCCGTGTTCGTTCAGTTTCTTTCCACATTCTCAACTGTGTGGCGAAGTGTTGATGCTTTGCTCTGTCGACTAATCAGGAACACAGCAGCTCCCCAGGTCAGGTCGCGGGGTTAACCGGGAGCTAAAAGGACCGCGTCGGGTCATCATCCTGGCAGCTTTGTTCCCCTCATGTTTTGGGAATAACTTTTGTTTTTTTTCTTCCCTTCTCATGCCCGCTACTTTGTTTCTAGGTGCTCTTTCCCTAAATAGCATTAGGAAAGATGGATGACCTTTCGTACGCGGCGCGTGTTCAGTTTTCACAAGTGGATCAGTGAGTCTTCAGACATTCCTCAGCAAGCAAGAATTCAAATAACCGCGTCTGTTCGGTTTACTGTAATCTATAAATAGATCCAATCTGGTGAAATGTGTGAGGACTGTACACTGAGTCGGTTCCCGCTGAGGCCCTCGTGGATATTTGCCACATGGGCGTGTATCACAGGGTAGAGGTCGACGCTGCTGCTCGGCTATTTTTAAAACGGGGAGCTGAGTCGCTGGAATGAAACGTGACACTCTGTCACGGTTAAAGTTTATGCGTGCGCATTTGTAACTTTACATTCTGCTTGTGTCACTAGCTGTTTCTACCAATAATTGCGCTTTGATACGATTCACCGTGTGCATCCGGGTTTTTTTTTCTTTTCTTTGGGCCGCTGTGTCTAAGAGGTTGCAGGCGCCACACTCCGACATCACAAATCCACCGAGCAGCTGTGCAAACGTTTGCTAAGCTCTTCCATAGCTTGAGGAGCTGCGGTCGAGGATATGCAACTGTCAGATGCAGACAGTCGGGCTATGACATGATATAAGACGGGCTATTCCTGGCATGATGGTTTTGATCTGGAGCAATGTTTCCCATAATTAAGTTTAAGTGGTTCTGACTGATCTCCCTTTCAGAGCATCAGCGAGGTACTAAATTCAGTTTAATTCTGCGTATCAGAGTCTCAGGACCAATCATGTACAAATGTCTATATTCCGTCTTTTCATCCTATGTTTTTGTTTTAAATCTGACTATTGTAAGTGTCTGTATTAAACAGTGTGCCTTTTTTTATTTTTTTTTATAACAAAATTTAAGCCAGAAAGAAAAAACAACTAGAAAAGCACTCGGAGAGCGCACACCTCCGCCAAGCACAACAGTTCTCCTATATAGCGATTTACAGATTGCGATAAAATCCACCTTCTGGATCAGATCCGGATCAGCCTTTGAAATTTGATAGAGGTTTCCATTGTCAATCCCTGAGTCAAATTTCATGAGTTTTGGGCAATAATTCAATTCAATTCAATTTTATTTATATAGCGTCTGTTACAATGACAATTGTCTCTAGGCGCTTTACAGAGACCCAGAGCATGACCCCCGAGCAAATATCATCAACTAAGATTATATAATTAAATCCAATCAATGATAATGGCAGGTAAAAAACTCCCACGTAGGGAGAAAAAAAACCTTTATACCAAACAGTGGCAAGGAAAAACTCCACTTTAAGAGGAAGAAACCTTGAGCAGGACCTGGCTCATATGGGGGGACCTTCCTGCCGAAGGCCAGCCGGGTAGAGAAAGAAAAGAGGGGAGACAGGACAGAGAGAGGAGGATGTAGGACAGAGAGAGGAGAGGAGAGCACAGAAAAAGTAAAAAATAATAATAAAGAAGTAGTGGAATTGTTGTAGGGTGAATGCAAGCGAGCTATGGAGGGCCCTTGGGCGTGTGGTCAGCGTAATGAGCCATGATAGGCTCTTGAGTATCAGTAATGTGCGGGGTGGGGTGTAGGTGAGGTGTGTGAGAGAAGGGGGAGGAGGGGGGGGGGGGTTTAAGAAAAGAGAAGGGTAGGATTTCAAGCAAAAGGATGCAATATATAAACATAAACAGATGGAGGCAGCAGCACTGGGATGAGATGAGATGGCCAGAGGACCAGGTCGCCGATCACCACGCCAGTCGGTACCCAAACACAAGTGGAGGAGAACCCCGGGATGGACAGTGGATGGAACTGCAAGTCAGCGTGAAACCCAGGAAACTCTGGCCTGCAAATACACAAAGAGAAAAGGGGGCAGAAACAGCACAACAAACACAGGAAGGCAAGGAAAATGGAGCACAGTTTCAGTAGCAGGGTGCTCCCAAATAATTATAAATGAGCTGGAGGAGGAGGGGAGAGAAAGGGAAGAAAAAGGAGAAGAGCAGTGGAGACACCACTCAGCAGATCATGCTGGTGTCCCCCTGTAGCGTAGGCCTATAGCAGCATAGCTATGACGAAGCTGTGATTAAGACGAGCTACTCTAGTCTTACTACTACAACTATAGTTATAACTATTATAACTATTAGCCCCTACACACTATAGATTAGACTAACTGTAGGCTTTACTGAACAGAAATGTTTTCAATTTAGTTTTAAAAATGGAGATAGTATCAGCCTCCTTAACCCAAACTGGTAGCTGGTTCCATAAAAAAGGTGCCTGGTAGCAGAAGGCCCGTCCTCCAAACCTACTTTTAGATATTCTAGGAACGACGAGTAATCCTGCACTCTGAGAGCGGAGAGCTCTAATAGGAGCATAACATGCTATCAAGTCTTGTAAATAGAGCGGAGCTAGGCCATTAAGGGCCTTATATGTGAGAAGCAGAATTTTAAACTCAATTCTAAATTTCACGGGAAGCCAATGGAGGGAGGCTAACACGGGAGAGATGTGATCTCGCTTGCGGATTCCTGTCAGCACCCTCGCTGACATAATTAATGAAGATATTGAGAAACAAAATTCTTGGCCCCATTAACTGCAATGTTATTGAAAATTTGAAATTTTCCAGAATCCAGGATTTCTTCCGGATCACAGCCAAAATGAAATCAGTTCCTCCTTTTCACATTTCTGACAACTCCTGAAAATTTCATCAAAATCCATCCATAACTTTTGAGTTATCTTGAACACAGACAGATAAACGCTGGCAAAAACATAACCTCATTGGCGAAGGTAAAAATAATGACACTATGGGCAACACAAACCTTCACAGATACGTTTTAGCCTTAATGAAGAAAACAAAAATGGACAACTTGAAATCTGAAGGGTTTTTATGTCGCATTGGAATCTGCACCGTCGTTCGTTAATAATAAAGCAGACACTCCTGCATCTGATCGGACTCCTCTCTTCCCAACAAATATTTAATTCTAATTATTCATGTCACTAATTCCAAATACAAGCTGTCTCTACGTAAGAAGATTCCTTTGATTTTAAACCTCTTTAGAGTCGACCTGCCTCATTTCTGATGTTAACATCAGACCATCTGTTGGTGTTTTCTGTTTCAATGCAGTTTATTTTGTGGTCCTCCAAAAAGGTCTAATGCAGAGTTTTTAAGTCCTCTTGTTGCTGACACTGACTTCTGTCGTCTACTGTAAACGCTTTGCGCTCCAGTTCTGGGCAGAAGATTCCAACGGAGCGAAACTCACCTGGTATGTAAGACCTCTGAATGAGGAAAAGTAAATCAATGTGACAGCGATAATACACACACACTCACACACACAATGATGGACAATGAAACTAGAAAACACTTGTCATTTTAGTGTGGGAGGTTTCATGGCTAAATTGGACCAGCCTGGTGTCCAGTCTTCATTAATTCCACATAGCACCAGTAGGAGCAGAGTGTAAAGGAGCGAAGGAGCGAGTCAGGAAACGTTTTCCTCCTCGACCACTGTTCTGCAAGAAGAATGGCTTCAAATCCCTCTGACCACTGTGCAGGACTTGTATATGTAATTCCCAAGACAAAGTGATGCTGTATTGCCTGCAAAAGGAGGTTCTACACCATACTGATAAATGATTGTGTTCTAAAACCAGATGTTTCAGTATCATTGTCCAACCCCTGTAAATGCATAGTCATGTTTCCAGACCTCCAAGTACAGTCATGTGAAAAAGCTTGGATCCCTTCTTTTAATACCAGGTTTCTTTTGTGTGTAAGAACATTAAAAATCAGCGGACTGTAGTGGGATTTAGTGTTTTGCTCAGTGATTTCCAAAGGGTGGGCCGTGGCCCCTTGGTAGGCCGTCATGGTACTGCAGGTGGGTCGTGAGAGGTCATTAAAATTAAACAAATATGTTTTAAATCCTTGATCATTTTAAAATATGTTTTTAATTACCGTGAAATACTTATGACATGATTTAAAAAGTAATAAAACAAACCAGTTAAGTGTTATTCTACTGTCATCTTAACTTATTATGACAAGTTCACGTTATTTGTTGACCCCTTACATTAATAGCGGAACGTAGCTTCTAGTCCTGTATGTCGATCACAGTTGTGATTAAAGGTTTCGGTGAGCCGCGGAGATTTTTCACATCTTAAATTGGGTCTTGATATTCTGAAGTTTGGGAATGGCTGGTTTAGCTAATGCAATGTCAGATGAACAACACATATGTTCGCTGGTTTGGAGCATTCAGGTGTGTGTTAACATCATACCAATAGGGAAAGACATAATAAACACTCATAGATAACCAATGGTTGCTCCATATTCACCTTAAAAGGGTTGTAAAACCATTTCAAAAACAATCAGGAGTTCGGGATGGAGGGTGAGGAAGATTACCTCCATGTGGAAATCGTTTAAGGGCCCCTGCAACACTGCGTGGTTGTGGGTTGTTGCAGATGAAAGATCCCCATGGTGAAAGGTCTTTGTTCAAAATGGTCCTATGATATGAGTGGCTTGATGACGCCCATCACTCTGGACTTGTCACCTAAAGACAACCTGATATCCTTTTCTGACAGTGTCAGAAATCCTACAACTCTGTCTACTGAGTACTAGTATATACTAATATTTCTCGTTGTGTTAAAAATCTGTTTTGCGAGATTTGCGAGCTATCCAAGGTTTTATTAGTGATCTGTGGGGGCAGTAATGCGCCTTTGCTACGTAGAGTCATTGGCTAAGTCTAGCCTGCCAGAACATAAAGAAGGACTAGGAAAAAAAGAAGAAAAAGAAGGGAAGAAGGAGAGGAAGCAAGAATGACGTCGAGAGAGATTACCATTGAAGATGCCCCCACCACTTTCAAATCGTGTGTTTGGCAGCATTTTGGGTATCCGGCGGAGACGATGAATGGCAGTAGAGTGGCTGATAAGACATGGACAGTATGCAAGCACTGCATGCAAATAATACCTTACACCACGGCTAACACGAGCACGATGCAGAGGCATTTACAGCACCACCACAGCTCGCTACTCAAATCAACAACTCCACCTGTGAAAAACCAACCAGACAACGCTGACAACTGCATTCGGGCCTCAACTTCCACAGTCAAGTGCCAGAGCCACATCAATAACAAGAGACATAGGTATTTTAGTCACACGTAAAGCCTACAACAGAATGGTATGTTTCCACCAGATGTTTGTTGACAGTCAGCATACTGATTACGTAATTCTGCATCCACCCGCACCTCCACCAGGGCTGACGTGAACATGGAAGAAAATTTTACCCCAAGATCAGATCGTGCAATGCTCAGTGAACAAAGAACAAATGAAAAAAAAAATAATACAACAGCAGGAAGCGCTAAATCCCAGACTCTCATCTGATGGACAGATGAGACCAAAGTGGAGTTGTTTGGCCTTCGTGCCCAGCACCACGTTTCTTGGCAACCAAGCAGCATTTTGGGAAGACACCTCATATCTACTGTCAAGCACGGTGGTGGAAAGGTGATGATTTGGAGCTGCTCTGCAGCCATGGGACGCTGGCACCACTGCAGTCACTGAGTCGATCGTGAACTACTCTTTATAGGACATTCTAGAGCAGTAGTTCTCAAACCTTTAATCCTGCGTACCACCTGAGAAACTGTGCAGCTCTCTAAGTACCACCATGATGACCAATTTTAAAATATAGCCATATATGCCTTCTCAATTAGCTTTAAACACATAGAGATGTTTATTCCTTATTGTGGTTATTTATTGTTACCTAAATTGTTACTTTACTGAATCAGACATTCACAACTGTTGCACTGCAACTGAATATTTGAAATATATTTATAATGCATTGTATGTTTCTGAAGTGAAAATGTGGAAAAAAAATGTGGAAAGTCATGACATTCCCCGCGTTCCGCTAAAGAGCGCTCGCGTACCACTGGTGGTACACGTACCACAGTTTGCGCACCACTGTTCTAGAGGAAAATGTGAACCCATCTGTCCAACAGTCATTCAATACTTCAGTCCGAAAAGACTCAAGGTTTTGGAGGGCCGAGTCAAAGCTCAGACCTCAACCCAACGGAAATGTTGTGGTGGACCTTAAGAGAGCAGAGCATAAGCAAACACCCCAAAAACCTTAACGAACTAGCAAAATGTAAAGAACTGAATAAAATTCCTCCACAACAATGTGAGAGAACAATGAAGTCAAACAGAAAATCATTTATTTAAGTTATTGCTGCTAAAATTCCATCAATGAGTAGAGTCATCGAATCATGATGGTACGACGGAGTATTAATTCAATTCAATTCAATTCAATTTTATTTATATAGCGTCTGTTACAATGACAATTGTCTCTAGGCGCTTTACAGAGACCCAGAGCATGACCCCCGAGCAAATATCATCAACTAAGATTATATAATTAAATCCAATCAATGATAATGGCAGGCCACACTGAGGAAAACAAATTTGTGGGCAATAATTTTTTTTTTTCATTCCTCACATACAAGAAGAAAGTCGAAATGTCGAGAATAAAGTCGAAATCCAGTTTCCAGAATAAAGTCGAAATGGCGAGAATAAAGTCGAAATCCAGTTTCCAGAATAAAGTCGAAATGCAGTTTCCACAATAAAGTTGTCTTAAAGATTTATTCAAACCAGCTTTACTCTACCAACATAATGTCTGTGTCTATGTGCTTTTATCACATAGACACAATATTATAATAAGTATTTGTACTTTGAAGAGATTGTGTCAGAAATTGCGCCTATTCAGAAAAAGAAACTATACTGATTCTGGAAACTGCATTTCGACTTTATTCTCGATATTTCGACTTTATTCTCGACATTTCGACATTATTCTAAATATTTCGACTTTATTTTCAACATTTCAACTTTATTCTCGATATTTCGACTTTAGTCTCGATATTTCGACTTTATTCTCGTAAGTGAGGAATGAAAAAAAAAAAAAAATATTGCCCACAATTTTTTTTCTCAGTGTGGCCCTAACACTCCGTCGAATGATGGTCCTTCATATTACCCACAATTCTTTTTCTTTTTGACTTAAAATTTGTTAAAGAAACGATACCAAGAACCACTAGGATGAGATGATTTTTATCATTATTGCACACACACTCACAAAAAAGATGTGGCTCCAGTTTTTGCACACGATTGCGCGCGTGCGCTGGGAATCAGGTTGGGAAACACAGTAAAAGGGGGCTGTTGCTGGGAAGGGAAGGGAGGGCAGACGGTGCCAGCTCTGCGTAAGAACGTCACATCCCGACGTCTCTGCTGGAAAATGAGTGACAGAGGAGAGAACAGCCGTGTGATTAAATGGGCTTTGTAACTTATAAAACACTCAGCCAGACACAGACTGGACACAAGACGGAGAAGATCAACACTGACCGGTGTGCTGTTGCCTTTCCCGTTTAAACTCCATCCACTGTCCTTCTTTTCTGTTTAACCCTGGATTTTGAGTAAACGTGATCCTTCAGTCACAGGAATATCTATTCTGACATTTTTTTTTTGTCTTTTTTTTGCAAAAAGAATGGATTTAGCATAGTAGAATTCACTATAATCTTTCCGGAATTACCCATTTATGGATCATTTTTACGCACGGCGTTCTGGTGTTTATTCTACTTTTCTTGATTTTTTTTTTCTGTAAACGTTTACAAGTGCTTGGAAGTGTGTTCTTGCTTGCCTCATTTCTAAAGTGAACACCCGTATCACATCTCTTCTTTGGCTGTACCCCTTAATAGAAACACGGATCGCTTTCGCGGACTGTCACTAGTGCCTCTGAAACGCGTCCTGGTCGTTTATGTTTTAGTACCCCCCCTCCATCTGTTTCAAGGCTTTTCTCAACTTTTAACGTGAGTTTTTGGCCGCCAGTCTTCGGAAATGCTTCCTCTGTCGCCTCTGGTCCTCATTTTACCTGCTGCGCTCTTCGTGGCCGCGCAAAGTGCCGGAGACCCCCAGGGCCTGAGCTCCTCTGGCGGAGGCGCCGGTTTCGAACCGCCAGGTATGTATAAGACCATAAAACAGCGATGTGAATAATATCAGACCATCTGTTGGCATTTTCTAGTTCAGTGCAGTGTATTCTGTGTTCCTAGAACTAGACCTAATGCAGAGTTTTCGAGTAGGCTTATTGCTGACACTGACTTATGTCATCTAAATGCTTTGCGCTCCAGCGCTGCGCAGCGGATTCCGACACAAAGGGTTAAACTCGGGTCTTATGTGGGAATCTGGCAGGGACAGCAATAACACACACACACACACACACACACACACACACACACACACACAAATACACCCACAGTTATGTTTCCAGACCTTAGACCAGAGAATTATTCACCCCCAAGTACAGTTTGCACACGACTGTGTTTTTTGTGTGTGTGTGACTCACAGTGGGTCTTGGTATTGGGTAAACACAACCTCAGACGCGCAACAACATATTATTGTTTTCACCATGCCATTATTCATTCAACAAAAAAGAAAAATCTGGGCCAACACCAAATACTACCTGACTGCTTCCATGTAAGATGGTAAGTTGCAGCCAGGTGTTGCTGATCATCAGCAGGTGTACAGACCTCTTTAAAAGCAGACATTTTTGCTGTTTGCTGGCCTGGAGAGTTTAAGTGTGCATCAACATAATGCTAAGAGGGAAAGACATAAGCAATGCAATTCCCTTCTGCGCTACACAGGATCACCACTCATGTCTCCGTCAGGGTTGATCCTTTCCTTGCCGAAATGATGGGAACGTAACCTGGAATGTCTAGTGAGGTCCAACACATAGACATTCTTCCCCGTCTCGTCCTTGCCCTTACCCTAAATCAGTGCCTTCCCAATTAATGAGAGTTTTGACTTGTTGCTTTCTTTTAGCTGAAGTTCTTGAATCTGCCAGAAACCCCAAATGCGACTGATGCTGCCCCCTAGAGGATACCATTTTGTTGGTACTTGGGGTAGCCCCTGCTGTTGTAGCCCATCAATCTGTAAAGGGTTATAAAACCCCTTCACTGTTCTCTTAGTAGGAGCAGGCAGAAAATAAAGAAAAAAAAATCAATGACTTATATCTGAGACCCTACAGGTCTTACCCAGTAACCCTTTGATAGCACAATTTGATTAACTGAACAAGTAAGGTTTGTCTGGAAGGGTTGCCAGAAAAAAGCCTCCTTTATCTAAAGAGGACATTAAAGTATTATTGGACCTCACAAATCTGCATCTGGATTAAAACAGAGGACTTCTGAAGCAATCTCCTACAGATGAGACCAAAGTGGAATTGTTTGGCCTTAGTGGCCAGCACTACATGTGGGAACATCCAAACACAGCATTTAAGCTGAAACACATCAAACCCACTGTCAAGCACGGTGGTGGAAGGCTAGTGATTTGGGGTTGTTTTGAGGGTACCTGTGTGGTTGAAACTGACTCATGCAACGGGACAACGATCCAAAGATCATCAGAAGATCATCAGAATGAAAATGTAAAGAATCAGGCCCCGATCGTACACTTCCCGCTAGCCGCTACCCACTAACCGCTACCCGCAAAGTGCGGGTTTAGAAACCTCCGCTAACCGCTAATGCAATCTTCCGCTCCCTAAAGCCACTCCCTTACTCAGATTGTAGGTGTGGCAATGGCCGTGTCTTTTGCCATCTCTGCAAACTCGGTATCTTGCAATTGCGTGTTGCAGGTAGCGCAACCCGCATGTTGGCGTGTACAAAAGCGCGTCTAAATGGCATCAATGCGCGTCCACCTGGTCACATGTGGATGTGCACAAACGGCTCTACCTCTCGAATTAACTCTTGTATAAAAAACATGATTTGGCCTCAGTTGAAACCCTGAGAAAATAGCAGAGATCGTCTCAAACGGCTTGCTCACCAGTTAAACCATAGACGACCAGAGCGTGTTTACTGGGAGCGCACCAACTATCTGGGACTTTCAGATAGCCGATAGGAATTGTCTGCGTAAATATATTTTTATGTATATATCAGTGCAGAGGAGGAAGGAAGAGAAGAAAGCTCTACAGCAGAGTCCCAGACGAGCTGCGCATGAGAGCTGCTCCGATCTGGATGAAAAGACGCTCCATAGCGGTTTGTAGATAGCAGTTTGTGGATAGCGGTTTGTGGGTAGTGCAATCTGCTCTTAAAGGCAATGGCTACTGATGCACTGATTGGTTTAACAGGTGAAATGCCCTTACCACTCCTATGCATAATATATCGGGTACCGCAGGTGGGATAGCGGTTTTAGCAAGGTGGAAGATTGTGTTCTTTGCATAGGAACGCCCCTCCCACTACCCGCTATCCCTTAATAGCGGCTTTAGGAGATCTGGCGGAAGATCGGGTCCTCAAGGTTTTGAGTGGAAGTCCAACTGAAATGCTGTAGTTGGAGCTGTGCATAAATGAATGTCCAAAAACCTCAGTGAACTGAAGCAATGTGGTAAAGAAGAATGGAATGAAACTCCTCTACAGGAATGTGAGTGTCTGATAAAGTCATACGGGAAAGAACGACTAAAATACTCCTGATGAAGGTGGATCTACAAGGTATTTACGGGAAAACTTAGCCGTGCCCATTTGAGTTTTGTTTTTGTTTTTTTAGTCTTTATATTGTTGTTTGTCTGAGATTGTGTTTGTCTAATCCTGAGACCCACCATGACCAGATGCCACAGTCGTTTCCCTAAACCCAACCTTCAACCAGTGCTTACGTCTTAACTTTCATCGTTCATGGGAGAGTCCCTGCTATCTAAGTCTGTAAACAAATTTACGTCCTTGCAACAGGTTTGATATATAAACAGACACACTGTCCCGAGGTTTGTCCACACCACAGAAATCTAATAGCGCATCCAGCTGAAAGGCCCAGTCACTCATGAGAAATACCAGGTTCCCGAACAACCAAAGGAGCGGTGACTTTGCTCTGTACATAAATATACTGCACGTCTTGGCACCTCTAATGAACCTCCAGGGTTATTTTTTAAGTGTCTGGCCTCGACTAACATCCTCTTGTGTTCGTGATTTTTTAAAAATCTGACATTAATTTAGAATCTCCAAGAGTCGCTTTTCCCTGCAGCGTATTTGCTCCTTACACGGCGATCAGGGAGCAGATAGGGTTACTGGGGGCTGTCTGGTGGCCAGTTTAAGAGGCTGACCTTTGACCTGCCGTCCACTGGAACGTCCGAAGTCTTGAGTCACAGCGACGGAAGTGAGCTCTGACTCAGCAGGCTGAGCAAAGATGCAAGGCTGTGTCCCATGTGGTTCCATCTTACACTCAAGATCTGAACGCAGCTTAAATACAACAGCTGATTTAGCCCTGATGTCTCTGAGGAGTCCTTGTCGCTTTGTACATTCTGTACAACCTTTTCGTGCTTTTCTCGTATGTAAACAGTGTGTTTGCAATGAGCAATATACTGTATGTGACTGTAAAAGTTTACTCTTGTGTTCCTGGTCTTGGAACCCACGCTCTAAAGACACTAAAAGATGTTACTGGACCCAGTTGAGAGACCAGGTTCAGTAATATCCTCGTTTAATTAGTTATTCAAATAATTTTTATGAAAACTGCAGTTCTGCTGCTGTCTGGCTGGATACACTAATAGTGATAAGTAATAAAATCCAAGTAGTGCAAGAATATGAACAAATAGCATGCTGACAGAAAAGATAGCACATCTATCTGGTAGTTTATTAGCCCTTTGGGAAAGAATTGTTAGTTTTATTAAAAGAAAAATGACCAGAAACTTGATGGTCGAAGGGCAGAGAAGACCGACCGACCAACAATCTGGATTATTTTCCTTTTTCGTACAAAAATGAGTCTGGTTCTTCTGGATTTGACTTTGATTTCCAGAGGGACACAGGCAGAGTGACAACTGGACCAATATCAACTAGAAAAGCACTCGGAGAGCACAGACCAAGTGCAACAATTCCCCCATATAGCGATTTGCAGATTGCAATAAAATCTGCCTTCTGGATCAGATCTGGATCAGCCTTTGAAATTTGATAGAGGTTTCCATTGTCAATCCCTGAGTGAAATTTAATGAGGCTTGGGCAATAATTAATGGAGAAAAAATTGTTGATCCAAGTTGTTACTAGAAATTCTTGGGCAAGTCATCACATAAAGCCCGCCCCGTCTCCCTGCAAATGGTTCGGTACAATTCAATTCTATTCAATTTTATTTGTATAGCGTCTGTTACAATGCCAATTGTCTCTAGGTGCTTTACAGAGACCCAGAGCATGACTCCCGAGCAAATGTAATTAACTAAAATTATAACATTAAATCCAAATCAAGGACAGTGGCAAGTCAAAAAATTCCCTTAAAGTGGAAAAACTCCACTTTAAGAGGAAGAAACCTTGAGCAGGACCTGGATCATATGGGGGGACCTTCCTGATGAAGAACAGCTGGGTAAAGAAAGAAAAAAAGAGGGGGGACAGGACAGAGAGAGGAGAGCACAGATAAACAGACTATATAAACAGATGCAGGTAGCAACACTGAGGTGAGATGGTCAGAGGACTAGATCACCGTTCACCACACCAGCCGGCACCCTGAACACACACACACAGGTGGAGGTAAACACTGGGATGGACAGAGGATGGAACTGCAGGTCAGCATGAAACTCAGGAAACTCTGGCCTGCAAACATACAGAAAGTAAAGAGACTGGTACGTTCTGTACCAGTGGAGCAAACCCATTTCACAATAGATAATTTTTGATTTTGTGAACAGGTATGGTCGCCCTGACCAGAAGCAGACTGAAGTCATAAATGTCTTATGTGAAGCCTATTTAACACATTTTCACAGGAAAAAAAAAAAAAAACTTTTTCTCAGAAAGAAACAAACATTCAACTCCATTTATGTTGTTTTCAACTGGGAATATATGGAAGCTTGTGCACAAACAGAAACAATGAACAAGCTGCAAAAAAGTAATTGAGCTTTATGAATGAAAAGATGAAAACATAATAACATAATGCCACTCCCTCCCCACCCTCTCAGACCCGTGCACGGTGGTGTATCCGCCATGTATGAGCGAGGCCGACCGCTACAGCCTGGAGGCCCTGCGCGGCATCCATCAGATGATGGACGACGACCAAGATGGCGGGATCGAGGTGGAGGAGAGCATGGAGGTACGAAATCCTTCTCTTCTGGAAATATTTAACCTGCCCCCTCAATTGATAAATCTCTGAACGCATAATGCTGTTGCATGCTGGGAGGATCGAGCAGCGCAGCGACAGGTGCTCTGGCCGACGGAGTCGAATGCTCCTTCAAGGATAGCAACGGTATAACTTCGCTTTTGGCCCGGTGACAAAAGGGGGTTTGCATTAATAGACATCTGGAGATCTGGTGACCTTCATGGTCAAACTTAAAGAGCATAGCGCCTCTGCATGTGTCCTGACTTGACTGCCCGATCGTTGTAGTCGCAACAAAGAGCTTGGAGAGCTAATCTCAGTGGTGTTACATTTATTTACATCAAGCATACAAGCTTGGGAGGAAACAACATGAGCTATTTCCTGCTAAGTTTGGCTAAATATAGCTTTATATTTCATTAAAGTAATTTGGGTGTTATCCACACCCCTGGAGTCGATCAACGTGCGTCACGGTGCACGTGATTGCAAGCCTTTCGTATGGACACATTTATGGCTTGAATGCATGCGTGCAACAGTTGTGCCTCCACCAGCACTTCTCCTAAATAAATACTGTGCAGAGTCTGTGACTCTCTGGTTGTGTGTAACTGCGGTTGTAAACCCCTAACTCCAGAAAGCAGTTTGTTGGACACAGTATCCGGGAGCTCGGGTTTCGGTTGTCATAGAGACATCAGTGGAGGGAAGCGGGCCCATCAAAGTCCCATAATTCCAGTGGCCATCACATGAAGCCTCCGTTTACGGCCAAGAACACATTCCAAGACGGCACTAACACGCGCGCCGTCTCCAGCATTTGCAATCCGCATTTGTTCTGCTGCGTCCGTCTAAAAAAAAAAAAAGAAATGTTTCAAAACACCCTCTCATTATTACTGAGCTGAGATCCAAGCGCTTGACGCCATTTGCTCGGCACCTTCCGCTTTATTTTAGACGGTGATCGTGTCCGGATAACATTATGGCACCCATCCTTGAACTTTATTCCCCGATCTTCATCCCGTTTCTTTCCCCTCGCTGCAGTTCATCATCGAGGACATGAAGCAACAGCAGACCCACAAACACAGCAAGCTGCACAGAGAAGACCAGCACATCACGGTGGAGGAGCTCTGGAGAGGCTGGAAGTCGTCCGAAGGTGCGTTTCCGTGCGTTTGCTTAAAGGTGAAGCAAAGTTAGACTTTATGTGACTTGTTTCTAATCACCTTCTCAGTGCATAACTGGACTCAGGAGGAGGTTCTCCGTTGGCTGAAGGAGTTTGTCGAGCTGCCACAGTATGAGAGGAATTTTAAAGACTTCAAGGTCAACGGGAACACGCTCCCGAGGTGAGGGTAACCGGGAGAAGGCGGCGCTTTTATTGCACGGGCTGCAGCAACGCTCAACCTGAGCCGGCTTGTGTTTTGCAGGATCGCAGCCAATGAGCCTTCCTTCCTGAGCGGCCAGTTGAAAGTTCAGGATCAGAGAGACAAACAGAAGCTCAACATCAAAGCTCTGGATGTGGTTCTGTTCGGACCACCTACACGTATGAGCAAATTCTTACCCTTCTCTCTCTGGTTTGATATGTCTTTTTTA
The DNA here is from genome assembly GCA_018398805.1 of Hirundichthys speculiger. Taxonomy (NCBI): domain Eukaryota; kingdom Metazoa; phylum Chordata; class Actinopteri; order Beloniformes; family Exocoetidae; genus Hirundichthys; species Hirundichthys speculiger. The sequence continues at coordinate 767,756 of JAGFBZ010001425.1, forward strand.
GGGCTGGGCAACGATTACATTTTCTAATAGTGATTAATCGCATTATTTCCCTGATTAATCACGATTAATCGTATTGTATGGACAATAGAGGTCTTCGGAACAACCCGACAACCCTAAAACCCGAGGTTCTGACCCGACCCGAATCGGGTCTCGGGTCCATTCAAAAGACGTGACTCCGGGTTCAGGTTGGAATCGATACAGTTAATCTCGGGTCCGGTCGGTGCTCTCCGACAGGCTGGGTCCGCGTTTACTCGAGAGAGGTAAAGATATTGGCGGTGGCAGCCAATGTCAGGTCTCGGGGCAGTTTAATTAATTATTAATTAACGTGGCATGTTTGTCATGAAACCATCGTGTTGCCGTAGCGTGTTATTAGCGGTATGACTGGCAGCTGTAAAGCACAACGGATCGCCAACATGACAACGTTGGATGAGAGAACATATTCACGACACGTCCTGACCAGTGTAGGCTATTAGCGTTAGCAGTTGCTACCAATAGCATCTGTATCCACAAAGAAAATATCAACGTGGATTTATTGTTGTTTACATCAGGTAGCCTATGTAACAACTGAACCAGGTAGAAGAAGACAACGTTTAGGTAAGAAAATCAAGTTTTATTCAACACTAGACAACTTTTAACATGAGCAACTATGGGCTGGATTGTCTTGGTTCTATTCCGGTAACTTGGTTCGGTTCGTGGTCGGAAACTAAAGACTCGGGTCGGGTTGGTTCCGGGTCGAATTTTCACGGGTCCATTTGGGTTCGGGTCCATGAAAGTGGACCTCTAATACGCAAAATCAAATAATGAATACAAAAGTAGTGTAAAAGTGCACTTTTATTGAAATGTTCTGCTGCCATATGAACTAGTGTCATAACATTTGTTGTTCAAAAACTTTTAACATCAGCACATGTCAGTAACACATATTTAGTGTAAATCTCATCTTAAAAAATGTAAAATAAAATAAAGCTTATTGCCACTGCCAGGGCATTAATGTCATACTGTTTTTATGAAAAAAAAAAAAAAACAAAAAAACAAAATCCAACAAAATGATTGTGGCTCTACACAATCAGAACATTAAAACAGGTCAATTTCTGAGGTAACAGCAGAAACTTCTAACGGGGAGTTCAACTTGGCAGTTGTTACAAATAACCTTGTTTCTGTTAAATCCTCCGTCTGGGAGAACTTTAAAATGAAAATGTCCATGTTAAAGTTCAGTAACTTTACCAATCCGTGTATCATTCATTCTTTCCATTTTCAATTGTCAATCAAAAATTTAAAAAAAATTAAAAAGTGACATTTTATGATGTTTTTCATTTTTTAATCTAACACACACACACAGAAAAAGAAAAAAGAAAAAAAATGCCTGTTGTTTTATATTTCAATTTTAGACTTGGATCAAAAATACGAAATTAAAAAACGGGCCACAGAACTGAATTTTTTTTATAATCGAGGACTGGACTTTCTGTTGTCATTACACATCTGTGCCACTAGATGGAGCCGCACTGAAGTAACCAGCTAGAGAACAGCAGGACAGTGAACACATGGAGCAGATCTGATGGAACATGGAGGAATGACACGAAAGTTTTGTTGCAACATGCGTTAACACGTGCGATAAAATAAATGTTGGCGTTTAATAAATTAATGCTTTAACACGATAATAACTCATTAACTTGCGCCAGCCCTAGCCTTTTTTTTTTTTGGTATATTTTATTTTACTGCCAGTTTCCCTCTTTATCTGCACCGATCGTGATCGTGAACTTCCGCTTCCAGGTCCCCCTCACAACTACATGAAGGACTTGCTGCTCATCGTGTCAGTGGTGATGGGAATTGGAGGCTGCTGGTTTGCACAGGCCCAGAACAAAGCCAGCAAAATTCACATTGCCAAGATGATGAAGGATTTAGACAGCCTTCAGAAGGCTGAACAGAGCCTCATGGAGCTACAGGAACAGTAAGTAGCTTTTATTTTTTGCCTTTTGTGGCTCACTTTACATTTATAACCTAATGGAGTTTCCCTCCATAATTTTCAACTACTCAGACTGGAGCGAGCCCAGGAAGAAAAGCGTAATGTGGCCGAGGAGAAGCAGAACCTGGAGGAGAAGATGAGAGACGAGATCATGGGAGCGCAGGAGGAGGCTCACCGTCTGCACGAGCTGAGGCAGGGAGCGGTCAGCGAGCTCAGCCGCCTCCGATACGCAGAGGAGGAGCTGGAACAGGTGAGGCGCTGTGCAGTTAGAGGGAGCTGCTTCACGGATGCTGTGCTAGAGACTCACTGAGGTTCGGCGCTGAAGGCTTATGTGTCATAAAAGCCAAAAGAAAAGGCGAGCATTACAAATACTGCTACGAAAAAAAAAAAAGCTTGACAAATCAGTTATTCCAGATCATGTTTTTGGAAGATGCAGGCACCATGTGCTTCAGACAAATCTAAGACCATCTAGACTGTTATTCAGAAAAAGTCCAAAAGCCAGGATTTGTGACAGTATGGGGTTGTAGCAAAGGTTATTTACAATCCTGTGCTGGTAGAGGTTTATTGAGATTTAATGACATACAGTGATCCCTTATTTTTTGTGGTTAATGGGGACCGGCACCCCCCCCGTGAAAATCAGAATCCGCAAACGGGAGCCAGAGCCCCCCCGAGCCTAAATAATGTGTTTATAATATGTTTAAAAACCGCAAAAAAGTAGCGAGGCATTGCAGCGAAACAAGACAAAGGCTCAACTGTGGTCTTTCTGTTACCTTCACAGCCTCTGGTCTCTGAACCGTAGTAAAAGAAACCACTGGTGTTGTGCTATTTTTGGCTCGTAGTTAGTGGCTAACAGGCTAACAACAACAAAAGAAAAAGTCCGGTTTCCTCTGCATGAAACAGGCACTTTATTCTGGCACTGCAGGAACTTGTAACATCACACAGGTTGTATTGTTGGGCTCCTGTCGGTTAACAGAGAATGTAAATCTATACACGCTGGGCTGCTGTTGATGCTCACTCCACTGTTCATCTAACCCTGTTTTCGTTCTGCCGTCCCACGACACACACACTACATTACCTATAAGGCCACACCATTACCCATAAAGCCACCTTCTTAAAGGGGCCAGGTTGGCTGACAACATTTCTTCGCTGTGAGAGAACGCACACAACATCCTGTGATGTTTCCGCGATTTTGTCTTGATTTTTTATTATATTATATATTTCTGAAAAATCCGCGAACAACTAAAACCGCAGAACATAAAGTGTGAATTGGCGAGGGATCACTGTATGCTGTTTTCAAGATGAAATGTTTTGCAGAAGCATTCATCCATCATCCATACCCGTTTAGTCTTATCTAGAATCATGGGGATCTGCTGGAGCCTATCCCAGCTCTCTTTGGGCAAAAGGCAGGGGTCCACCCTGGACAGGTTGCCAGTCCATCGCAGGTCCAGATGGATCCATTAAAGTTTTAATAAGACACATTACAAGGGCACGACGAAGGAAAGGAGAGAATGAGCACTGGGCGGCCTGTCTGCTGTCCCAAATATGAAATTTATGGAATTTTTTTTTTTAAACAAAAAAATTCATGATCCTCTACTGTTGTGCAACTCTTGTAGTATTTTTTATTTATTTATTTTTTTTTAACAACAGAAACACATGATGACGTGGCCTTAATGCCAGAATGGGTCTTTGGAGTATTGTGAGAAGAAATAGAAACATTAAAAAGGCGTAAAAAGTCTTTACTGTCACAACTTTTTTGGAACATGATACAGACTTGAAAAACCAAAATTAATGTGTCTTTAATCAGTTAAATAAAAAGTTAATGTTAGTGTAAGAATCAATGCAAATTTATTTTTTTTTTGGCATTTTTCACGTCTCATTGTCCCAGCTTTTTTCTGATTTGTCGTTGTAATCTGAGATCTTTAGGGGGCAATCAGCTGATAAAACTTCAAGTCAGGAAACATCTTGAAACAAACTTGATAAATTTGTCCCAACTCCATCTACGTTTAAAGTTCATCTTCTCTTCTCGGAGGCCCAGAATAACAATGCAGAACTGGAACTAGAAATTGTCTTAGGAGGTTGTTTTTCTTTTTAAACTTTATCTGTGATCACTGTGATTGTTAACATGTCTTCATGTCCACGTCTTCAGGTCCGTGGAGCGCTGAAACAGGCGGAGAAGGACATGCTGGCCAGCTGGACTGTCTCAGAGGTCCTTCAGCAGTGGCTGCAGCTGACGCATGAAGTAGAGGTTCAGTACTACAATGTTAAAAAGCAGAGCGCAGAACTACAGCTTGCCATTGCCAAGGAAGAGGTAATGCAGAAAAAAAAAACAACAGCACTGGACTGAAATTTAGAGTGACTGTCTTGTAACTGTCAAAACCAAATGACTTCCGTGCCTATCAACCCATGTACCCATGCTTTCCTTGCAGGCAGAGAGGATTAAGAAGAAGAGGAGCTCTGTGCTAGGAACGCTCCATGTGGCTCACAGCTCCTCTCTTGACCAGGTTGACCACAAGATCCTGGAGGCAAAGTGAGTCAGAAAACTACCTGTGAAGGTCTTTGTTTTAGTAACATTTTATCACAAAGGTGTATATCCCACAGGAATGCGTTGTCCGAAGTCACGGCCTGTCTGCGAGAGCGCCTTCATCGCTGGCAGCAGATTGAACTGCTCTGCGGCTTCCCCATCATCAAGAATCCTGGCCTAGCGAAGCTCACTGCTCAACTCTACTCAGACTCAATAGCCCTGAGTCTGCCCCGTGCCCTGCAGCCATCTTGTTCATGCCACAGCTCCATCCATGGATCTATAGAGGACCTCATGGATGAACCTGCTCCTCCAATTTTACCACAGATGCAAGGTGAGTTACGGGATGAAATGTTGCATGATGGGTTCGTCCTTGATTTTACTGATGATTTTACAGACCTGCTCTGTTACATAGCAGAGCCAGCTACAGCCAGCAACACACCCTGCAGGGTAAATGCAAGCTAAATTAGGGCTTACTGTTCCAAACTGTACCGTACCAACCTATACCGAGCCGCTCCTCCCAGTGGAATTGTGGCTTAAATGTTATGGCTAAGTGATGTATTTAATACTTAAGTTCTACAGAGCAGAAAAAGCAGGTCAGCTGGCTATAAACTGTAGTTTCCAACAAGCTTTGTTTGATTAATTCACTCAAGCACCAAGAACAATATAGTTGATGAACTTGTGTGAAATCTTTTTGCTATGGCTCTTTCTGGTTTTGCCAGACCTTAAGGAATGAAAACATTGCAAAATATGATAATTGGATACTTTTTCACCATTTTCTGTTAAATGTCTGTGAATTCAGATTGTTTGTTGTTTGGTCTTCCCACAGTTCCAGTTCCACCTCTCAAGTGCTCTCCGCGACCACAGGGATCAACCATACGTAGGGCGCGCCGCTCTGCCGTCATCACTCAGCCACCAGCTGCCATGGTTTCCCCGGACCCTGATCTTTTGATCCCCATCCGAACGCCTTACCCTACTTATGAAGAGGGAGACGAGCTCTTCTTGAAGACTCTTAAAAAACAGTAAGGGCCCGATCTTCGGCCAGACCTGCTAAAGCCGTTACTTAGGGGGAGCGTGTCGCGGGAGAGGCGTTCCTCTGCAAAAAACGCAATCTTCCAGCCTTGCTATACCCGCTATCCCACCTGCGCTACCTGCTGCATTATGCATAGGAGAGGTTAGGGCATTTCATTTGTTAAACCAATCAGTGCGTCAGCTGCCATTGTCTTTAAGAGCAGGTTGTGCTATGCGCAATCCACTTTCCCAAACCCGCTTTCTCAAACACGCTCTGGTCGTCTATGGTTTAACTGGCGAGCAAGCCGTGCGTGTCCACATGTGACCAGGTGGACGTTGCATTGACGCCATTTAGACGCGCTCTTGTACGCGCCGACATGGGTTGTGGGTGGTCGGACCACCTGCTATGCTTTTTCCTAAACCCGTGATGGCAAGCTACCGAGTTTGCAGATAGGACAAAAGACACGCCCATTGCCACACCTACAAAGTATGTAAGGGAGTTGGCATAATGTGTAGCGGCTATAGTGGGTGGAAGATTGCATTAGCGGTTGGTGGAGGTTCCTATACACGCAATTTGAAGGTAGCAGCTAGTGGTAATGGGTAAAGGGAAGTGTACGGGGATCCTAAGTGTCACTGCCCATAATTTTAGGAGCCACCTTGATCTTAAACTTTAGACAACTTGAAACAGCATTTCTCTTTACACATTTATTGTACCCCTTCTTTCTTGTTCTGTCCTTTTCTTATTTCTCCTTTCCTTTCTCCCATTAACAGAGATTCCCAAGAGAAGTACTTTGACTTGGACTATATAACATCCCCTCCTCACAGCAAAATATTGTCTTGTCCTACAGTTGAAGCTTCATCTCGAAAGATATATCGTGACGAAGCTGAATTGCTTGCAGATGTCTCAATTACGAAGTCTTTCAACAAGGAGGTAGAAACTGCTGTTGAATCTCCAGTTTGCAAAATTTCAGTGGAAATGCATGAAAAAAGCTTGGATCCTTCTTTAGAAACCACTTCTTTGAAGATCTCCGCAGAGGAGCCTTTCATAAATGCTACGCCAGTAAAGATAATCCGAGACAGGAGTGAAATGCCCATTGATGTTCCACTTAGAAAGGGGATTTTAAACGAGATGGATGCAGAGTTTTCTTCCAGGAAAGTAGAGAAAGATACACCAGGAGATTTGATGGACAGTCATCTGAGGAGTGTTTACAGGGAAAGGTGTAATTTACCTCTGGATGTGAGAAAGAGTCTTTGGACTGAACTAGAACCATCAGCTGATGCAGCAAGGAAGATATCAAGAGATATGATGGGGGCTTCAATGGACAGTGCATCAATAAAGATGACAAGAGATAACGCAGAACATCTAATTGAATCAAGAAGAATGACAAGAGATTCAGTGGGAATGTCCCTCGACACAGGCTACAAGAAGCTTACACGGAGTAAAGGAGAATGTCATCTTGATTCTTCTGTGACAACATTAACAAAAGACAAACTGGCTGAGACTGCAAGAATACAGTTAAGAAAGATACCTAGAGATGACCTGGAATATTATACAGATACTGCCTCCTTAAAGATGCTACCAAGAGAGACATTTGAAGCACTTATGGATACCTCAGCTTCAACTGATATGCAAGAGTTTGGTTTGGAGCCATTGACAGGTAGAGGGATACTGAGAAATGAGCCAGAGGTGTCTGCTACTTCAGTCAGAAGAAGAATACCGAAAATACCAAGAGATGATGCCAACAGTTCAGCAGACGTTCCCGCTGGAAGTGTCTCCAGGGATAGAGTTGATTCGCTAATGGAAATACCCAAACAAGTAAAACTGAGGGAAGAGCTGGCAGCATCGGAATCAAGTTCATTGCCATGTCGAGCTGGACAGCCTGACCTCATGTTGACCTCCCAGGTGCCGTGGAAATCCTCATCGGACCTGTATACCGTTGGCCCGCTGAGCCAGCTTGTGTACGATGGAATCCTTGAAAAGGCTGTCAACTCTGTGGCTTCAACTCCAACCACCCTCTCTGCTTCAACTCCTAATCTGCCGCAGAGCAGGCTGCCAACTGAGGTGGAGTCACCAATCTCACCACCTAAGGTTGTTTCAGCATCACTTGCGCCACCACTTGAGAGTGGAAATGACAAAAACAAAGATAAGGAAAAAAGCAAGAAATCCTTAAAGCTCAAAAATCTTTTTAAAAAGAAAAATGAGTCACATGCAGAAAAGCTTCAGAGTGGTCTTCAGAAACTCTGACAGTCAGCTAAGGGTGCTTCTTTTTTTTAAATTAGCCTATTATTTATTGAATCAGAAATTAGAGGCTTACAACCCTTTCTGTCCCAATTTCACTGCATGAGCTATCTTTCATCCAAGTGATGAAAAGCAGAATAGAAACTTTCTGTGTCTGAGTATGTGTGGATGTAGGGAGGCGATCAGCCTTTGGTAGAATTCACATGTCTGTATTTTTGGCTTCAGGGATCTCACTTTTGATTCACTTTGAACAGTGTGAGGTCTTTTGAAGTTGAGTTTAGGGTCTGTTACTTTGTTTTGCTAGCATAGCTTGCAGTAAAAAGTTGAGAATAGTAAAGAAGAGTTAAATAAATAAAATTGTCAGACCAGTTGCGTGCCTGGCTTAGTGACCGATTGTTGGTGCAGTTCCAAATGTTAGGTCCCTTTACTGTCCAACATTAATTTCTTTGACTTCATAGGATTTGTGGATTCTCTGACAATGACACCAAGTTCTTGCTTAGAACCAGTACATTAGGCCGTCAACTCCAGTCCTCCAGTACTCCCGCATATCATAGATGTTTCCCTGCTTCAGTGCACCTGATTCAAATCCATCGACGGGGTCGTTCACAGACTTGTACAGACCTTAATGACGAGCTGGTAGTGATCCATTCATTTGAATCACGTGTGTTGTGTTTAGGACCCCTGGTCCACGGCCCGAAACCGGTCTGTGGGTCATTTGGTATCGGGCCGCACAGAAGAAATAAATAACTTCCATTATTACTGTTTGATTTATTATCTGAGTCTAAAAGACATTTTATTTGAAAAATGACCAGATTGACTTACTACATCCATCTATGACTTACTCTTGACGCATGACAAGACTTTAAGACCCGTGTCTCGGTCACGTGATACGTTTAAACCCCCAAGCTGGCAAAATAAGTAAAAAAACAAACATCTTTTGAAAGTGTCATTGCGCGGAGAGGATGGTACCGATGTTCTGTTGTTGGCGTGATGTTACGAGGACGCTTCTAATAAAGTTGCCCGTGAACACACAGTAGATTTACATTAATTGTTATAGATAGAAAATACCACAATTTTTATGGCGGGTGTATATTTTTATTTTGTTGTATTTATCTGCGATACATTTTAAAGATCGGCCCGTAAAAAAATATTGCCTGACCTTAAACCGGTCCGTGGCGCAAAAAAGGTTGGGGGCCGCTGATCTAAGACATGCCGGGCAGTGGCCCTCAAGGGCCGGAGCTGAACAGCCCTGCTTTAAGCTATAAACCTTATCCTTAATCTTGGGGAAAAATGCTTTAAACCCATTTTATGAACGAGAATGAAACCAGTTCTCTGTCATTTAAAAGTCACCTACTGTTCATCATCTGAGAAACAGAGGAGTCCGATTTGAACCCAAACCTTCGGTTTACGATCTAAACTCTCAGGTTTGCAAGTCACTGCTTTTTTCAGATTGAAACAAATTATGCAAACTTTGCTGATAAACCAGCGCTCCTGCAGAAACTGTGTTCACACGTGATGTACATAAATATATAAAGAAAAGGAAATTTTACCTAAAACAAAAGTTTGTTTTTAACATAGCTTATATTTAACTTGAAGCTGCTTTTATGATGTCGAGTCTTACAGAAACATGGTTAATACCATATTATTTTAGATGTATGATTTATTTTTTAATGCTTTGTCTATGGCTAAAGCATGAAGTGATTTTTTTAATGATGCTGCTTTTCTTTATAGCACAGGCAATGATTAAATGCCATATAAACTTGAAACAACTGGGCTAATTGCACTGTGGCTGGCTGAGGTTTAGCGTTTATCCAGGAGTTAAACCTTTCTGCGAAGTAAGAAAGTCATGTGACCCCTTTGCACGGTTCTTAGTGCCTGTCGTCAAACCTGCACCTGAAGATCTGCTGGACCTCAGCTGCAGTGTCCTTAAAATCATTTTTCACATCAATCACCAGAGGTTTCTTTTCCTGCTGTCTTAAATCTGATACAAGTGCGTTTTAATAAGAGGACAGAGTTCTTTATTCCTCTACAGTCTCCCCAGAAACCAGCTGAGAACCACCCAGCAAACCAGCCTTTCCAGGGATCCAGTTGAGCCACCAAGTTGCAGCTGTTACCTCAGAAGGTACATCCTGCTCTCAGTCTCCTTCTGTACAGCAGGTCATTGTTCGTTGACCTTTTAAGTTTACGAAAAGAGCTGTGTGGTGTTGAATACACTTGAGAAATCACGAAAGAGCATTTTGACAGCACAGCTTTCCTTGTCCAGGTAGAACTGGGCCGCGTGGAGGAGACACCGTCTTCTCCCTGTGTGCAAACTTGAACTACTTTCTTCACCGTACTTCTGGGTTCTAACCAGTTTAATTGCGAATCGAGCTCAACAGGTTAAACTCAAGATGTTAAATCGTCTTGCACTTTTATGGCCGTGACGGAGGAGCTGAGCAGCTGTCAGTGAATGCTCAAAAGTGATGCGGGGAATGACAGCAGCATTTAGCTGACATTAGCACAAGCAGCCTGCTGCTAAGCTAACCTGCAGCCAGGCGTGGTGGTCTGTCATTGCAATGAACCGCCTAACAAAACATATTCCCTTTGAAATATAAATGGCCCTGCTCTGTTAGGTTTGTAATAAGCTGTCCTCGGAGTCAAGACCATAGGAAGCACAAAGCAGTGAAAGTGATGACAGCTGGGCATCATCGACGACGACGGTGATCGATCAAAACTCCATAAAACTCCCTAATTATACATGAATTTGTTGCTTCATATAATTTTACTAATGTAGTGGAAAAAAATCATCCATCGTACAGTTGTAATAATCTAGTTATGAGGGTCAACAGAGATTGATTTACCTTTGGAGCCAGTTGAGGAATATACATGCACATAATTCAGGTCACAAGACTGGAAGGCGGCACTTTAACATTGTGTTCCTCATTTACTTATTCACACAAACACCATCGTGTTCTGCCCAAAGACACTTCAGCAGGGTTAGGAATTGATCCACCAACCTTCTAGGTTGAGGCCGACCAACTCAACCCACTGATCCACAGCACAGTTGGCTCCAAAACTCGTTCAGAACATATTTCCCTCCAGCCTCATCCAAATTCAGTGACATTAAATATAACACTGAACTGTGCACAAATCATTAATATTTTTATGTAGCACTGCGGATTTAATATCAGAAACCTTTTATTGTAGTGGAGTGATTTAATCACCAAATGATGAAACACGCCCATGAAGTCCTGATGAAGAGGACTGGATGGGTTGTTCAGGTTCAAAATTGTCTTTATACTTGACATATAAGATTTATTGCTGGACTTGAAATCACATAATTAAGGTCCCTAAATATTGTTGAACACCCAAGTAGCTGCAATAAGATAATAATTTTAAAAATTCAGTGAATTATTTCTTGCAATTTAAAATCTTAATTACTTACTTAATATTAACTATTTTATATTAATATTTAAGACATGCAGTATTAAAATACTGTCTTTGCTCTGAAAATATGAAGGCTTTTAAAGGTCCTTATAGAATTGTTGTTACTTGTTTACTGGTGTACCAGTTAGAAACTGCTGAATGAACACTGGATCCACTGACACACTGGACTTGTTCTATTAATTCTCTTAAGTTTTTTTTTTTTGCTTGATTTGTGAATGTGCCATAGATAGTTTTCTGGTTTTTTTTTTTTTTTGTTAAACCAGTGTATTTAAATGCACATCTTAAGCCCTCATATGTTGGTGGAGGATTTGTAGCTTTTCTTTCTTTCTGTTCAGAGTTCTTTAAGTTTTTTTTTAAAATAATACCTGGATCAAATTGTTATTGTGAATCCCTTTGGTTAAAATAAGGAATTTTGTTACAGCCCTGGTTTTCTATCATAAAGAAGTGCAGCTTCTTAAAACCTGGAAACCATCACTGCTTCAGTCTACTAACAAACATCTGAAAGACAAACGTATCCTGTGATTGAGTTGCAGTCTGGGTAATGTATACCTCAGAATTTTTACAAAGAATAATGAGATCAAATTGAGGGATTTACATTGCAATTTTATTGTATTTTATATATTTATTTTTTTACGAGTATCTCGCCCGCCTGCTGGCTCTTATGTTACCTCTATGTTCTTATCTGCAGGTCAGTTCAAGGCATGACTCGCAATTAAATTGTGCCAAAACAAGGGATCAGAACTAAATATCTGTGGCTGAGCAGCACACAAGGGAAATGTAACTATCTGAGAATAAAACTGCCAATAAAATTATGAAATACTTTGGATTTGATGTCTGGAAGTGTGATTTTTGTGATGGAGAGATTTCTCACATTCAGGAGTGTATGGGTATGTTATCAGTCCACCTCTGCATAACACTGTATCCTTATTAACATTAACGGAAACAAAAAAGGAAGAAATATAGATCAACTTCTAACAAAGAATAACTTTATTTGCATTTTTTTTTAGTCTGTAAAGATTTAAAGTGCATCAATCCCACCGTAGTTACAGTGTAGCTATTCTTCCATGGTGTCTCTTGAGGGTTTTTTCTCTTCATATCACTTGCTCTGTGCTGTGTGCGCGCATGTCAGTGCAAAAAAATCAGACACAAGAAAGCTAATACTCCCTGAATACATGCTGTGACAATGAGAGTGCCACTGCCCTCTACTGGAGTATATGTGCAATTACACTTTATTGCAGTATGGCAATAAAAGCTGTGTGACCCTGGGGTCACACGCGCCCCCCCCCCCCTGGCATTGCACCACGCCCCCCTGAAGAGAAGAGCTTGTCAGTGTGTGGTTGTTCATCTGCATGTGCCCCTGTGATGGATAAACTCCAGCAGATCCATGTGATCTGATTTAACCCACTGAAGTTTAGCCTGTAAGATGGGGTAAGTTACTTCTAGTTTTCCATCTAATTTGTTTGTTACTTTCAGTACGTTTCCTCCTGCTTATCATTTTTGGCCAGTAGATGGCAGTGGAAACAAACAAAAAAAGTAATGAACAAAAAAAAATCTTGTAATATATATATATATATATATATATATATATATATATATATATATATATATATATATATACTGATTTAATTAATTTCAGTTTTTAACCATTACACTTTCATACAGGATGCATAACACTTGATGAGTGGAAACTGCTCTTCTTCTTTACTGATTGGGGGATTACGGTTCATTTTTAGTAGGCCGTGAAAACCTCTGAAGGGATCAGAAACTTTTAAGTTGCATTCTAACAGAAAAGAAAACAATATGTTTTCCACACATTCAATGAAAAGTGTAGTTTTTTTCTCACTGCTTTTGAAAAACAGCATATATTTATGTTGTTTTAGACCACAGAAAGCGCCACCGGGGCTGCTGGGTAGCTTGTGGCTTAAACAGGCAGCCCAGGGACAGTCCTGTCTGCAAGTCTATCCCATTTTCCTGTCTCTCTCTGTGAATAAAGGCAACAAAACCAAAAGTGCCATCATTCTTATTGGTCTACAAACTATTTTTATGCCATTATTTAATCGGAGGTATTGGCGAATTGTGGTCCTCTTTGCTTTCCATACACTCTGAGCCAGTTTCTGTTTCGCAGTACAGTTTTACATCTTGGAGCTTTTCACATGGAATATGGACCATGTGACACTGTAGAAAATCAATAAGTGAGAAGTCAAAAGCTGTCAGGTGCACATGTCACTGAATCTAAATGTATGTGCATACATACATACGAATGTCTGCCAATATATACTGTAATGAATCTGCCCTCAGCGGGAGGAGATGTAGCTCCCTGTGGGAGTTCCTCCTTGATCCTTCACACTGAGAGTGCTGGGAGCACTGAAAAAAAAAAGATATATATTCCTTTAAATATTTAACCACATGATGGAACATTTTCACAGAAGCTGCTCTGAAATCTTGTAAGAAGTGAGTGTGAGGTGTGAGGACGCAGCTTCCTGGAAGGAGAGCTGAGACATTTCTGTTAGACAATATAGAATATATCATAATACAGATTATTATTATTATTTTTTTTAAAAGTTATTCATGCATTCTATATTAAAAAAAAGCAATAATGTGTTTTTTTTCCAAAGAACTGTTACATCATCAAGTCATCATTTTTCTTATCAGAAAAAAGGAAGTTGCTAGTACAAGCAGTTTAACTTCACTGCAATTAACTTTTACTTTACTACACTGACCTGTAACTTGCAGCCACGAGGCAGCTGTTCGTTATGGTGCCGTCACAAACTGGGTTTGATTGGTTCAAGAATACCAGAATTTTGTTTGAAAATGTGTCTTTTTTCTTGAATAAAGCTGTTGTCTGGTCTGTTTCTTGTCTTCATCCTGAGAGGGAATTTAACATTTGATGTTCAGCAATGATGCTGAAATTGAGGATTTTTAACAGCGACACAAAAACACAAAGAACACATGAAGACTGAAATAACTCCTGCTTCCCCCGATGGATTTTATTTGACCTCTGCTGTTCAATTTCTCCTGGTGGTTTTCACAGTAACGTTAAAATGATCAGAATACATGAAAAAAAAGAGACAATCTGATATTCTCCCAATGACAAATAGAAGAACTTTTGAGGCATAACTGGGAAAAGCAACATATAAAAATGAAAAATAAGAAATTAGAGAGCAGTTGTAACAGAACCCCACCTGTTTTCTGACAGAGGTGAATTAAAATGATGTAAAGGAGCAAGAAGAGAATGAATCCTGATGTGGAGGACAACAGAGATAACAGTGGGATGCTGTTTTTATTTGGTCTTTCCTTTCCTTTCTCTAAAACATTACAAAGATATGACTACTTTGCTATTTTGGTTCTAATGTTAATTTTGCTTTTTTCCCACCTTCATTGACTCAAATACAGTCATTATTCTTAAATGGAAACATGGTCATTGTAGTTTATGCCAGCAGAAGGTGAAATGTTGAACACTTTTATGTTATATACACTATTTCTTCTGTTGATGCTGCATTAGTAACATATTATTGAAGGTCTAATCTCTCCACTGTCTAACAAATATTAAAATAATAACTTAAAAAAAACCCCACACCCCTGCCTTTCTCCATAGACAGCTGGGAAAGACGCCAATAAATCCTATGATCCTGAAATAGGAATCAGCAGGTATAGATAAACTAAAATAGCGCCACCTTAGTCAGAGCACTGAGATCAACCAGCTGCTCTTCACAGTCCTGAAATCTAAATGAAAAAATCAGAGGTGATTGAGTTTTTCTGTTGTTGCTCCCAAACAGTCTGCCTTTAATATCAGCTCTGCACAGACCCCTGGACATTATAAATCACTGTTAAAAACACTCTTTTCACTGGCATTTGCTCCATCTTGAGCATGATCCCTTGACTTTTATAGTGCATATATGTGTTATTCATATTTTATTTGTTTTTTCTTTATAATTCTAGTAGATATTGTTGATTTGTTGTGTTTTATGTTTTTCTTTTTGTCTTGTTTTAATAGATATACTTGCTTATTTTTAGGTATATTTATTTGCTTTGGCTCGGACAGCACGTTTAGTCGACTGAGGTTATTTAAAATGTGCATTAGAAATAAACTCGACTCTTGTCTGTAATCTTGCCAAACTATTTAATTAGCCTGGCTGGTCCACATTCAGATGCTTTACAGCGAAGTCATGTCTGGTTGCTGGTACTGCTATAAACACGAGCAGTGTTTGTACATTCCTGTCGTTTTTGTTATCTCTGTTAGCTTAGTGCCCATCATCTTTGAATTCATCTAAAATTATTGTTTTGCCTTGTCAGTCGACATACTAGTTTCTTCTTCTGTAAATCCTTGAGTGTTCTTCTCAGTGATATCAGTCGTCAGCGTGTAAACAAGTCCACATGTGTATCTCTGCTGGACAGCTCAGGGCTCACTTGTATTTGTGACGGTGCAGTACCACTTTGGAACTGTAGGGGGCTCCAGAGCGCAAAAAAAAGGCCAAACTTCCAAAGTGTTGCTCTAAATCTTGTGTAGACTCATATGAGAACATGCAAGTTTGCACTTGATGCCAGTTTTAGTGATCATCTGTGCTTAAAAAAGCATTGGTGTCAACTGTCTGTGGCTGAACTGCAGACGAGGGGAATGTAAGCGTTTAGGTATGCGTTTACCAGGCGTGAAATATCAGTTGGGCGTGTGTCAGTGTGAGCTTAGGTTCATGCATACCGGTGTGAGCAGTGTTGCAAACTTCACAGGAAGAAAAGTAGCTTTCGGCTGCCCTAAAAGTCGCTACAAAACATCTGATTAGTCATATGCATGTGATTGTAATGGATGCTGTTTGAGAGAGGAATAACAATTACCAAGAGTTATTTGGGATTTACTATTATAAGGCTTTGCTTTTTGAGTATGATTCTGAGTTATGTTTTTATTTATCCATTGATTACATTACTAAGTTTGGCCTAGAAATCAGCCTTACAATACAGACTGTATGCTTGTAAATCAGCTCAAATAAATACACGGTATGATTTAGATGTAACTAGATGTTTAGCTGATGTCACAGAGATGAACACACACGGTGGACGAGGTGAGTAAGTGAAGGGGTGTGAACCAAAATCAGCAATTTTTTTTTAGTCCACAGACATTTAATTGAGACCCATAGTTTGATATTGAATCTTAAAACAAGATTTATTTAGATGAGAAGAGGAGATGAGGAGGAGGGAAAAAAAACGTAATACATCTTATTCTAAGTGTTAATTGTCTCATTTTAGGATTCCCTGCCTGTTTGAGACAAAAAAGTAAAGTTTTACTTGATATAAGATTATACTGATAAATTGAAGACTTAAAATAAGAAAGTAATTATTAAAACAAGAAAAAAATATCTAACGCTTCTAAATATAAGTTTTTTTTTCTTGGTAAGAACCAAATAATTTGCAGTGGGAGAGATGCCAACTTGATACAAAACACAGAACGTCTGCGATGGCCGACCCAGGCCATGACAATACTGGTGTTTCCAAGATCTCCGGGGACAGTGCGGCTCCAGCTCCAGAGTCCTAAGTGTCTACCTCTACTACACTATAAACTGTAATGAGGATCAGGGAGTTTCAGAACAGGAGTCTGGCTGCTTTGTATGACGTCAGTCTGAGCAGCGGAGCAGCAGTGGCGCCATGACACTTGATGAAGCACAGACAGAAACTGGCAAAGCCCAGGATATGCTGCAGTTGCTTTCTGTACTCCGGAGGGGGGCCAGTCCCTGACTGCAGATACGTTATCAGGGTCCATCTCCAACTTGCCCGGGGAAAGTATGTAGCTACCCCAGGCAGGAGACCGTAGTCTGCTGGCATTCTGACTTCTCTGCATTGATGAAGAGCTGGTTTTGGAGTCAGCGTAGCAGGTTGAATTGGTCACAGCTACCTGCCTCATATGTGATAAAACTGCCAAGGCTGTCCCTGTCCCAATTCAGTCAGAACTGTATTGAACTGGGAGAAAGTGGGCCTGTAGTAGGTCCTTTTGACACTGCAAATGTCTCTTGTAGGTTTGCTGTAGCTTTAGGGGATTATCACAGAAAATGTCCAGAAGTTACCTTCATGTAGAATCTAACTGCTGACGTTCCTGTTCAAATTCTCGCGTTTTGTTTATATTTTGTATTGTGACTTACCCCATGATTAAATGACTTGAAAAGACACATGAATGATGTGAAACTGTAAATTGCTTAAGATGAACTCCAATGCCACGTTACAAAATTTCAACTTCAAGTTTGACTTTTTAACATTTTAACAATTTAACTAAGTGACTGAAAAAACAAACAAAACACATGACACTTTTTAGACAAACCCCCAAAAAATTAACAAAAATATTTTCAAAAAAGACATTCCTGTTATACTAACAGTGAGAAGGTCAAATGTTCTTTTTGGATATTTATTTTAGCAATATTCACATGAAATCTCCAGATTTCTGTGCAGTTATTCTTCACACATGCACTTTTGAACAGTGAGTGAATTTCCCTTGTGCTTTAATTACCTCATCCAATGACAGCTGTTTATGTGCTGACAGCAAAACCACGTCTATTCAGATAAATCTGGCCAGAGAGCTTTTAGCAACAACATAATGGTTTTATGGGTAGCCTTCAGTAAAAACAGAGGATGAAATGGCAATTGAGCATTGCACAGGCTGATGCAAATGCTGCAGAGGATTACCTGGTGTTGTTTGCTACAGTTTTGATTCAGTTGTTGACTGGTAATTTCTGCTAGAAGACAAGAACAAATGCATTGGACAATTTCATAGGGTTAGCCCTAACCCTAGCCCTATAGATCTTAAAACCTGCAGATACAGTTCCTTGCAAAAGTATTCAGCCTCCTTTAACTTTTCAACCTTTTGCCACATTTCAGGCTTAAACTTTTTTAACAAATAAAAAACAAATAAAAAAACTGAAAAGTGTGGGCGTGCAATATTATTCGGCCCCTTTCAATGCAGCAAACTGACTCCAGAAGTTCAGTGAGGATCTCTGAATGATCCAATGTTGTCCTGAATGACTGATGATGATCAATAGAATCCACCTGTGTGTAATCAAGTCTCCTGTATAAATGCACCTGCTCTGTGATAGTCTCAGGGTTCTGTTTAAAGCTCAGAGAGCATCATGAAGATCAAGGAACACACCAGGCAGGTCCCAGATACTGTTGTGGAGAAGTTTAAAGACGGATGTGGATACAAAAAGATTTCCCAAGCTTTAAACATCTCAAGGAGCTCTGAGCAAGCAAATCATATTGAAATGGAAGGAGTATCAGACCACTGCAAATCTACCAAGACCCGGCCGTCCCTCTAAACTTTCATCTGGAACAAGGAGAAGACTGATCAGAGATGCAGCCAAGAGGCCCATGATCACTCTGGATGAACTGATCTACAGCTGAGGTGGGAGAGTCTGTCCAGAGGACAACAATCAGTCTACACTGCACAAATCTGGCCTTTATGGAAGAGTGGCAAGAAGAAAGACATTTCTCAAAGATATCCATAAAAAGTCTCATTTAAAGTTTTTGCCACAAGCCACCTGGGAGACGCACCAAACATGTGGAAGAAGGAGCTCTGGTCAGATGAAACCAAAATCTTTTTGGCCACAATGCAAAACAATATGTTTGGCGTAAAAGCAACACAGCTCACTACCCTGAACACACCATCCCCACTGTCAAACATGGTGGTGGCAGCATCATGGTTTGGGCCTGCTTTTCTTCAGCAGGGACAGGGAAGATGGTTAAAATTGATGGGAAGATGGATGGAGCCAAATACAGGACCATTCTGGAAGAAAACCTGTTGGAGTCTGCAGAAGACCTGAGACTGGGACGGAGGTTTATCTTCCAACAGGACAATGATCCAAAACATGAAGACAAATCTACAATGGAACGGTTCACAAATAAACGTATCCAGGTGTTAGAACGGCCAAGTCAAAGTCCAGACCTGAATCCAGTCCAGAATCTGTGGAAAGAGCTGAAGACTGCTGTTCACAAACGCTCTCCATCCAACCTCACTGAGCTCCAGCTGTTTTACAGGAAGAATGAGCAAGAACTTCAGTTTCTCAATGTGCAAAACTGATAGAGACAAACCCCAAGAGACTGGAGCTGGAACTGCTGCAGAAGGTGCCGCTACAAAGTATGAACACAAGGGGGTCAAAAAATATTGCACGCCCCACTTTTCAGTTTTTTATTTGTTAAAAAAGTTTAAAATATCCAATAAATTTTGTTCTACTTCACGATTGTGTCCCACTTGTTGAAATTTAAATTTTACATCTTTATGTTTGAAGCCTGAAATGTGGCAAAGGGTTGGAAAGTTCAAGGGGGCCAAATACTGTACCCTGATGGTGACATACACCTCTTTTTGAGAATACCTTTAATCTAACCTAAAAACATTACCTGGACTTCTCATTGTTCTGACACCCAGTTTTTCAGCAAATCCCCACTGGACCAAAGTTCCACTGGTACATCTGCCTGTTTACTCCATAATCCAAAACCCATCACTTAGACATCGATTTAGACGAAACTTTATTGAGTCTAAATCTAAACCTAAGTGATGTTTTTTGGATTATGGATTTTGGATTTTGGATTACTGTTTTGGATTATATACTGTTGGTCAGAACGCAGAAGACAATAGACTAGTTTCTCTCAAATGAGGTTTCCTCATTTTATTTATATTCACCACAGCATGCAGATTATTTAACCAGTAAAGGGCTGTGGAAATATAGAACCTGTAGACGGGTCATGGAGAAACAGAGCCATAATGTTGCTGATTGACAACAGTACACTTTAGATTTAGGTGAAATCCATCAACTTGATCATTTTATGGAAAACCTGGTCACTACCACAGTATAATTGCACAGCATTAAATTACTGGACCAACAGGATGTCAGAGTATTGATCTTTGTTTATTGGTAATAACGGGCTGTCATACCAACGGGGCGGCAGATCAATGAACATTTGTTGGACGACTGTGAATTCAGAATAAAGGTTTGTTGGCACAAGAGACTGTAAAACTCTAACATGAATTGATCAAAAACTGTTTTAAAAACTACATCTTTAGAGAAATAACCCAAATGATGGATAGACTGGAAAACCTCCCCCATTTAATATCGTAACATCATCTCACTGTTGTTTCTAAACCGCAGAGGTTTTGACGGCAGAATACGTGCTGAAGTCTGAATTCTGGATCATCCTCTTCCTCTTTGGTCTCTGTGATGTCTGACGGATTTCCAGGGCAGCGTAACACACGTCTTCACCCTAAGATTTAACATTTCTTATGAAGCATCTGGACCATGTTTTCTTTTCTTTGTAATCAGCATACAGACATAACATGAGTAAAGTCAGTCACTAACAGTACACAGTAAACCTCTGCTGTATTCAGTCTCAACATTCACAATCAGAATACAGTATATTAAATATGTGTATATTATATATATTACATATAAATACTGGTAAATGTGTTTCTGTTACTAACCTGTGTTCTTGTTTGATTTCTGGTGTCACATCTTTTTACATCGTCTTGTAGGTTTTTTTCTGAAGAAATGAAGTCATTTAAATGATTTAAAAGGCACTACACATTCCTGGATTGTACATAAGGTTTGAGGCAAAAAAAGAAAAAATATCAACAGTTTTATCTGAGGAGAGACGCTTGATTTTACATGTACCTGTTTTCTGGCAAAGCCTGTAAACCAGAAGAGACGAGAGGAGAGAAGAGAGGAGAGAAACAGCTGGACACAGAGAGAAGAACAGCTTCCAGCATGAACCACAGTCCTGCTGAGTTTTGTTCACGTCTGGATGGAGATCAGTTGAATCTGGATCAAACACAAAGATGGAAACGTTTGCAAAGACTGAAATGGTGCCACATGTCTAAAAGCTGCATTGTAGAGCTGGGCAGATTGATCCAAATATCGATACCAACACTGGTATTGATATCGAATGATACTCGTGGAAAAAGATCGATACTCAAGCTTTTTTTCTCTCCCACAAGCACTGACTTCTGCGAAGTGCGAATTCATTGAAGTCTGTGTCTGAAACTGTCACTGTGTCCTCCTTCAGTCCAACAGAGAGTATCCAGGTAGATAAGGGAGGCCAATTTCAGCATCAACTCATATTAACTTTCAAAGTACATGTTACTTAAGTCATATGTTACTGGAGGCAACTTAAAAAAACATAATTGAAGACCTTGAAATAACCCAGTACATGTCATGTATTGAAAGGTGTTATCTTTGAAAGGTGTTATAAAATAATATTAGATTTATCCCACAATGGGGAAATTTATAGTTAAAGCAAGAGGAAGGTTCACACAGCGCAAACAAAATTACACAAGCATTAAAAAATTAAAAAATCGGATTGATACCAAAATTCCCAGTATCACCCACCTCTACTGCATTGCATTGAAGCTGCAGGGCCTGAACTGAACGCGTTCTCTTTCGCCTTGACGAGTGTCGGGTGTGAACAAGTTCATTTGGGCAACTATGTATGACGCTCTTTCAAAGTTCACGCACGGTCTAAACCGTGCCAGGTTTCCAGCGAACCCCATTTAAAATACACCACAAACGAGCCTAATATGTATCTGAGGAAAGCAGTCAAACATGGCAACACGGGCTGTCGCTTCTATCACAATTGTGTCATCAAACGTTTAAAACAAGCAGGAAGATGAAAGCTGCAGTCGTACAGAGCTGTAGGAGACCCCCCGACTCCAGAGATTAAACTGTAATCTTTGGTGTCAGGGATTGAAATATTGAAATGGGGGAAAAAACATTTGCACCTTAAGGACCTGTTTTTTTTTTTTCTTATAATAAAGACCATTTGGCAGCAAGTTTTTTCTCATTTTTTAAATATATTGTAGAGAGAAGCTGAAAGGGAAATGACAGTTTTACATGGACTGTCCCTTCAATGCTAATGTGAACCCTGGTTGGTTCAGGATTCTGAATTGGACACATAGGTTTCGACAGATAAAATGGATAAAATAATTGCTGTTTGGTGGTGTAGTATATGGGCAGTGGCAATGATTTTGACAAATAATTGCTCACAGCAACATTGAAAAAAATAAGGAAAAATAACTAAAAATGAACTATTTAGTTAATTTTTTGAAATGGTGACCTGAACTAGTTCATTTTAATTTCTGTGAACTATGGACTGAACTAGTTTGTGTAGAAAATGAACTTGCCCACCACTGGGCCTGTCTCACATTTGCCAAAAGACATCTTGATCCATCTCTGGGACATTTGGGAACATATTCTGTGGACTGATGAGACAAAAGTGGAAGGTGTGCAGACCAGCAGTCAAACATGGTGGTGGTAGTGTGATGGTCTACTGCTTCTTTGACCTGGACAACTTACTGTAGTTAATGGAACCATGAGTTTGGCTCTCGATCAGGAAATCCTGATAGAGAATGTGCAACCATCAGCTCGTGATCTGAATCTCAAGCAAACTTGAGCTATGCAGCAGAACAATGACCCCGAGCACACCAGCAAGTCCACCTCTGTGATGTAAAAGTTACCAGTCATTACCAGTTATCACCAACACTTGATTGCAGTTGCTGCTGAGAGGTTTGGCACAACCAGTTGTTCGGCTTAAGGAGCGATTATTTTCTTTACAAAGTGCCAGGTGGGTTTGGATCACATTTTTCCTTTAATAAAAGGAAAACATCATTTGAAAAATGCATTTTTGATTTATCTCTGTCTGTTATGAAAATTTGTTTGATGATCTGAAACATATAAAAACAGCAAAAACAGAAGAAATGTGTGAGGAACAAATCATTTTTTACAGCAGCATTTGTGTGGAGGGCAGGTGCACGTTAAAGAATTGTCAGATAACACTTCAATTCAGGCAAACGTACTTACTCAGTGTTAGTCTTGTTGTCTCGTTGCTGTATCTGTAAATAATTGTAAACTTCCCCTTAACTTCTGTCTTGGCCTCTTTAGTTCCACAGTAGTAGAGGCCCTCATCAGACGCAGAGACGTTCATGATAAACAGGTCATAAGAATCAGAAGATGAGTTCTTCACAAATTCAAAACGAGGAGGTTTCGGAGGTCGATTCCAGGCATCAGAGTTGTAAACACTTAGAACAAGAGGAGGCTGGTTCTCATGGGAACAGTTCCTGAACCACACGATGAATACTGTGGTTGACGATTTGCAGTCACAATACAGAGTGACGTTGTCTCCAGGTCTGACTGTCTTCTCCATTTCTGATCCAGAAGTCCCATAATAACTGCAGGAAAAACCGCCTGAAATACAAATGCAAACATTGAATCATCACTTTACCAGTATTTTCTTTGGCATTAAATTGCAGCCTAAATGAACAAAAATTACAAATATGAAATTAGCTTTCAAACAGTTCCTGAAAAATTCACATGTGAAAAAAAGAATGTAGAATTACCCAAAAACACAACCAGAATGATCTGCAGTCTGTCCATGAGTGACGATGCTCTCAATCTGAAAGGGACTTTCACAGGTTGAACAGCAGATGTCACAACCAATCTAAACGTTTCCATTGAAGGTGATGCGACCGTTGATTGGCTGGTCGAATGGAACATTTTATTCTGTGGTTGTGCTGTTTGGGGTGCAAACGTGATGGTTTATAAGATAGTAACTTTGTGGACTTATGTGACGCATCTAAAATAGATCCTGCTGTACTGCTCGTGCCCACTGAAGATCTTTAGACTAAACCAAATACTTTTTTTCCTTCGCTATTTTTCACCACATATATGAATATTGTAGTTTTTTTTTTTTTTCTTCTTTAAGGCACATATAACCTGGAGGGCAGCACGGTGGCTAGAAGGTTCCTGGTTCGAACCTCGGCAGGGACCTTTCTGTGTGGAGTTTGCATGTTCTCCGAGTGCTTGCGCGGGTTTCCTCCGGGTACTCCAGCTTCCTCCCACAGTCCAAAGTAGTGCTGGGCGATATGGAAAAAATCATATATCACGATATGGACTATTTTATATCACGATAGCGATATATATCATGATATACCATAATAAAGTATGTTTTCAGTTATTCTCTGAAAAGTTTGACAAAAATTTCATTGCTTACTTTTCAACTTTATTTTGAAAGGACATATAGCTGAACTGTCACAAACATACATTTTAGTGCAGCAAAAACAAGTAGGTACAGAGGTACAGTAGCTTTCACATTTTTTTTAAAGAGCACAACAGTTTCTGAGAGGAAAAACACATTTTTGCACTGAAGTTCAGCTATAGAAAATAAACACAAATTATTTTTCAACTTTCTGAAATCTGTAAACCTTGTAGTGCAAAGTTTGCAAACCAATATAAAGTGTCTAAAGTAAACATCAGGGTTGAAGAGAACTCTGTTTAAGGCATTAACCATGAATAAAAGTGCAAACATAAAAGGCTACTTTGTAGAAGTAGATATGATTCTATCAAATTTATCGTTGCAGGTTATTTAATTACACATACAGTCATGGAAAAAATTATTAGACCACCATTTTTTCTTCACTTTCTTGTTCATTTTAATACCTAGTACCACTAAACTTCATCATGTGACTAAAACAGACAGAAAAGAAAACACTGAATGCATAAAAAGCAGTGTTTTTGGCAGTACATCGCCATAGCTATTGATGTAAAAACTTAAGTGATTTAGGTTATAATCAGGAAAACCATGGAAAATGGTAAGATATCAGCTCTTAAATAAAACTCTTATGAGCAATCTTTGTGGTTATCGTTATGTTTGTCCAAACAAATGTACCTTTAGTTGTACCAGGCATTAAAATGAACAAGAAACTGAAGAAAACAAGGGTGGTCTAATAATTTTTTCCATGACTGTATGCTGTAAAAATTGATAAAATTAGGTTAGAAACGATAGAAACGATACAAGAGAAATGGCACGATATACACTTTTATATTGTCCCCACGATATGTATCGTCATATTGCCCAGCAATAGTCCAAAGACATGTCAGGTTAATTAGTGGTTCTAAATTGCCCGTAGGAGTGATTGTGAGTGTGAGTGGTTGTTTGTCTACATATGGCCTTGCGATGGACTGGTGACCTGTCCAGGGTGGACTCCTGCCTTTAGTCCGAAGAGAGCTGGGATAGGCTCCAGCAGATCCCCATGACCCTGCAGAGGGTTAAGCAGGTACAGATGATAGATGGATGGATATAACCTGGAGAAAGTAAATGACATCAGGTATCAAATCAAATATACTTTATTGATCCCCCAAGGGGGAAATTCAAGTTTCAAGTACACCAGACGCTGCAGTCTGGTGTACTTGAGGAGCTGCCAGCGTCCAGCGCTCCTTCTTCATGTCCCGGTCCTGTGGTCCAAGTGCTAACTCCAGATAACAGCCGTTAAAACCTGTTAACAGCTGTTAAAACCAGTATATCTCCACAATGGTGAATCAAGTGAGATATCTCCAGGTCAGAGGAGGAAACTCCGATGAACCAAGCTGTCTCTTCTGGGAAGACCGAGCTCCCTCAGTCAGGCGAGCGATGGAGCCGACCGTCCCACCAGGTCTTCAGACGGCCCCTTCCAGGTCAGCTGACTTACCCCAGCGTGTAGACTGCTGGATAGGGGCAACATGCCGCCGCTGCCACGTCGGGGGCTCCCATCCCGGCTCCCTTTCCTTGTCTGCGGGTAGCAGTTCAGGATTAGCTTCCCCGAACCGGCCCCCAGCAACACCGTCCATGTCCACGGCGGCACGTCTCCACCAGCAGCAAGTGGACCGGTCCGCACCCGCAGACAGCATGTCAACACCCGAGCCGCAAAATCACCACACACCGGGCACAAACTGAAGCATCCAGCGTCCAGCGTCGCAGGGATCAGTCCCCCGGAGCAGTAGCGAGTAGCCTCCATGTCAGGCGTCATCCGGGCAACCCAGGTGCATATCACACTGAACAACAAAAAATATACATGAATTGTTCCCTTTCAGAAAAATGAAGTACAAGTTCAACACCTCCTGTAGGCATCAGGACACAAGGTTAATCTTTTCAATTTAATTGACGCTGTGCATCTTGGCGCAGCTGATGTGCTTTTTACAATACTGCACAACCAATCATTGGATGTGCATTTAACGATCACAGAAAAATTAATTTTCCTGTCCCTCCTTGACCACCAACAGTTTCAGACATATCGGAAATAAATTCCCGCATCCAACCTTTTCCAGCTTGATACCAAATGCCAATGCATTTATGCCATTTGGACGTGCTCTTTTTATGCGCCGACATGCGAGTTGCGCTTTCTGCAAACTCTGTATCTTGTGATCCCCACGATCGCAAGATACAGAGTTTGCGGAAAGTGCAAAAGACACGCC
Organism: Hirundichthys speculiger; assembly: GCA_018398805.1. Classification (NCBI taxonomy): domain Eukaryota; kingdom Metazoa; phylum Chordata; class Actinopteri; order Beloniformes; family Exocoetidae; genus Hirundichthys; species Hirundichthys speculiger. The sequence goes on from JAGFBZ010001425.1 coordinate 794,152, forward strand.
CATTGCCACACCTACAATGTGAGTAAGGGAGTCGGCATAACGGAAAGCCGCTTTAAGGAAGCGGAAGACTGCATTAGCGGTTAGCGGAGGTTCCTAAACCCGCAATTTGCAGGCAGTGGGTAGCGGCTAGTGGCTAGCGGCTAGCGGGAGGAGTACAATCGGGACCATAATCTCTCCAGCATTCTTTGGTCTTCCTATCAGTTGGGCATGTCCCGAACACCTCCCCCAGGGAGGAGCTTTCATGTGAGACATCTTAACCAGATGCCCAAATCACCTCAGACAGGTCTCCTTGATGGGGAGGAGCAGCAGCTCAACATCTAGATTCTCCCAGATTACTGAACTTCTTACCCTGTCTCTCAGGGAGAGTCCTGTGACCCTAAAGAAAAAAAAATCTTTTTGTTCGCTCATATCTTCAGTCGTGTTGTTTCTGCCACTACTCACAGATGATACCAGATGAAAGAAGGAAAATAGATCAACTATTAATAGACAGTCGCGCCTGTCGGTGCACTGTTTGTCCTGTCATTGTCCCACGACGTCCTCCCCCACTCAGGATCAAGACCTTAAGATTCTAAAACTCCTCCATTTGAGGCTACAGCTCACTCCCAATCCACACATGACATTTCGCCCTTTTCAGTCTAACCAGGAAGTGCTGATTTTCATCCCCACCCCTTCACACTCTTCAGTGAGAGCTGAAGATAACGTCAGGACCACATCACCTGTTAAAAGCAATGATGAGATGCTGTTGTGACCAGATCACACTGCTTCTGCTCCATGGCTGTTCATAGAAATCCTGTCCGACTCTCTGAGGCTGGTGGAGTCCAAACCGAACCTGGGATGGATATGACTCCTGGCAAAGCAGACCAGACTCTTGCTCCGTTTCAATAGGGGCTGAATGTCCTATAGTAGTGGGCCCAGTATCCCATACTCCCAGACCAATCCTCACAGAGCAGCCTGAGGGATACTCTGTGCAGTGTGTTTCCCCACCTTTCACCCAAAGACAGCTGGGATAGACTCTAACAGACCCCCACTTTGTAACAGTATGCAAATATTCCTTCAAATAGAACTGAAAGCAATGAATTAGCATAAACAAAAGTCCTTTGCTATGCTTTAATATCACTTGACATTTACATAATACCTTGTGAGAGTGGTATGTTATAGTATATATACTTATTCAGTCCAGTTTGCCTATATGATCTCTTAACATGCAGCATGGACACTGAAGCTATGTACTAAAGCTGCAGGTTCAATGTTTCTGTGTGTTAACAACTGCAGCTGCGTGAGGGGCTCCTTTGTCTTTGATGGTTTCCTGAGTCAGGACGCGGCAGAGGCTGGTTAGTTCTCTCACATCTTGCAAAGTGTGTGTCTGGGACGTCCGTCAGTAAACAGGATATCAAAAAAGTAACTTTGGCTTTCTGGCATGTTCTTGAGTTTTTTTTTTAATTCTCTGTCGAAGAAACATTATCATAGTAAATGTTTTTGCCCTGGTGTTTGTTTGTTACAACAACAGTAATTTCAATGGTTACAATCCCGTTAGTATTAGCAAACAAGAAATTAGTTTCACTTTAAATTTACTGTCAAGACTCAGACAAATAAATTGTGATATTGGGGGGTGGTGAACATAATTTAAACTGCCTCCATGTAATCGGTGCCAACAGGTGAGGGATTGGGAGGAGGTGGTTTTAAGAGCAGTAGTGAGCTTGGCGGTCAAGATACATGAAAAGGCATGTGACAGAAGAGCATCTCTGGCTCTCGAAATAAACCTACGAAAGAGGAAATGACGTAATCGAAATGAACCATGCAGAGGAGTGAAAGCGAGCATTTCACTGCTCGAGATGTCTCAATATGGCCTGAACCAACCTCCGAGTGGTTGCTCATTATGCTCATCATTGCTTACGTTTTTGTGAATTTCCTGCCAACATTTTGTCTGGACTGGTATGGTCACATAGTGCGACTTTCATCTTGCTGTTAAAGATGGATAATAATTCTATGTTGTCTCCTTTGACAAAGAATGACCTATTCTATAACAGAGAAAGTAATGAACGAGTCAAAGCATGCCCACATGAAGGGATTTGGAGGAACAAAGTGCTCCAGAGATGCTCACAATGGCACTGGTGTGTGACTGAATCTTTAAAACTACATGTGAACACTCCTTCATGGAAACTTGAAGTCAAACAACAGGAAATATCTGCGTTCTGAGTTGTAGTAAATACAGAGCTGTGATGGTGATGGCTTTGATGTAGACAGCAGGAAACGCTCTGCAGTGACACACCTTGAGCAAGCGTGAATATGCTTGTGTTGTTGGCCGGTGCTGCTTGTTGAGGGGCTGTTGGTACCTGTGGTTTTCCTGCAAAACTTCACAGATCACATGGGCAACACAGTGTGGTGACAAAAGCCAGTGGACATTCTTTATTCTATTGTCACTTCAGAAAATATAAACAGATTACAATCAAATATAAAGGTAGATAAAAGCATCAACAAATCATTGATTAATTTCCTATGATTCCTTCATCTTATAAGGGGTCACTGCATTAGTGAGTCCAAACGAAAGAAGCGCAGGAAAGATGGGTCACATCCTGGACAGATCATCAGTCCATCACAGGGAAGACACCGAGACAGGCGACCACACAAACCCGATACGAGAGCTGTGGTACAAACCAGAAGTATTCTTGCTGCCTGGTAGTTGTGCTTTACAAGCCACTGCTGAGCTGTGTGGGATCATTTCAGCTCAGAGTGTGACAATCATCTGATCTCTGCCATCAGACTGAATCATCAGAAGTTACCTCTGTCATTCAGGCCAGCACTGGGTTCACAGAGTAAAGTGCTTGTTAATACTCAATAAAGTCATATATATATAGCTCAGCCGTCACTGAGCACTGTGGGACACCAGGGATCTGGAGGGTGCTACTGGTTTTAGAGTGTGTTTCCACACAGTCCACAAATAAAGCAAATGCCGTGTCATGTGGTTGCTCTTTCCAGCGTTTAGTGAAGTAAAGCGACAGTTGTCTTTTGTTTTCCATTTCACTCCACCTTGGACGACAAGTTACGATAAAAGAGATGCTTGTATACGATATAATTGAAATAGATGTGTTTCCTGGCAACCAGTTCAGAGGTTACCCTGCCTTTTACATGGTGACCACTGGGATGGAAAATGTCAGATGGACAAGGCACGATATATTACACCGGTATTATATACAAAGAAGTGTTGGACGTATAAAGGAGCAGCTGACAAGCCCCAGACAGCTGTGGCAGGGCATCCAGGCCATAACTAACTACAGGGGCTCTGCTGTGTCAGCCGGGGACTCAAACGCGGCATTAGCGGAGGAGCTGAACAGCTTTTTTGCCCGCTTTGAAGCCCAGGTGCAGCACACAGCCACACCACCCCCCAGAACACCCCCCCAGTCCCCACTACAGAACTTTCCACCCTCCAGCACACCTCCCCAACCCCCACCAACAGCAATCACCAGCACTGCTCAGCTCACCCTGAGGGTCACGCCTGAGGAGGTGAGAGGAGTACTCAGGACTGTTAACCCCAGGAAAGCCACTGGCCCAGACGGAGTGCCAGGAAAGGTGCTAAAGGCCTGTGCTGACCAACTAGCACAGGTCATCACGGACATTTTCAACAGGTCTCTGGAACAAGCCATCATCCCGACCTGTTTGAAATCCGCCACCATCATCCCTGTCCCCAAAAAGACACCCACAACCAGCCTCAACGACTTCCGCCCCGTAGCACTCACCCCTGTCATAACAAAGTGCTTTGAGAAACTGGTTCTCCGCCACATCAAATCCTGTCTCCCCACCACCCTGGACCCGCACCAGTTTGCATACGACCGAACAGATCGACAGAGGATGCAATCACCACGGCCCTCCACTCTGCGCTGAGCCACCTGAAGAGACAGGGAGCTATGTCAGGATGCTCTTCATAGACTACAGCTCAGCTTCATACAATCAATCCCGGACATCCTGATCCCCAAGCTGTTCAGCCTGGGGCTCCCATCATCTACCTGCAAATGGATTAATGACTTTTTAATCAACCGGCCCCAACAGGTGAAACTGGGACGCCACCTTTCATCTGTCCGCACCCTCAGCACTGGCTCACCACAAGGCTGCGTGCTGAGCCCACTCCTGTACTCGCTCTACACCTACGACTGCAGCCCCACCCACCCAGAGAACATCATTGTCAAATTTGCTGACGACACAACGGTGGTGGGGATGATAACAGGGGGGAACGAGGAGGCCTACAGGGATGAGGTCCTGAATCTGGAGAGGTGGTGTGCAACCAACAATTTAGCACTAAACATCTCCAAGACAAAGGAACTCATCCTGGACTTCCGGAGAAACAGCGCTACCCCTGCCCCCCTGTACATCAACGGTGAATGTGTAGAGCGAGTGCAGTCATTCAAATTTCTGGGGGTCCACATCTCTGCTGACTTATCCTGGTCCACCAACACGTCAGCCTTGGTTAAGAAGGCCCAGCAGCGACTACACTTCCTCAGAGTGCTCAAAAAAGAACAACTGAGCACAAGCCTGCTGGTGACCTTCTACCGCTCCACCATAGAGAGCCTGCTGACCTACGCGGTGTCAGTGTGGCACTCAAGCTGCACGGTGGCGGACAGGAAGAGACTGCAGAGGGTGACCAACACCGCACAAAAAATCATCGGTAGCCCCCTGTCTTCATTGACGGACATCCACAGCTCCAGATGCCTGAACAGAGCAAAAAACATTCTAAAAGACAACACTCACCCTGGCTTCCATCTGTTCAACCTGCTACCCTCTGGCAGGCGGTACCGGTCCATACCAGCCAGAACAAATAGACTTAGAGACAGCTTCTTCCCTAAATGCTGTCAAAATACTCAACTCCAGTCTGCACTGACGAACTGACAAACTTCACACTGGATGTCACCTGCACCTTTTTATCATAGGCCACTTGCACTGCAATCTGTATTGTAAATAACCACTATTTATTATTGAAAGTCACATGTCACTTTACCACCACTGCCTTAAATTCACACTGTAACTGAAATCTGTATTTTTACCTGTTAATAACAAATATTTATTACTGAATGCTGCTATTTTCACATGTCACTTTATCCATACCACCAGAGCATCATTACTACAAATCTGTATTATGTATAATATTCGCAATCTCACTTATCACAAGGTTTCTGCCTACTGGTTTATTTTCTTTATTGTGTACATACTTGTATATATAATTTCTTTGTACATATTTCATCCTGTGTGCACTCTATGGGGCAGCTCTGAATCTCATTACACTCTGTGTAATGACAATAAAGGTGTTCTATTCTATTCTATTCTTCTATTCTAAAGTGCTTGTTTAGTTATGAAGGGGTTGTTAATAACTGTCTTAAGAGATTGTTAATTCATTTCTTGTTGTTAAAAACTAAGTTAATAAACTGAAACGGGGCACCCCCTGATAATCAGGAAACAAAGATTAAACGGCACAATCAGTCTCTAAATATCTGTTGTTCTATGTGTTCTGGCCTGTGACCAGGTGTGGCGCTATAGAGCAACAGAGAAGGAGAGAGTCTGAACACAGACCTTTTCAACCAGCAAATATTACAAACCTGTGTGAAAAGACCATGAACAACTTCTCTCATTAGAATATATCAGAATTTATTAACACGAGTATTAAGATGAACAAACACTTGGATTGAGATTCTGATACCTACTAACTAAAACTAACTAACTGTGTGTGTGTGTAAGAGAGATAAAGTAAGATGGCTGTACAACACGTGGGAGGAGCTCCAAGATGGCAGGCGAACAGTGCTTCCTGACCAAGATGGCTGCCAACCCACATGGTAAGGGCTACAAGATGGCAGGCAAGATCATGTTGTAACCTCATTCAAGATGGCGGAGGACAAAGCAGGAAGATTCTACTTCTGATAACTGTTAGTGGTGTGGTCAGTAGAAGAAAATAGAAAGGAAAAGACGGAGTCAAATCAAAAAAGCTAGGATGTTTCCAAGCGACCAGCAGCAGCTACTCTGTCGCTTGCCCACAGATGAACTGATGTGAAGCCAACTTCACAGAGCCGCTCTGATCTTTGAAATGGGAAAATGAGATTCAAGTTGCTTCAGCGCATTTCACAGCTACGGCAGGACAGATGGTCCGGTTCTAAGCTTACATGACACACAAGAAAAGGACATTTACACTTAACACTAAACTAAGCTTACACGGGTGGCTCTTCTGCACGTCGTTTCTTCCGTAAGTCATCAGGTCACTCCGTAGACACATCACGGTTGGACAAGACGTGTGGTTGTCCTTGCCAACCAGAGGGGACTCCTTCAGACGGGTCGCCGGTGAATGCAGGCCTTTGCTGGCTACTGAGGAGCAAAGGTTACCTCAGAGATGTGTTGCACCTTTGCTGGGGAGAGTGACAGCAGGGAAGCTGGTATTTACATCCGGTGTAGCGTGATCTGCCTCTACAGGAACCCCTGCTGTGTTTTAGGGGTCAGCACACTGCAAAGGCTGCTGGGAGTTTGAGTCATTTCGGTGGTCCTTTGTCTCAAACTGCCATGTGCTCTTTGTGTAACATGTGGTGTGTGGCCCAACAGAAGTTAGACAACAAGTTAGTCAGACAACAAGCCAGTAAACAGTCATAGCAGGCGTCAGGGGAAGCTGTAACTACAATACCAAAGATGTACTCGCTAACAATCCAGGATTCATTGCTCCAGAAATGTGAAAGCAAATATTTGAAACATGTTGATTGACAACAGTACACTTTAGATATGGTTGAATTTGTCAACTTTTTCATTTTTTGGAAAACTTGATCAGTACAGCATTGAATTACTGGACCAATAGGACGTCGGAGTATTGATCTTTGTTTATTCGTAATAACAGGCTGTCCTACCAATGGGACGGCAGACCAATGAACATTTGTTGGACGACTGTGAATTCAGAATAAAGGTTTGCTGGGACAAGAGACTATAAAATTCAAACATGAATTGATCAAAAACTGTTTTAAATGCTACCACAAATGATGTATAGCATGATAAAGCTCCTCCATTTAACATCTTAACATCACCTCACTCTGTTAAACCTGAATTTCTAAAGCGCAGAGGTTTGGACGGCAGAATACGTGCTGAAGTCTGAACTCTGGGTCGTCCTCTTCCTCTTTGGTCTCTGTGATGTCTGACGGATTTCCAGGGCAGCGTAACACACGTCTTCACCCTAAGATTTAACATTTCTTATGAAGCATTTGGACCATGTTTTCTTTTCTTTGTAATCATGTGTAAATCAGCATACAGACATACACACGTGGACAAAATTGTTGGTACCCCTCAGTTAAAGAAGGAAAAACCCACAATTCTCACTGAAATCACTTGAAACTTACAAAAGTAACAATAAATAAAAATTTATTGAAAAACAAATAATCAAAATCAGCCATCACTTTTGAACTGTTGATTAATATAATTATTTAAAAAAACAAACTAATGAAATAGGGCTGGACAAAAATGATGGCACCTCTATAAAAAGATTGAAAACTATTTGACCAGAGTGACATGATTAACTCAGGTGTGTCCTTTAATTGACATCACAGGTGTTTCCAAACTCATAATCAGTCAGTCTGCCTATTTAAAGGCAGACAGGTAGTCACTTCGCTGTTTGGTGAAAAGGTGTGTACCACACTGAACATGGACAACAGAAAGCGAAGGAGAGAATTGTCCCAGGACATCCGGAAAAAAAAATCATAGACAAACATCTTAAAGGTAAAGGCTATAAGACCATCTCTAAACAGCTTGAAGTTCCTGTGACAACAGTGGCTCATATTATTCAGAAGTTCAAGACCCACGGGACAGTAGCCAACCTCCCTGGACGTGGCCGCAAGAGGAAAATTGATGACAAATTGAAGAGACGGATCGTTCGAATTGTATCCAAAGAGCCCAGAACAACCTCCAAAGAAATTAAAGGTGAACTCCAAGGCCAAGGTACATCAGTGTCAGATCGCACCATTCGTCGTTGTTTGAGCCAAAGTGGACTTCATGGAAGACGACACCACTGCTGAAAAAAATCATAAAAAAGCGAGACTGGAATTTGCAAAAATGCATGTTGACAAGCCACAAAGCTTCTGGGAGAATGTCCTTTGGATAGATGAGACCAAACTGGAGCTTTTTGGTAAGGCAAATCAACTCTATGTTCATAGACTCAAAAACCAAGCATACGAAGAAAAGAACACTGTCCCTACGGTGAAACATGGAGGAGGCTCAGTAATGTTTTGGGGCTGCTTTGCTGCATCTGGCACAGGGTGTCTTGAATGTGTGCAAGGTAAAATGAAATCTGAAGACTATCAAGGCATTCTGGAGAGAAATGTGCTGCCTAGTGTCAGAAAGCTTGGTCTCAGTCGCAGGTCATGGGTCTTCCAACAGGACAACAATCCAAAACACACAGCCAAAAACACCCAAGAATGGCTGAGAGAAAGCGTTGGACTATTCTAAAGTGGCCTTCCATGAGCCCAGATCTGAATCCCATTGAACATCTGTGGAAGGAGCTGAAACATGCCATTTGGAGAAGACACCCATCAAACCTGAGACAACTGGAGCAGTTTGCTCATGAGGAGTGGGCCAAAATACCTGTTGACAGCTGCAGAATGCTCATTGACAAATACAGAAATCGTTTAATTGCAGTGATAGCCTCAAAAGGTTGTGCAACAAAATATTAAGTTATGGGTACCATCATTTTTGTCCAGCCCTATTTCATTAGTTTGTTTTTTTAAATAATTATGTTAATCAACAATTCAAAAGTGATGGCTGATTTTGATTATTTGATTTTCAATAAATTTTTATTTATTGTTACTTTTGTAAGTTTCAAGTGATTTCAGTGAGAATTGTGGGTTTTTCCTTCTTTAACTGAGGGGTACCAACAATTTTGTCCACGTGTGTAACAGGAGTAAAGTCAGTCACTAACAGTTCACAGTAAACCTCTGCTGCATTCAGTCTCAACATTCACAATCACAATACAGAATATTAAATATGTGTATATGATATATATTATTACATATAAATGCTGGTAAATGTGTTTCTGTTACTAACCTGTGTTCTTGTTTGACTTCTGGTGTCACATCTTTTTACATCGTCGTGAAAGTTTTTTTCTGAAGAAATGAAGTCATTTAAATGATTTAAAATGCACTACACATTTCTGGATTGTACATAAGGTTTGAGGCAAAAAAAAGAAAAAATATCAACAGTTTTATCAGAGGAGATACGCTTGATTTTACATGTACCTGTTTTCTGGCAAAGCCTGTTAACCAGAAGAGACGAGAGGAGAGAAGAGAGGAGAGAAACAGCTGGACACAGAGAGAAGAACAGCTTCCAGCATGAACCACAGTCCTGCTGAGTTTTGTTGGTGTCTGGATGAAGATCAGAGGAGTCTGATGGAACAGAAAGAGCATTTCAGTAAATGCCATATATTAATCTTATCCTAACTTTAAATGCAGAGTCAAAAATGCACATCTTTTGTACATGTGGTACATAACTGATGACATGATTAATAGATGTGTTACCAGAACTATCACGTGGGAACTAATACAAAAGTTGTTGAGCAGTGAAGAAGAAAAAAACGTTTTTCAAACTCAACCTGTTGCAGCCTGTCAGTGAGCTTGAACGTGACCCTAACCCAGAGGAAGAACATTTTAGGTGGACTTCTTTTCCTGATTTAGGTGGGCCTCTGTTCCACCTCGGGATGCAGTAAAAGAAGAAAACTGATGTTTGTGTGTAAAGATGAGCCAGCGTGGTGGAACATGTCACTCTTACCAGCAGCGCTGCTGACACACATCTGACTCCACGACACCAGCTGGCTGTGAATAATCACCAACTGATGCGGCACTGAGCCACCTACGTTCACTGGTCAAGTGGCCAAGGTGACAGGGTTATATGGGTTGGGTGCATTGCATTTTGGGCAGCAGCTGAAGAGGTGGAGCTTGACATAATTACCCACACATGCAAAAAGTGGCAGTAGGACATTTCCTTTATACTATTACACTTGACCTGATACATAATAAGTGTCTCAGGAAGAATATTATTTTCTTTCTGTGATTTAGAGCATATGTTAGGGTTGTCAACCAACTCAAAAACTCAGATACCACGACCCTGTCACTTTATTTTAGGCTGCCTGGGTCTGAAAGTGTGCAGTTAATTTAGCAGATGAGTTGCAGGGTTCTGTAGAATTATTCAGCTTCCACAGAAAAGCAGTAAAGAATAGAATAACATTTTTAAAAAATGTACATCCTACTAAAAGAAAGTGCAGGAGTGGAGTGTCTGATTCCATCCCCCTAAAACTGAACTGAGGTGTAAGCTGATGTTGAAACAGGACCTGTAGGACTTTATACCAGATATTCTTTGGCCTGTAAATTTTCTATCTAACGGTACATTTTCTCAACATTTAAAAAGTCCAGATTGTGATTCTTAAATACAGCTGCTCATGAATATTAAAGAACATTTCACCTCTATAATAATCATTCAGATCAATAATTACATTTGTTGTAAATACAATCGCAAGATAATTCAGAGAAAAAACACTTACCGAGTGTGATTTTTGTTTTGATGTTGCTGTATTTGTAAATGTTTTCAGTCAACTGATTGGTAACTCCCACCTTCACCTCTTTAGTCCCGCAGTAGTACAAGCCCTCATCAGAAGCAGAGACGTTTGTGAATAGCAGGTTGTAAGAATCAGTAGAATAGTTCTTAACAAGTTTATAAGGAGTTGGTGACTGAAGGTTGTACAAGAGAAAATAATCTACTGTATCAAGAACGAGAGACGGCTGATTCTCATGGGAACAGTTCCTGAACCAGACTATGTAGACTCCAAGCGATGGTTTACAGTCACAGTAGAGAGAGATGTTGTCTCCAGGTCTGACCGTTACCTCCATCACTGACCCAGAAACCCCAAAATGACCACAGAAGAGACCTCCTGGAATATAAATACAATCATCTAAGCGTAAGAGCAGTATTCCAGGAAAAGGAAATTTCAGCGCAGAAGAACACTCAAAATTGCAAAGATGAAATTATTGAAAAAATTATAATTAAAAAAAAAATTACCCCAAAGAACAAAGAGAATGACTTGCAGTCTGTACATGACTACCGATCTCCTGAACCTGATAGATCGTGTCACAGGGTTTAAATGCGGCGGTTGCTAAACGTATGTAGGCTTTCCTGTTGAAGGCGATGCAGCTGTTGATTGGCTGGTTGAATGGAAAATCTCATTCTGTGGTTTTTGTTTTAGTTGCACTAAACAAAGTGCAGGCGGATGACCTCTGTACGGGGGTCTCGAGGATGCTAAAACAAAACCTGATGCGAAAGTTCCACCTGATGAGCTTCAGACTGAAAGAAAAAGGATTCTACTTGCTTCATATCATCACAGGCATAAAAATATGTTTTATAAAGACGTTTAATGAGTCTAGAAATATGGAACAGGACTAATTCAGCATTCATGATCAAATTAACAGTTTTCTTCTTTTTATTTTATGGAGTACAGTTGTAAACATTAAATAGCAGCTGAGTGTGACTGCATAGCGAAGGAGCAATTGTTTTCTGTTGAAAGAATCTTTAAATTTATGGATTTGCTTTGTCACATTTAAGATGATCTCAGGCAGAGTCAAATAAGTGGAAGGGAAATGTTTTCTGGTGCAGACCAATTCTTTTCAAAGACAGCCTCCAGGCCTGGAAATTTTCCTTAGTTGTCTGATTATTGTTTTCCAGGCATCTCTCCATCCATTCATTCACTTCTGCTTATCCAAGTATGGCTGGTAGGGGCAGCAGCTGCAGCAGAGAGGTCCAGACCTCCCTCTCCCCAGCCACTTCTGCTAGCCCTCCCAGGGAAATACTGAGGTGTTCCCAAGCCAGCTGAAAAATCTGAGTTCTCCAGCATGTCCTGGGTCTGCTTCAGGACCTCCATCTGGTTGGACATGCCTGAAACATCGTCCGAGAGGAGTTTCCAGGAGGTACCCTAATCTACCTCAACTAGCTCCTCTCAAAGTGGAGAAGCAATGACTCTACTCTGAGTCCCAAACTTTACTCTGAGGCAACACCTCATCCCAAACCTGGATAGGGGATTGCACCCTTTTCTAATCAGATACATCAGGAACAGAATTGATGACAAAGTGAAGCCCTGGTAGCGTCTCACTCCTGATGGAAACATACATGGCTGCTGCCAATGCAGACCAAACTTTTGCTACAGTTGTGTAGGGTCTCAATGGCCCATAGCAGCAAGGAACAATGTAGTTTCCATCCTGACCGTGGAGCACTGGACCAACTCTGTTATCTTCTAGAGTCCTGGAGAGAGCATGGGAGTTTGCCCAACCAGTGCACATGTGTTCTGTGGACTCAGACAAGGCATTAGATCATGTCCCTTGGGGTGTCTGTAGGAGTTGCCGTCAGCTCTCATTGGACCGGGTTGTAGTCCAGTGTGAAGTGGCGAGGGTGAGAATCAGCATCTCCAAATCTGAGAACATGGTTCTCAGAAGGAAAAGGGTGGACTGCCCACTTCGTGTCGGCAAGTGGAGAAGATTTAGTATCTTATTCACGAATGAGAGAAGAATGGAAAGAGAGCTTGACAGGCAGATGGGTCCAGCATCTGCAGTGGTGCCAACTCTATACCCATCTGCTGTGGTAAAGAGATAGTCGAGCCAAAAGGTAAGACTGTTTGCAGGTTGTATTTTGTTCCTACTCTCAGCTATCGTCACAAACTGTGAGTTGTGACTGAAAGGACTAGATCACGAATATGAGAGGCTGAAATGAGTTTCCTCAGCAGGGTGGCTGGACACTCCCTTAGAGATAGAGCTAGTAGGTCAGTTATTAGGGAGAGACTGGTTTGGTCATCTGCTCTGACCATGCCTCCTTCCTTGTGGAAGTTTTTCAGCCATGTCCAACTGGGAGAAAGCCTTGAGCTGGCCCAGAAATATAATCCCTCTGGCGTATCCTTGGAGTGCTTTGGTGTACTCCTGAATGAGCTGGAATAGATGGCTGGAGACAGGGAGGTTAGAGCTGGTCTAATGTTCCAGGACCCCTGCATAGATCTCAGTAGGGAGGCTTTGGAGTGTAACTCCCCTGTAAGTGCAACATGCTTTTCAGTTCTCCAGGCCTCAGCATTACAATACTCAGTCACAGAAACTGGCACTTTGGACATATTTTTCCATGATTTTAATATCTTCCTCTTTTAAAAAGCAAGTCTTTTTTCTGTTATGATCACTCCACCTCTCATTTATAGGTAAAGCCTCATACACTGGTGATGGCTGTTCTGTTATGTTCTGTTATGACAACCCTTCATCTACAGGTTCAGTCTTCCTGCAAACATCTGCAGACGTGTGAGGGGCTGTTTGTTATTGTGGGTTTCCTGAGAGTTTTATCACTCAGACAGTGGTCCAAGCTAGTTCAGTTTTGTCTCATAACGCATCAGAAACTTGGACAGCAGTGCAGCAACAATGCATGAGAAGAGACAGCAAACCCTCACAACTTTATTAATAACTTCATAATTTTCACAATAAATGCATTAAATATACTATATCAACTTTACATGAAGATAGTGCAGCTCACGCTGATTTGTAATTTGTCCCAATCACACTTTCTCATATTGGTATTTGAGTTTGACGATAATAAATATGAAACTGAACGGGACCAACATCAGCGTTGGTAAGGTGTTGAACGGGGCAAAAAAACCTGCTTGGACTCAAATTAGCATCTCAGTTTGAAAGCTTCTAATGATTTCACATGAGAGATTTCTTGAGCTGTGTCTTTCTAAATTGGTTGAAGCGGGTGATGTGGCCAAATCTTATTTCCATGTACGTTTATGGAAACCTGTAGAAGGTTTTGAAAGAGTGAATGAAAAGGTTTATGGCATCCTGAGCTGATACGTAGAATGGACTGATGTAGACCGCAGCGTGCTTGAATTTACCAGCTCGTTGGCCTCTGCTGTTGTTTAAGGGGCTGCTGGTAACTGTGGTTTTCCTGTCAAAACAACTACTCTGATCACGTGGACAGCAAGACGTGGCAGCAAGCATCAGTGCACATTATCTTGTAACTTCTAAAAATACTAGCAGATTACAAGCAAATCAACACAATGAAGATAAAAGCAAAGATACATTAAGTAACGTTGAGCTTCATGCTACAAACAGTGTTTTCAAGTCCTGTGTCAACTTCTTTGCTGCTTTATCCTGTTTAGGGTCACTGGGATGGTGAGTCTATAAAGCATCTTGGACAGGTCATACGTCCATCACAGGGAGAACAGAGAGTCAAACAGCCGTGCACACTCACAATTAACCTGAAATCTATTAGTTTGGACTGTGGGAGGAAACCAGAGCACTTGAAGGACATGAACACTACGAACATACAAACCCCTCACTGCAGCTGAGGTTCAAACCGCCTTTTGTGTTTTTCTGATGTGGTTTCGATGCAGAAAGAAGAATGGAAGTATTGCTCATTATTTATTCTGTTATTGCTTTTTACATATTTAAAAACAAACATGTTTGAAGATCAGTTAGAAGGCTCCTGCTTCAGATACCAATGAAAGCTTTTCTGCGTGGATTTTGCATGTTCTCCCTGGATTTATGTGTTTTCTCCAGGTACTCTGCCTTTCTCCCACAGTCCACAATCATATGACAGTTTGATTGTTGATTCTAAATTGATCAGTTATATCAGTGTCGGCGCTGTTGTAAATCAAGCCTCCTGGGTTTTGAACCCCAGACACCCGATAATGGAAAACCAGCCTTTTCACTAGACTTTCACTTTGCTCAAGAAACCATCTCTTGATTCGGACATCTTGGCAAACTATAGACCAATATCCAACCTTCCATTTATCTCTAAAATTCTGAAAAAAAATGTTGCTAGCCAGTTACACTGCAAAAAAGGGGGTCTTCAAACAAGATAAAAACACTACAACTAAGGAAAAAGGTACTCAAAACAAGTGAAAAAAAAACCGGTCCATGCAGTAAGATAATTTCACTTGGTAAGATTTTTTAAATTAAGATGGTAGGGACACTTGTTTCTAGATTTAAGAAAGGTATAATTTGTTATTGAATCTTAAAACAAGATTTATTTTGATGAGGAGAGGAGATGAGGAGGAGGAAAAACATAATACATCTTATTTTAAGTGTTAATTGTCTCATTTTAGGATTCCCTGCCTGTTTGAGACAAAAAGTAAAGTTTTACTTGATATAAGATTATACTGAGACTTAAAATAAGAAAGATATTTTTTCTTGTTTTAATAATTTCTAACGCTTCTAAATGTAAGTTTTTTTTCTTGGTAAGAACCAAATAATTTGCAGTGTAGGAGAACTCCTGCATAGAAATGATCTATTTGAGATCTTTCAGTCAAGGTTTAGAACTCATCATAGCACAGAAACAGCGCTGATTAGAGTCTCCAACGACCTCCTCATGGCATCAGACAATGGATTAGTCTCTGTCCTTGTTCTGCTGGACCTCAGTGCTGCTTTTGATACCGTTGATCATGGCCTTTTGCTGCATAGATTAGAGCACACAGGTATGACTTAAACCAGCCTAATGCTTTAATTCCAACAATCTGACAGGTTCCAGTTCGTCCATGTTAATGATGTTTCTTCTACATGGACTAGGGTCTGCTATGGCGTCCCACAGGGTTCAGTTCTGGGACCAATCCTTTTCACTTTATACATGTTGCCCTTGGGAAAAATTATCCAGAGCCATGGCATAAACTTTCATTGCTACGCTGATGATACGCAGCTGTACTTATCTATGAAACCAGAGGAAACAAAACCTTTGGCTAAACTTCAAGGGTGTCTTAATGACATTAAGTCCTGGATGTCCTCTAACTTTTTGCTTCTAAACTCGGATAAACAGAGGTTATTGTCTTTGGTCCCAAACACCTGAGGAATGGATTGACTGGATTTACGCTGGCTTCCAGCACAGCTGTAAAAAACCTTGGAGTCATTTGATCAGGATATGTCATTTAAGCAGCATATTAATCAGGTTTGCAAGATTGCCTTTTTTCATCTCCGAAATATTGCCAAGATCAGGAGCATCCTCTCCCAGGGTGATGCTGAAAAATTAATCCACGCATTTGACAGTTCTAGACTTGATTACTGCAATGCGTTGTTAGCAGAATGTCCGAAAAGCTCGCTGAATAGCCTTCAATTGATCCAGAACGCAGCAGCGAGGGTGCTGACAGGAACCCGCAAGCGAGATCACATCTCTCCCGTGTTAGCCTCCCTCCATTGGCTTCCCATGAAATTTTGAATTGAGTTTAAAATTCTGCTTCTCGCATATAAGGCCCTTAATGGCCTAGCTCCGCGCTATTTACAAGACTTGATAGCATGTTATGCTCCTAATAGAGCTCTCCGCTCTCAGAGTGCAGGATTACTCGTCGTTCCTAGAATATCTAAAAGTAGGTTTGGAGGACGGACCTTCTGCTACCAGGCACCTTTTTTATGGAACCAGCTACCAGTTTGGGTTCAGGAGGCTGACATCATTTCCATCTTTAAAACTAAATTGAAAACATTTTTGTTCAGTAAAGCCTACAGTTAGTCTAAGCTATAGTGTGTAGAGGCTAATAGTTATAGCCATAGCTGTAGTAGCTAAGACTAGAGTAGCTCGTCTTAATCACAGCTTCGTCATAGCTATGCTGCTATAGGCCTACTCTGCAGGGGGACACCAACATGACCTGCTGAGTGGTGTCTCCACTGTTTTTCTCCTTTCCTTCCCTTTCCTCCTCCCTTCCTCCTCCTCCAGCTCATTCATAATTACTTGGGAGCACCTTGTTACTGTAACTGTGCTCCATATTCTTTGCTTTCCTGTGGTTTGTTGTGCTGTTTTTGCCCCTCTTTTTCTTTCTGTGTATTTGCAGGCCAGAGTTTCCTGGGTTTCATGCTGACTTGCAGTTCCATCCTCTGTCCATCCCGGGGTTCTCCTCCACTTGTGTTTGGGGTGCCGACTGGCGTGGTGATCGGCGACCTGGTCCTCCGGCCATCTCATCCCAGTGTTTATATTGTCGTTGTATTTAGTCATTTGTGTGCTCTCCTCTCTCTGTCCTCCATCCTCTCTCTGTCCATTCTCCCCTCTTTTCTTTCTCTACCCGGCTGGCCTTCAGCAGGAAGGTCCCCCCATATGATCCAGGTCCTGCTCAAGATTTCTTCCTCTTAAAGTTTGGCTTAAAGGTTTTTTCTCCCTACGTGGGAGTTTTTTTTACTTGCCACTATCATTGATTGGATTTAATATTATAATTTTAGTTAATGTTATATTAGCTCGGGGGTCATGCTCTGGGTCTCTGTAAAGCGCCTAGAGACAATTGTCATTGTAACAGACACTATACAAATAAAATTGAATTGAATTGAATTCACTGGTGTGTCTGTGGTTGTGATGCGCTGGTGACCTGGACAGGCTGAAACCTGTGATATGGCAGATGGGATGGTGTTCAGTTCTTCAGTGATGATGAATTGAAGGAAAGAAGGGTAGAAAATAAATAAATTAATAATATTAATAACTCGCCCATAAACCTTTATAAGACAGTAAATTTATTGAATCTTAAATATACCATATCAACGAAGAAGAAGAAGATAGTCTGATGAACTTTATTTCTTCATTTGCAACAAGACCTCCATGCAGAGGAGTGAATTCAATACAGTTTGAAAAAAAAAAAATCAAGTTTAACATAAAGGATGTAAATATACACATTAAAAGACAGAATTTCTACAAACTAAACAGAACAGTTTGGATGGTTACTAATCAAGAAACACGAGCTACGATATGGAACTAAGCTGAAACAGGCAAAACAGGACAACAAAGACACCAAAAGTCCATCTAAATTGAGTATTAAGAGTTCTACGAGGAAGCAAAACTGGTGAAAAACGTCGTAATAATATTCTGGAGAAGACATGCGATATTGATTCTCACTCACTAAGATATCAGTGAAGAAAATATTAAATTCTGACTTGTAGAAATCAATAAATGAGGGGCAAGTTTTTTTTCTTATTGAAATAAATGTTCAACTCTGACCTGACTGCTCCTCCAACTCAAGCAAGATAAACTCTGAAAGACACCACACACTTGAAGCGATGTGAAAAGGTCAAGCTCTTGGTATCACTTCCTTAAAGTTCTTGACACATCAAGAAAAACTATAAAAAAAATACAAGCTATTTGACGTGACTACATTTAATTGTTTTAATAAGTTTCAGCCATTTACCAGTCTCACACAAATGGATCTAAGATGAAAAACGGCAGAATTGACTTTATTTTTCATGTCTTTTCTTTACTCCAGCTGTTGTCCTCAGTCTACTGGCATCTTTGTCTCCTCTGAGCTCGGAAGACAACCGTAGTTGAAAACGCATCTTCACCCCTGAGAGAGAATTTGACATTAAAACATCAGTTTGATGTTTAGCACCAATGTTAAGTTTGAAAGACTTGCTCACCAGGTTGGATTTAACTTGTCCTCTGGAGTGAAGTCTTTCCCAGTGATCTTGAGGTTCTTCATCTGAAATTATTCTGAATTTTTTTTGGCAAAAGTGATAAACCAGAATGGAAAAAACAGAAACAGCTGGACTCAGAGAGAAGAGCAGCTTCCAGCACAAACCACAGTCCTGCAGCGGCTGGTTCACATCTGGATGGAGATCAGTGGAATCTGGATGGAACACAAAGATGGAAAAATTTTGTGAAATATATTGGTTTGACTAAATAATCTACAACTTGTTGGGGAAAAAAAAGTCTGACTGCCCAAGCGGACAGTGAATAAATAACTTTGAAATATGTAACAACTTGGTAAGAAATTAAATTATACTTTATAAAACAATCTCTATCCTGAATTGTGTAATTTTGGCATTTAGAAAGGACTGTAGCAAATCGAATGCAAAAGCATTTAAATTTATATATATTTATTAAAAGATACTCGAAGTAACTTTTTAAATCAACAAACTTAAAACACTGATAACAAGTAGACGTATGGAAATGAAAATGAGTCATAAAGGACGTTACATGTGATGTCCCACAGCTGAAACTGAAGGGAGAGTCGACCAAACAAAGGGAAATAATAAAAAGGGTGACTGAGTTATTTTATTTATTCATTTCTGAAGTGACAACCAGTTCAAAAATCTGCTACTTAGGCCCGTCAGTTTGCTGGAGTCTGAAAGTTTTCAGACAGCTGACCTGAGATCTGAGTCCCACTGCTGAGCTGAATTATTTAACTCTTGCTGCATTTGCTGCAACTCATAAAAACTGATTTCAAAAGATCCGCATCCCTCTGAATGAAGGAGGAGGAATCGAATGCTTCAGTTCACATCTTTAAACCAGCTGTCGTGAACAGAGCTGGGGTCCATTACATGCGACTATTTGCTCGCAACTCATGGGCCCATTTATTTTCTATGGAAAAAGAGGAGGCGTGTTCGCCACCTATGCAAGGGATCTTGGGAAGGCAGGCCGAGGGTGTTACGTAATCAAATTTGGGATTGTTCTCTTCTGTGCTGCATTACATGGAAGGTTTCTCCTGATGTCTGAATCCGAACAGAGTATGTGAAAGGTTTGTGCTTTTTAAAAAATCATGTAGAAGAAGCTGATGGAGGTCGTCGCAGGTTTCGTATTTATTTGCGATCCCTCGCTGTCTGACTATCGACACAGTGGGTGCTGAAAATAAGTTGCGTGGAGGAGGATGAGAACAGAGCTACTGTCATTTGCTGAGATCATCAGGCAGAAGATGTTATTCATATTTATGCTTTACAACAAAATAGCGAGGTCCAAATAAACCTTGGCTGTGGCTACAATGTACACACCTCCACGTGAGAAAATACAGCTGGTCATGAATATGAGAGAATATTTCCTTACTTTAAAGGTCATTCAGACCAATAATTACTTTTGAGGTAAACACAATAGCATAAAGTTAACTGAGGTAAAAGTACTCACCAACTGTGAGTCTTGTTGTGTTGCTGCTGTAGCTATAATTCTCCTTTCCAGTAAGGCTGATCTTGAAACCCCTTTTTAGTTCCGCAGTAGTACAAGCCCTCATCAGAAACAGAGACGTTCAGGATGAACAAGTCATAAGAATCAGAAGATGAGTTCTTAACAAGTTTATAACGATGAAATTTCTGATGGTCCTCATAACGTTTTAGACTCAGAACAAAGGTTGGCTGGTTCTCATGGAAGCAGTTCCTGAACCAGACTATATATACTCCAGTTGATGGTTTACAGCCACAGTAGAGAGTGATGTTGTCTCCACGTTTGACCTCCAACACTGATCCAGAAATCACATAATGACAGCAGAAAACACCTCCTGGAATAGAAATGCAATTATAAAAAGCATGTTACTGGCGTTGCAGCATTTTAAGATGCAGCTCAGACGACTACAGCAAACGCTAAATTATTTTTGAAATAGTGCAAATTCCTGTCTAAATGTGAAAAAGCAGAATTACCCAAGAGAACAGCCAGAATGATCTGCAGTCTGTCCATGACTGATGGTGTCCTGAACATGAACGCAGTTAGATTTTACAGTCAGATCTTGTCATCTACGCAGTCCTTTCAGCTGAAGGAGAGGCAGCTGCTGATTGGCTGGTGGAACGGAAAGTTTTATTCTGTGGTGGTTGCTTTGACTGAAGTGTAACATGAGGGGTTTTAAAGGTGTAGTAACTTCGTATTTTCATGAGGATTCTTACAGAAACTCGTCTCCAGCTGCAAGTTCCAAACAAAGATCTTCAGATTTAGTTCAAAGTTGTCAATTTGTCTCCGTCTTCCAGGAAAAGAAGTCGAGAATTGTACAAACGAACTAGTTCAGCAGCTGATAACACTAAGAGAAAAGAAAGCCAAGAGAAAAGGGGATCTTTAGATTGTTGTTACATGCACATGAATTCAGCAGGAAGTGACTGTAATTATATATAACACTGAAGCAGGAGCTGTCTGTTTGAATTTCAGTTTTATTTCAGTTTATTTCATTTCCATGTTAACGTGCAGAGGTGAAATACAGTACTCTGGGTTCTGGGTTGGCGTGTTGCAATTAAATACTAATAAATAGAATGTTAATGAACTGATAAAAAGACAGAAAGGACAAAAAAAATTAGAAACATGAAACAGATTTTAGAAATAATGATTTTCTTTATTTTTTATTTTTTTGACAGAATATGTTCAAGGAGAGCTACTAAAAGCATCAACAATGTTTCTTGTAAATTTTATGGAGCGTCCAGTGTTTCCAGTGAAGCGAGGCTGAGAGGCGTACAGTTAATCATTGTAACTTCATCCGGATTTTGCGATTTCAATTATTAACAGAAAAAAAAACCCGACCCAAACCAAGCTGGCCCTCTGCTAAAAACCAGTAGCCCCCTAAGGCTAATAACTGGCTTTGCCACTCCAAGTGGCAACAACTGCAATCAAGCGCTTGTGATAACTGGCAATGAGTCACATCACCATGGAGGAATTTTGACCTACTCTCAGAATAGTTTTAATTCATTCGGCCTATCATGTAACAGCATTTAGATTTAAATCCGGACTTTGACGAGGCCCCTCCAGAACCTTCATTCTGTTTTATTCGGAGCCATTCAGAGGTGGACCTGCTGGTGTGCTTCAGATCTTTGTCTTGCTCCCAAACCCAAGAGCACTTGAGCTTAAGGTAACGAACTGATGGCCAGAGATTCTCCTTCAGGTTTTTCCAGGTAGAGAGCAGAATTCATGGTTTCATCAATTACGGCAAGCCGTCCATGTCCCTAAGCAGCAAGGCAGCCCCAGACCATCACACTACCACCACCATGTTTGATTGTCGGTCTGTTCTTTTTCTGAAATGCTCTTTCCATCATCAATCGAAAACTACTTTTTGCTCTTACTCAGATAATCTCTAAAATTTGTTTCATGATTTGAAACATGTAAGTGTGACAAAACAGCAAAAAAAGAAGAAATCTTTACTTTTTCAAAGAACTGTAGGTAATAAACCCAACTTAAGAAACAATTTAATAATGCTCAGCCAGTACTTTGTGTAATGTTTTGATCAAAGTTTAGCTCACATTAAAACTGTGTCTAAACCAGGAAACCATTTCAACTGTCTGCGGCTGAACCAAACATGAGGTAGATGTCAGTATAAAACTACACGGCACGTATTATCTGTCAGGTTTGGTTTGATATCTTGGTCTTGTTATTTGAGTCTCGTTTAGTGTTTCAGTCTTGGTTTAATTGTGCTCTTTTTGCGGCTTGACTCCTGTTTTGTGTTTAGCTCTGCTTCCTGTGTCATACTCCAGGAAGTGTGTCTAGTTGTGTTTAGTTGTGTTTGACTTCTCTCCTGACCTGTGTCTTGTCAGCCCCTGTGTCATCTTTGTCTTTCTCCTTTTCCCCGCCCATCTGTCTAAGTCACTATACACTATAATATACTTTATTGATCCTCCAAGGGGGAAATTCAAGTTTCAAGTACACCAGACGCTGCAGTCTGGTGTACTTGAGGAGCTGCTGGCGTCCAGTGCTCCTTCTTCATGTCCCGGTCCTGTGGTCCGAGTGCTAACTCTAGATAACAGCCGTTAAAACCTGTTAACAGCCGTTAAAACCAGTATATCTCCATAATGGTGAATCAAGTCAGATATCTCCAGGTCATAGGAGGAAACACCGATGAACCAAGCTGTCTCTTCTGGGAAGACCGAGCTCCTTCAGTCTGGCGAGCGACGGAGCCGACCGTCCCAGAGCCCGGTTCATCATGTGGACCGGTTGCTGGCATTACCCCTGGCGGTGCCGGGCCCACCAGGTCCTCAGACGGCCACTGCCAGGTCAGCTGACTCACCCGGCGTGCAGACTGCTGGACAGGGGCAGCATGCCGCCGCTGCCACGTCGAGGGCTCCTGTCCCGGCTCAGTCGACACTGCAGCCCGGATCCAGTGGCTGTGGTTGCCGCGGGTAGCAGTTCAGGACTAGCTTCAACAAACCGGCCCCCAGCGTCCATGTCCGCGGCGGTACGTCTCCACCAGCCGCGAGAGGACAGGTCTGCACCCGCAGACAGCATGTCGACATCCGACCGCAAAATCCCCACACACCGGTCACAAACTGGAGCGTCCAGCGTCCAACGTCCAGCGTCGCAGGGACAAGTCCCCTGGAGCAGCCGCAAGTAGCCTCCATGCTAGGTGTCGTCCGGGCAACGCTTTAAGGAGGTGTTGGGTGTTATTTGTGCCTAATTTATGCTTGCATGGCAGTCTGCAGCTGTAGGACAGGTGTGATAAAAGTTTCGCTGGCAGCTGTGGCCTCTTGTCCGCTGTGGGGTGGATTTTCCGTGAATAACTAATACCGCGGAACTTAAAGCACGAATTGGCAAGGGATCACTGTAATCATAATAAGAGTGTTTATCTAGATATGTGCATGCTTGTATAGTATATAGATGTGTCATGCATACATAGAATTTCAAATACATTTTGTTAACTTCTGACTGTATATATATAAAGGTATATATGATATATGTATGTAGATGTATGTATTCACACATAAACATCCATCCATCCATTAACTCCCGCTTGGTCCGGAATCGGGTCGCGGGGGCAGCAGCTTCAGCTGAGAGGCCCAGACCTCCCTCCCCCCGGCCGCTTCCACCAGCTCCTCTGGGAGAATCCCGAGGCACTCCCAGGCCAGCCGAGAGATATAATCTCTCCAGCGGGTCCTGGGTCTTCCCCGTGGTCTTCTCCCAGTTGGACATGCCCGAAACACCTCTCCAGGGAGGCGTCCGGGGGGCATCCTAACCAGATGCCCGAACCACCTCAACTGGCTCCTCTCGATGTGAAGGAGCAGCGGCTCTACTCTGAGTCCCTCCCAAATGACCGAACTTCTCACCCTATCTCTAAGGGAGAGTCCAGCCACCCTGCGGAGAAAGCTCATTTCCGCCGCTTGTATCCGCGATCTCATTCTTTCGGTCAATACCCACAGTTCATGACCATAGGTGAGGGTTGGAACAAAGATCGACCGGTAAACAGAGAGCCTTGCCTTTTGGCTCAGCTCTCTCTTCACCACAACGGACCGGTACAGAGTCACCACCACAGCAGACGCTGCACCAATCCGTCTGTCAACCTCCCGTTCCTTTCTCCCATTACTCGTGAACAAGACCCCGAGATACTTAAACTCCTCCACTTGAGGCAGAACCTCACTCCCGACCCGGAGGAGGCATTCTACCCTTTTCCGACTGAGGACCATGGTCTCAGATTTGGAGGTGCTGATTCTCATCCCTGCCGCTTCACACTCGGCTGCAAACCGCCCCAGTGAGAGCTGCAGATCCCCACATAAACATTGATAAGAATAAATATTCTCCATCTTTTTATGATATATATTACATGTTGCTTCACAGTATCAATTATAAAGTTGGAAAATGTACACATGGGTAATTATATGTATTTATGTTTACATATATGTCTGCATGTGTAAAGGTGTCCCCATGTGTTTGCATGTGTAAGTACAGGTGAGTGTATATGGGCATGCATAGGTGTATGTATAGGCACATGTCTGCGGACAGCTGTGTGTTTAGTGCTAGCATGGGCGGGAGCGTGCCTATGTTCCCACAGCCCTATGGGGACTAATTTTCAAAATTTTCAGTGAAAAAAAAATTCTTAGAAATGAGGGAACATAGGGCTGTGGGATCATTGGGCTGTAGGAACATAGGGATGACCCCGCATGGGCGGTTGAAGTGTGCACATGCGTGAATACGTGCATACGTTTGTATGTAGTTGATCTATTGCCACACATGAATAAGCTTGTCTATCTTAAGTAATAAGCAAAGAATATATGTACATTCGGATGTCTACTCACAAGTCTAGCTCATAGACATTTATGTTTTATACCCCCGCCCATCCAACACAATCGATTCATAATGTTTACATAAATTCTAGATGTACGCACAGGTCTATTGCTTGGTAGAAGGTGTTCATCCAGTTTTTACTTTCTATATATCATCTTTTAATCTGCCCTATCTTTAGTGTGACCTTTGTCTCGTTTGTATACGGAGGTGTGGACAAAGAAACCTTGCACTTATCTTGGTGTTTGTTGTGCCTGCAAACCTCCCTGTGAGGTGTGAGGGGCTGTTTGTTATTGTGGGTTTCCTGAAAGTTTTATCACTCAGAAAGTGGTCAAGACAACTTCTTGGAAACTGTGTGGCTTGGACAGCAATGCACCACCGAAGCATGAGAACAAACAGGATGTTTTCACAATAAAAATACAAATGATTCCTATAAACTTTTAATGAAGACAGGGCAGCACACATTGATTGCACTCAGACATTTATCCTGATCACTTTTCACATCACAGTTTGATCACTTGTATTGGCGTTGTATTAGAGATTTCTTCATGTGTTAATCCGAGTACCTGTAAATTAAAGAGGCCACATGAAGGGATTCAGAGGAACAACGTAGCCTAAAGATGCTCTCCGTGGCACTGGTATGTAGTTGCATCTTTGCATGAAATCACATTATTTTTAGCCTGCTTTGTTCAACCTTGACCAAGGTTGTGAAAGAGCAACTGAAATTTTTTATGTGAAACAACAGCAACTGTGGCATCCTGAGCTGCAGTAGATACAATGCTGCTATGTAGATGACACTGATGTAGACCACAGGAAACACTCTGCAGTCTCACAGCAACACCTTTTTCTTTTTTTTATGCCTGCATGTTGGCCTTTCCTGTTTGTTTGAGGGGTTCTTGGTAGCTGTGGTTTTTCTGCAGAAAACATCGCTGTTCACATGGAACAGCAGTGGTTTGGTAGCAAACTTTAGTGCACATTCTTTATTCTCTTGAAAGTTCTAAAAATATTATCAGATATTGATATTGCAAACAAATAACAAGAAGACGGTTTTTCCCTCAGAATTTTGGAAACAAGGATCAAGTGCCACCACGACTACAGCAGGGTTTCTTTTTTATATCTTTTCTTTTTTTCAAATAGAGTAGAGACCCTGTTCCTATTGAGTGGGTGGTCTTACCAACATTTAATGGAGCCAACAGGCCAATGTTTTTTTTGCTGTTTCTCTACATTTATGTTTTGGTGCTTTGGAGAGAGAGTATTCTAGACCAATCTCGTCAAACTTGATGGGTTTCCCACGCTCCCCACCCCAAAGACTTTCTAACCCGGGGTTTGGGACCTTGCATATGGACTACATATGACATTTATCCATTTCTCACATATTTAAGCGTGGGAAAGACCATGGATAAGTTTGGAAAACCAAGAGTTTTACGTTTAAGGTGGACTGGTTGGTGAAAAGACAACAAAATTACCACAAACTGCATCGACTCAACTTTTTTACAAGTTTGACTTAATCTGCACATACAATCCATGCAACTTGCCAGAAACACAGGAAATGGAAAATTATTGGAACATTCCTGGGTTTTCAACCTGGAGGACTGGGTAACAGTGATAAACTTAAAGAATTAAAGACTTAAAGACTAAGGGCCCGATCTTCCGCCAGATCTCCTAAAGCCGCTATTAAGGGATAGCTGGTAGCGGGAGGGGCGTTCCCCCGCAAAGAACGCAATCTTCCACTTTCCTAAACCCGCTATCTTACCTGCGCTACCCGCTATATTATGCATGGGAGTGGTTAGTGCGTTCCACATGTTAAACCAATCAGTGCTTCAGTAGCCATTGCCTTTAAGAGCAGGTTGCGCTACCAGCAAACTGCTATGGAGCGTCTTTTCATCCAGATCAGAGCAGCTCTCATGCACAGCTCGTCTGGGACTCTGCTGTAGAGCTTCCTCCTCTTCCTTCCTCCTCTTCCTCTGCACTGATATATACATATAAATATTTCTACACAGACAATTCCTATCGGCAACATGAAAGTCCCAGATAGTTGGTGCACTCTCTGGTAAACATGCAAAAGACACACCCATTAGTGGTTAGTGGAGGTTCCTAAACCTGCAATTTGCAGGTAGCAGTTAGTGTGTAGCGGGAGGTGTACGATCGGGGCATTAGGGCCCCATCTTCCACCAGATCTACTAAAGCGGCTATTTAGGCATAGTGGGTAAAGGGAGAGACGTTTCCCCGCAAAGAACACAATCTTCCACCCTTGCTAAACCCGCTATCTCACCTGCGCTACTCACTGCATTATGCATAGGAGTGGTGGGGATGTTCCACCTGGTAAACCAATCAGTGCGTCAGTAGCCATTGCCTTTAAGAGCAGGTTGCGCTACCCGCAAACTGCTATGAGCATCTTTTCATCCAGATTGGAGCAGCTCTCGTGCGCAGCTCGTCTGGGACTCTGCTGTAGAGCTCCTTCCTCCTACTCTGCACTGATACATACATATAAATATTTTTACACAGACAATTCCTACTGACTACCTGAAAGTCTCAGATAGTTGGTGTACTCCAGGTAAACAAGCTCTGGTCATCTATGGTTTAACTGGCAAGCAAAGAGGATCTCTGACATTTTCTCAGGGGTTCAACTGAGGCCAGATCACACTTTTTATACAAGAGTTAATTTGAGAGTAAGAGCCGTTTGTGCACGTCCACGTGTGACCAGGTGATTGATGCCATTTGTACACACTCTTTTACGCACCAACATGCGAGTTGTGGGTAGCGGGTGGTCTGACCACTCGCTACCCGCAACCATAAACCTGCGATTGCAAGATACCGAGTTTTCGGAAAGGGAAAAAGACACGGCCATTACTACAAAGTGAGTCAGCATAATGGGTTGCGGCTTTAGCGAGCGGAAGATTGCATTAGCGGTTAGCGGAGGTTCCTATATTCGCAATTTGTGAATAGCGGCTAGTGTTAACGGGTAAGAGGAAGTGTACAATCGAGGCCTTAGACTTCATTTTATCAATTCCATGAGGATGACTCCCTCAGGGAACCTCAAAATGACAGCAGTCAGTCTAGTTACTGACTGCTGGGGCTACTATCGCCCAGGAGGAAAACCCTGCTTGATTAAAGTAACATATATATATATACAGTGCCTATCATAAGTATTCACCCCCTTGGATGTTTTACACCTTTTAGTGCTTTCATAAATCAATCCTGGTCAATAAAATTTGGCTTTTTTAGCACAAAAATTTACTGGAAAAAACTCTTTAATGTCAAAGTGAAAACAGATTTCTACATAGTAATGTCAATAAAATAAAAATATATAAAGAAATATAATGGTTTGCATAATTATTCACCCCCTTTTTAATTGAATGGTCTAATTCGATAGCGGTCCATCAAATTGTTTCCAATAGTCTCACAATTAGTGAAATGAAGATCATCTGAGTGGTGTGGGTGTGTTTCAAGTGATTGAGGTATAAAACACCTGTGTCTGAAGGGTCCAGACTGGTGGATCAGTACTCCTCGCTACCATTACACCATGAAGACAGAAGAACACTCCAAGCAACTCAGGGAAAGGGTTATTGAGAAGTACAATTCAGGGGATGGATATAAAAAAATTTCCAAGGCATTGAACATCCCCCGGAGTTCAGTGAAATCAATGATCAAGAAATGGAAGGAATATGGCACTTGTGTGAATCTGCCTAGATCAGGCCGCCCTTGTAAACTGAGTGACCGTGCAAGTAGGAGACTAGTGAGAGAAGCAACCAAGACCCCATGACTACTCTGAAGGAGTTACAAGCTTCAGCTGCAGAGACGGGTGAGACTGTGCATATAGCAACTGCTGCCCGGGTTCTTCACCGGTCAAAGCTTTATGGGAGAGTGGCAATGAGAAAGCCACTGTTGAAGAAAACTCATATTAGATCTCGACTAAAGTTTGCCAGAAAGCACATGGATGACTCCATGGTCAAGTGGAAGAAGATTCTTTGGTCTGATGAGACCAAAATTGAGCTTTTTGGCCATCAGACAAGACGTTATGTTTGGCGAAAACCAAACACTGCACATCACCAAAAACACACCATCCCCACTGTGAAGCATGGTGGTGGTAGCATTATGCTGTGGGGATGTTTCTCAGCAGCCGGACCTGGAAGGCTTGTAAAGATTGAGGGCAGAATGAATGCTGCAAAATACACCAAAATCCTGGGGGACAATCTTATTCAGTCTGCAAGAGAACTACGGCTTGGGAGAAGATTTATTTTGCAGCAAGACAATGATCCAAAGCATACTGCAAAAGCTACACAGGAATGGTTAAAAAAGAACCAGGTTAATGTTCTGGAGTGGCCAAGTCAAAGCCCAGACCTCAATCCTATAGAGAATTTGTGGCTGGACTTGAAAAGGGCTGTTCATGCCCGATAACCGCGCAACCTGACAGAGCTTGAGCAGTTTTGCAAGGAAGAATGGAGCAAAATTGCTGTGGGCAGATGTACAAGACTGACTGAGACTTATCCACACAGACTCACTGCTGTGATTGCAGCCAAAGGTGCATCTACAAAATACTGACTTGAAGGGTATGAATAATTATGCAAACAATTATATTTCTTTATATATTTTTATTTCATTGACATTACTTTGTAGAAATCTGTTTTCACTTTGACATTAAAGAGTTTTTTCCAATACATTTTGTGTTAAAAAAGCCAAATTTTATTGACCAGGATTGATTTATGAAAGCACTAAAAGGGTAAAACATCCAAGGGGGTGAATACTCATGATAGGCACTGTATGTATGTGTGTGTGTGTATGTACAAATTCAATGCAGAGGCAGGCTAACTGAGGCAACACAACTCACATAATGTGACAGATTTAAATTCTCCATGCATAATTTTATTTTGAGACACTGAGATGCAAATACAATACAAACTATTTTGCTTTTATGCATTTAAGCGATGCAATATGTTTCAGCCATTTAGCAGTTGCCTGTCAAGGTAGTCTCACATAATGGGTCAGATGAGTTATAAAAGAGCAGAATTTTTCTTTAAACCATGAAATCAATGCTTTCTCTCATCATTTCTTAACTCCAGCTGTTGTCCTCTGCCTACTGGCGTCTTTGTCTGTTCTGAGCTCGGAACACAACCGTAGTTAATAACATGTCTTCATCCTGAAAGAAAATTTGACATTAAAACATTAGTTTGATATTTAGCACCGATCATAAATTATGTTCTTAGCAATCACAAAATGTAATAAATGAAGTCTAAAATAATTGCTGCTTACATGGTTGGACTTAATTTGTCTTCCAGAGTGAAGTCTTTCCTCATGATCTTCAGGTTCGTTTTCTGAAACTTTTAAAACAACATCATTTCATAGTTTTACTCAAATGAGGTTGGATACATTCAAACATGATCAAACCTTAGATTCTTCAAATGTATATTTAGTAGTTAGTATATGTAGTAATATCTGAAGCAAGACACTGATTTAGCAGGTACCTGTTTTCTGACAAAACTGATAAACCAGAACAGAGAGAACAGAAACAGCTGGACACAGAGAAGAGCAGCTTCCAGCACAAACCACAGTCCTGCAGAGTCTGGTTCATAGCTGGATGAAGATCAGATGAATCTGAATTGAACACAAAATTGGAAACATTTGCATGAACAAAATGCTTTTCACATCTGGATGTGTGTGTAGTTGGTGTGAATTGGTGATGGAAGAGATGGCAAGGAAGGAAGAATCAATCGAGTGAGTCCAAGAAAAAAAAAAATATTGTTCAACTTTTTGGCCGCTGTCTTGAGAAGTTGCTTCAATATAACCTCATAATAAATAATTTCCTTTCTCATGTCATCCATTATGTGAAGTGCACTGGTCTGTCATACAGCAAAGCAGCCCCACAACATGATACTGCGCTGACCAGACCAACCAGCAAAATCTGTGGTTCCACAGAACAAACTCATTGTTTGTTTGAACACCTGACCAATACCTCATATAAAGGCGGAGACTCCACAGATCCTAAATATATGCATCAAAGCTCTCCACACAAAAGCATCAGAGAGATATTCCAAACAATTACAACAGAAATAGCTTTGCCAGAAAATAGCTGTAAAAACGTCACTTACCAGTGGTGTTTTATGGTGATTTTTTTTTCTCACCAGTAGTTTGACACTAAATCCTATTATGCCACTCCTGTGTTACATTCAAACCATTCTGGCTATCGCTGATGGTCGTTGGATCCCTGGGGGAAGGGTTTAAATCAGGGGTATCTAACTCCAGTCCTCTAGGGACGCTGACCTTTATGTCTTACATGTTTCCCTGCTAAAGCAAACCTCAATCAAATGAATGGGTCGTTGACAGACCTGCTGATGGTGATCCATTCATCTGAATCAGGTGTGCTGAAGCTGGAAAAAATTGAAGATGTGAAGGACAGCGGCCCTCGAACGCCATTTGTGATACACAAATTAATATATATTTTTGTTTATGAGACAGCTTAAATGGCGCAGGTGGTGCTAAAATTTTGTAGATGTTCCATATGTATGTTCAAATATTGTACTATTGATGTAGAGCTGCAGCAATGTTATTTCAAAGACAGTCATTCTGAAAGCGCTTTTTTGATTTTAATTAAAAGAAACAGCTTTTTGTTTTGAGGCAAACCTGAAACTTTTTAATTTATGCCGTATGCTATCTTCATTTATGAAGATAACTAGTAACACATTTACTGAAATTTACACATC
Organism: Hirundichthys speculiger; assembly: GCA_018398805.1. NCBI lineage: Eukaryota > Metazoa > Chordata > Actinopteri > Beloniformes > Exocoetidae > Hirundichthys > Hirundichthys speculiger. The sequence continues at coordinate 825,540 of JAGFBZ010001425.1, forward strand.
TTAGCAAGTCTCATAAGTTTTATCTTTATTATGACAATAAAGTTACTTAAACACAACTTGTGGTTGCTGAAAAAGTCTCATTTCATTATGGGTACGCAATTTTCAAGTAGAGGCCAAAGAATAACTAAACTAATTATTTACTAAAGAATATATAGGAATATAAGGCTACCATAATCAAAGTGATCAGCACACATACATGGGAGCTATCAGATCATCTTGTAAGTTGGCTGTTGCATGATTACTGTTCTGTAATTATAGTTTGTGATTGTAGACATGTGGATTCATACTGCCAAAGCACACGTTTCCAACAGAAAAATAACAGTTATCAAACAAAAGTCCAGTTTTGGTTAAAAGGTTTTGGTTCAGAAGTAGCTTGCAGTGATAAATATTTAAATTATTGAAAAAGTAAAACAAGATTCTTGAATACAACTGTTCATGAACAATATTAAAAACTATTTCACCACAATGCTGATTATAAAGGCCAAAAATAGATTTGCTGCAAACACAATCACACATGTAATTCAGGCAAAGGTGCTTACCAACTGTGACTCTGGTTGTGACTTTGCCGTAACTGTAAATGCTTTTATCAGTAAAATATTCGTTGCCATACTTCAGCTGTTCAGTTCCACAATAGTAGAAACCCTCATCAGAACCAGAGACGTTCACGATTGACAGGTCATAAGAAGCAAGAATTGTTTTTCACAAATCCAAAACGAGGAGGTATCAGAGGGTCAATCCAGTTACGAGGTTTTGTATTCAGAACCAGAGATGGTTGGTTCTCATGGGAGCAGTTCCTGAACCACACTATGAATGCTTCAGTTGATGCTTTGCAGTCACAGTAGAGAGTGATGTTGTCTCCGGGTCTGACTGTTACTTCCAGCACTGATCCAGAGATCCAGAAATGACAGCAGAAAACATCTCCTGGAATACAAATAGTAAAAAGTAAAAGCATCTGACCAATAGCCCAGAATTTGAAACTGCAACCAGCGTTCTGGGATTTTAAGGTCAGAAGAACAAAATTAAACTCGAAATGTGACATTAATTTAAAAACGGTTTCCTTTAAATTTGTATCAAACTGTGGAAATTATAGAATTACCCAAGAGAACAATCAGAACGATCTGCAGTCTGTCCATGAGCGATGATGTCTTGAACCTGAAAGTGCTTTCATAGGTTCTACAATCAGATGTTATAATCAACGCAGATTTTCCGTTGAAGGAGGTGTCATTGTTGATTGGCTGGTTGAGTAGAACGTTTTATTCTGTGGTTGTTGCTTTGGGTGGAGCCTGCAGGGTACAACATGATGCTTCTTTTAGTTGAAGCAACTTTGAGAAATTATGTTAGTATTACTGAAGTCAAACCAGCTGCAAAACAAGTTAAGTCAGGATCCTCAGCCTATACTATGTGATTAAATCTGATGTGCCATATTGTTTCAGTGGTTATTCATTCAAATCTAGAGTGTGTCAAGTCTGTACATTTAGTCTTGCTTAAACAGATTTAGTCATAGAGATATGTATATAAAGAGATATATATATTTTCCCCACAACAAGGATCCCAGTACAGAACTGGAGTTCTTTAACAGTTTGTCCAGTCTCTTCCTGTCATCAGCTGAGATGCTGTTGTCCCAATAGACCACAATGTCAAAGATGACTGATATAACCATAGTCATTAAGGTGATCAGGAGTGGCCCCTGAAACACCCAGGGAATTACAACATAGTAACAACATAGTATCTCAATGTCCGTTCCCTGAATGTTCACCACTGTTCGTGGAGAGGAGCTGCATGTCTGGAAAACCACCACCAACTCTGGTCTTCCCTGCATCCATTTTTGAGGCAGTTTTATTGGCACTAGTTCCACAAAGATCTGTGTCAGTTCTCTATACTCTCTGTTATCCTTGTCTGTGATCAGTCTAATGATGACTGAGTCTTCAGGGAACTTGTACAGGTGACATTTTGTAACACTTTGCTTAAAGTCTGCAGTTTACAGAGTGAAGTGGAACGGCACCAAGACTATTCCCTGTGGGGTCCCTGTGCTGTGATTTATTGGTAAGGTTGACTACGATCCAGAGTGAAAGGGGCCAATCCACTCCTGTGTTCTCTGAAAACTCAAAATAGTTTGAGAGCTGCTGCAAAAAGTTGCCATACATGTGGAGCCATCTTGGATGATGTGGAAGCCATGGCCCCGATCAAACACTTCGCCGTACCTGTTAACACTAGCCGCTACCCTCAAATTGCATGTATAGGCACCTCCGCGAACCGCTAATGCAATATTCCGCCCGCTAGCCGCTACACATTATGCCGACTCCCTTACTCACATTGCAGGTGTGGCAATGTGCGTGTATTTTGCCCTTTCAGCAATCTCGGTCTCTTGCCATCGGGGGCTCGGGGTTGTGGGTTGCGGGTGGTCTGACCACAATAGCGCGTCCAAATGGCATTAATGTGTGTCCGCCTGGTCACATGTGGACGTGCACAAATACCTCTCAAATTAACTAAGTAACTAACTTGAAGTATAAAAAATGTGCTTTGGCCTCAGTTGAACCCCTGAGAAAATGGCAGAGATTGTCTTAAATGGCTTGCTCAGTGGCTTGGTGGTTAGCACTGTTGCCTAGGTTCCTGGTTTAAACCTCAGCAGGGGCCTTTCTGTGTGGCGTTTGCATGTTCTCGGCGTGCTTTCGTGAGTTTCCTCCAGGTACTCCGGCTTCCTACCACAGTCCAAAGACATGCATGTCAGGTTAATTGGTGGTTCTAAATTGCTCGTAGGAGTGATTGTGAGTATGCATGTTCTATATGTGGCCCTGTGATGGACTGCCGACCTGTCCGGAGTGTACCCCATGGATGGTTGGATGGATATATCAGTGCAGAGGAGGAGGAGGAAGAGGAAGGTACAGGAGGAAGCTCTACAGCAGTCCCAGACAAGCTGCGCACGAGAGCTGCTCTGATCTGGATGAAAAGATGCTCCATAGCGGGTTTGGAAAAGCGGGTTGCACATAGCTGCTGACGCACTGCTTGGTTTAACAAGTTAAACACCCTAACCGCTCTTATACATAATGTAACGGGAAGCGCAGGTGGGATAGTGGGTTTAGCAAGGGTGGAAGATTGCATTTTTTGCAGGAGAACGCCTCTCCTGCTACACGCTATCCCTTAATAGTGGCTGATCTGGTGGAGGATCGGGCCCTATATGTACAAAGTCTAAGTTGATTTGAGTCTTGTGACCTTGTGACTTTTAATCCTGTAGGATCCTGTTAGGAGTACTTTACTACTTAGTATATTAGTACCAGAGGACTATCTGATATACTCAGAGTTGACTATCTGGTACCAAGAACCATGCCACATCTGTCCATCCATCCATCCATTAGCTATCCCACCTTAATCCTGTGCAGGGTCACGAGGATCTGCTGGATCCTGTCCCAGTTTTCTTTGGGCAAAAAGCAATGGTATATCCTGAACAGGTTACCAGTCCATCACAGGACCAAGAGAAATAACCATGCACACTCAGTCCTACAGGCAGTTTGGAGTCACCAACTAATCAGATACACATATTTTTACCATGAGAAAACCTGGACAAAACATTGCTAATCACCAAACTACTGTTTGGTTCACGCCACATTCAATGTCACTGACATAAACTTTCTGCAGATATCATCAAGCCAGTGTCTTGACTATTGTCTTCTTGAGTGATGTAAAAGCAATAAGATCCTGTCATGTGATTTGCTGATATTAGTGATATTTGTAGATAGATAGATAGACAGATATTTGTGTAGCAGATATAGCAGCTGAACTCGAGTACCTAATGAAGTGGGTCGTGAGAGATTGTTTTCCCTCAGTACTGATGTACTGATCTCTCTTGTCAACATGTATAGAGAAATATGGTCAGTGGAACTGAGAGCATATCTACAGATTCAAACTGCACAGTAGCTTCTGCAGATGTGTGAGGGGCTGTTTGATGTTGTGGGTTTCCTGAGGTGGTTTCACTACTCAAATAGTGGCCAATACTGGTTCAGGTTTCTCTCTTATAACTGTTTGATTGCGACATTGTCAATAAACACACTAATTAAAAAAAGGTTTTGGGTTTTACTATTTCCAATTTGCTAATGGAAGTTGTGATTTTGAACTCAGATGTAATTGTCATGGGCAGCTATTTCCATAGAAGATCATGTAACTAGTTCATTAAGTAGAAGATTCACCTCATGAGCTCATGCTGACAGTCTTGACAGTTTCACCTGAGCAGGAAATTGAAGGCTGCATTTTAAGTGTCAGATTGGAAAAACCTGTGGTTTCCTCTTTAATTTTTTTTTTCTAGTTTAATATAGATGGTTTCTTTTACACCTCTCATGAAGCTACACTACTGTCTTCAAAAGAGTGTCCCTCAGCCGTGAGATGCAGGTGAACTGCTGAACCTTGGCCCAATGAGCTCATGGGATGTCCTGTGTCGTGCTGTTTGTGTGTAGTTGTTTAGTTTCTCTGATGTAAAGGTCTGTGCTCTGCTCACTATATGGGACTGCAAATACAACGCTGCTCAGTTTCTGCTTGGTGTTTTGTTCCTAGAGTGAACCACTTTTTGTTTGAGGGTGTTGGTACTTTTTAAGTGAACCAGTGATGTTGTTTGTTTTTGAGGGAAGACATTTATACAGCTGGTACCTGTAAACTCCCCCTAGACTTGAAGTAGTGACGCTGACCTTCAACACTGGCTAAGCATCAACCAGTGGCCACAGCCATATCTACAGGCTGGATCATAGTTGGTTTTGGCATTTTCGACCGGTGTCAGCAGACACAGTAAAATACCAGGAGATTGTTAACAATCTAAAGAGTACTTTTCCCATTGACCAGTTATTACACACACCAATGCAACAGATAAATCTTTGGTTCAGCTGAAGAGTCCAGGTGCTGAACTGGCCTGGCTTTAGTCCAGACCTTTCTCCAGTACAAAACATTTGACACCATTGCATAATTTTTCTTTCCAATTTTCAAAATGTTTTCATTTTTTTTAAGTGAAAAATAAAAAATATTTTAAACATGAAAAAATTCCTACCCTGGACTGACAACCTGAAGATAGCTGGGATAGGCTCCAGCTGATTCCCATGACCCTGCAGAGGATTAAGTGGGCATAGATAATGGATGGATGGATGAAAAAAATCCTTTGTGGATCAAAATACACTGGCTGACAAAAAAAAAAAAGGTCAAACACTCGAATATTTTGTCGGACTGCCTCTAGCTTTGATTACAGACGCATTCGCTATGGCATTGTTTCGATAAGCCCTGCAATGTCACCAGATTTATTTCCATCAAGTCTTGCTTTAATTTTTCACCAAGATCTTGCATTGATGATGGTAGAGTCTGACCGCTGCGCAAATCCTCCAGCACATCCCAAAGATTCTCAATGGGGTTCAGGTCTGGACTCTGTGGTGGCCAATCCGTGTGTGAAAATGATGTCTCATGCTTCCTGAACCAGTCTTTCATAATTTGAGCGCGATGAATCCTGGCATCGTCATCTTGGAATATGCCCATCAGGGAAGAACCCATTGATGGAATAACCTGGTCATTCAGTATATTCAGGTAGTCAGCTGACCTCATTCTTTGAGCTCATACTGTTGCTGAACCTGGACCTGACCAACTGCAGCAACCCCAGATCATAACACTGCCCCCACAGGCTGGTACAGTAGGCACTAGGCATGATGGGAGCATCACTTAATCTGCCTCTCTTCTTACCCTGATGCTCCCATCACTCTGGAACAGGGTCAATCTGGACTCATCAGACCACATGACCTTCTTTCATTGCTCCAGGGTCCAATCTTTATGCTCCCTAGCAAATTGATGCCTTTTTTTTCTGGTTAGCCTCAGTGATTAGTGGTTTTCTTAAGGCTACACAGCTGTTCAGTCCCAATCCCTGGAGTTCCCTTAGCATTGTTCGTTTGGAAATGCTCTTACTTTCACTAGTAAACATAGCCTTGAGTTCTACTTTTGTTTTTCTTTGATTTGATCTCACCAAACATTTAAATGATCACCGATCATGATCATTGAGGATTTTTTTTACGGCCACATTTCCTCCTCGAAGACGATGGGTCTCCACTATCCTTCCAGTTTTTAATAATGCGTTGGACAGTTCTTAACCCAATTTTGGTAGTTTCTGCGATCTCCTTAGATGTTTTCTCTGCTTGATGCCAATGATATGACCCTTCTCAAACAGACTAACATCTTTTCCATGACCACGGGTTGTGTCTTTTACATGGTTGTTCAGGAAATGAGAAGCAAATCATTGCACCAGTTGGAGTTAAATAACTTGTTTCCAGCTGAAAGATAATCGTCCATGCTGTGATTATGCAATAGAAGGCTCGTACCTATTTGCTTGGTTAAATCCACGTGGCAAAATATTTTGGGCGAGGCAGTGTATGATATAAATGATTATTCTGAACCAAAGTAACAAAAATTGCATGAAAACACCTTGATTTGACCCACTAATGGAAGAGTGGAGGGTCCACTCAGTCATTGGTATCAGAGTTATTGTCTGAAATTGTGAAGAAATCCAAACTGGCGGCATCTCAGATTTACTGGGTATTGGTGCGACTCTGAAAAGATTTGCCACTCATCTTCAGACCAGAGATCATTCGTTGTAAATTGGAAGAAGGAAGCTAAAGCACTTTCTTGATTTATTCTATGCTACTGATTAATTCTCATTAGCGGTCGGCCTGGGTTGGCCATGACAGCCCTGTGTGTGTGTGTGTCTGTCAAGTTGGCGTCACTCCCTGTCTCTCGTCTGCTCTGTTTCCTGTTTTACTTTGAAGGTCTGTCTTGTCTCCGTAGTTTTCTGCTTTGCTTCCTTCCCCTCGTTACCTTGATCCCCTGCACCTGCCTCTCGTTTGTTGACCTGGATATTTAAGTCTTGTCATCTCCCCTGTCGGTGCTGGTCAGTTATCTTGTGTTCCATGAGTTTCTCTGCTGGGTTTTCTGGTTGTTTACCATGTCTGGATTTCTGTTTGTTTCCCAAGTTTTTTTGTTGAATTTGTTTGGTTTGGATTTTTGTCTTTTGTTAAATAAATAGCTTTTGTGTTTTGCACTCCTGCATTTGGGTCCTCGATTCTGCCTCACGCCATGACAGTCATATAATTGATTAAAATAATTAATTGTGCCACAGGGGTTGATGAAGGGATTTTCAATTTCAATTGGATTCAGTTAAATTAAGAAAAATACAATGTTATGCTAGTATTTTGTTTTAATCAAGGCACAACAATAAAATTACGCCTAAACCAGGAATCTACTCCAACTGTCTGTGCCTGAACCACAGATGAGGAAGATGAAATTGATAGGTACATATCATCTTGGTGTTTTGGTATAAAATGTCAGATTCAAAACTCTATGCTCTGTCATTCAGTTGCATCGTGTTTTAGAGGTTACTGAATGTTATTGGTGGCAAATTTAAATTTGCATCATTGCCTAAAGCTGTAGGACAAATCTGAAAAATGGTAAACCCAAGACAAAACGTACAGTCTCAGATGGACAAAGGTGTGGTATATTGCACAGTGTTGTGATTTATTTAAAAAAAAAAAAAATCAAACAAACAAATCGTCCACATTGATTGTTTTTAACAAAGTTGTCCAATCAGATCAACAAGAAGGGAGGACTTCTTTTTTTTGTCTTTGTACAGATAATTTGGACCCGACTGCTGATATCAATACCTTGTGTATTGAGATGTATCTGCAACATTAACCAGTGAGTTCAAAACAACCTACAGGTCATTAGAAAAATAAGATGAAATACAAATGATAGAGATGAATCAAAAGAACCCTCACCAATAACATTTCAACATCACTCTATAGTAAACGTCTCAACGGTGAGCAGAAGTTTTGATGGCAGAATACGTGCTGAAGTCTGAACTTTTGGTTGTCCTCTTTGGTCTCTGTGAGGCCTGCCGGATTTCCAAGGCGGCGTAACACACATTTTCATCCTAGAATGAAATTTTTCTTTTTAGTATTGATTATCACGCAATGTGGTTTTAAGCAATCAGGTCAGCAAAAAGACAGGTCAACAAACAAACATTATGGGCTTCAGGGAAAACTGTCGCTACAATACTGTCTAGTTTCTCATCATGGAAAACAACACATCTATGTTTCCTTTTTTTAATGATCAGAGCAGCCATTGTGAAGATGGCTTCAGCTACCTGAATCTGTGTGGACACAATTCTAGCTTTGTTTGAGATTATTCTCAGTTTCTCCTCTTTTCCACATCCTCCTACTAACCCCACCGCACACACTCATAACTATGCTTGATAAGCCATTAGCTACTGCCTTTGTCTTCAGCCACCTTGGGCATGTCTAGTCGCATCACGTGAAATCTCATCTGCCATCTTGTAACCTTAACCAAGTGAGTTGACAGCCATCTTGGTCGTGTGCTTTGGTAAATACTGGTAAATGTTAAACTGCCTCTTACCTCGGGTTTTCTTGTTTGACTACTTGTGTTATTTCTCTTCTCATCATCTTGAGGATTTGTTGCTATAGAAATGAAAATCATTTAAAATGCACAAAATATTTATTGATGGTAAATCAAGCTAAAAAAAATGCCATTAAGAGCATTATATAAGGAAAGACACTCATACAGCAGGTACCTGTTTTCTGGCAAAGCCTGTAAACCAGGAGAGATGAGAGGAGACTGGAGAGAACCGAAACAGCTGGACACAGAGAGAAGAGCAGCTTCCAGCACAAACCACAGTCCTGCACAGTCTGGTTCATAACTGGATGAATATCAGTTGAATCTGGATTGAACACAAAAGTTGGAATTTGCATGAACAAAATGCTTTTCACTGCTTTTCACATCTAGTGGTCAGTAGCGTAACTGCAAAGAACATACTTCCTGTATGAGCTTAAATTGGGAAGTGGGATGATCACCGCTTACTACCAACCAGCTCAGGTGTTCAAAGCACCTGACCAATACCTCAAATAAAAGCTAAGACTTCACAGATCCTGAATATATGCATCAAAGCTCTCCACACCAAAGCATCAGAGATACACTTCAAACAATTACAACAGAAATATCTTTGCCAGACAATAGCTGTAAAAACGTTGCTTACCATTGGTGTTTTATCGTGATTTTTTTTTTTTTTTTTCTCACCGGTAGTTGGACACTTAATCCTATTATGCCACTCCTGTGTTACATTCATACCATTCTGGCTATCGCTGATGGTCGTTGGATCCCTGGGGGAAGGGTTTAAATCAGGGGTATCTAACTCCAGTCCTCTAGGGCTGCTGACCTTCATGTCTTAGATGTTTCCCTGCTTAAGCACACCTGAATCAAATGAATGGGTCGTTGACAGACCTGTGCAGACCTGGATGATGTGCTGATGGTGATCCATTCATCCGAATCAGGTGTGCTGAAGCTGGAAAATATTGAAGATGTGAAGGACAAAGGCCCTTAAGGATGAGAGTTTGACACCCCTGGTTTAAATGTACAGATGCAACAGCCCTCAGGTCCCACCCAGCAGTGTTTGCCTGATTCTGATTGGCTGACAGTGAGATAAATCTTATCTTGGTGAGTAAAGCTTCATTCTGTTGTCTTTAATGATTCAACTGAGGTGTTATTCACACAAATTGACCAATACCTACATAATAAGCATAACTGTCTTATTTTTCATTTTTCCAAAAAAAATAAAAGAAACTGCTTTTTGTTTTTAGGCAAACCTGAAACATTTTCATTTATGCCATATGCTTCGTTTATGATTAACTCATAACACATTTACTGATATTTACACATCTTAGCAAGGCTCACAAGTATTCTCTTTACTATGACACCAAAGTTACTCAAACACACCTTGTGGTTGCTGAGAAAGTCTCATTTCATTATGGGTACGTAATTTTCAAGCAGAGGCCTAAGAATAACTAAACTAATTAATTTACTAAAGAATATATAGGAAAATAATGCGACCATAATCAAAGTGATCAGCACACATACATGGGAGCTATCAGATCATCTTGTAAGTTGGCTGTTGCATGATTACTATTCTGTAATTGTAGTTTGTGATTGTAGACATGTGCGTTCATACCACCAAAGCACACGTTTCCAAGAAAAATAACAGTTATCAAACAAAAGTCCAGTTTTGGTTAAAGTTTTGGTTCAGAAGTAGCTTGCAGTGATAAATATTTAAATTATTGAAAAAGTAAAACAAAAGATTCTTGAATACAACTGTTCATGAACAATATTAGAAACTATTTCAACACAATGCTGATTATAAAGGCCAAAAATAGATTTGCTGCAAACACAATCACACATGTAATTCAGGCAAAAGTGCTTACCAACTGTGATGCTTGTTGTGTTTTTGCCGTAACTGTAAATGCTTTTATCAGTAAGATATCCGTTGTCATGCTTGTTCCGCTGTTCAGTTCCACAATAGTAGAAACCCTCATCAGAACCAGAGACGTTCACGATTGACAGGTCGTAAGAAGCAGAAGAATTGTTTTTCACAAATCCAAAACGAGGAGGTATCTGAGGGTCAATCCAGTCGCGAGGTCTTGTTTTCAGAACCAGAGATGGTTGGTTCTCATGGGAGCAGTTCCTGAACCACACTATGAATGCTTCAGTTGATGCTTTGCAGTCACAGTAGAGAGTGATGTTGTCTCCGGGTCTGACTGTTACCTGCAACACTGATCCAGAGATCCAAAAATGACAGCAGAAAACATCTCCTGGAATAGAAATAGTAAAAAGTAAAAGCCTCGGACGGATATCCCAGAATATGAAACTGCAATCAGCGTTCTGGGATTTTAAGGTCAGAGGAACAAAATTCTACTCGACAATATGACATTCAATTTTAAAACAGTTTCCTTTAAATTTGTATCAAACTGTGGAAATTGTAGAATTACCCAAGAGAACAATCAGAACGATCTGCAGTCTGTCCATGAGCGATGATGTCTTGAACCTGAAAGTGCTTTCATAGGTTCTACAATCAGATGTTATAATCTACGCAGATTTTCCGTTGAAGGAGGTGTCATTGTTGATTGGCTGTTTGAGTGGAATATTTCTTTCTGTGGTTGTTGCTTTGGGTGGAGCCTGCAGGGGACATGATTTTTTTTTTTTAGTTGAAGCAACTTTGAGAAATTATGTTAGTATTCTGAAGTCAAACCACCAGCGCAACAAGTTCCAAGTCAGGATCCTCAGCCTATACTATGTGATTAAATCTGATGTGGATGCCATTTGTACAGTGGCTTAATTTTTATGTTCAAGAAACCAGTCTAAGTTGATTTGAGTCTTGTGACTTTTGATCCTGTAGAACCCTGTTACTTAGTACTTTACTACTTAGTAATTAGTACATTACTTAGTACCAGAGGAGTATCTAATATACTGAGAGATGACTATCTGGCACCAAGAACTATGTCACGTCTGTCCATCCATCCATCCATCCATTAGCTATCCCAACTTATTCCTGTGCAGGGTCAGGAGGATCTGCTGGAATCTGTCCCAGTTTTCTTTGGGCAAAAAGCAATGGTATATCCTGAACAGGTTACCAGTCCATCACAGGACCAAGAGAAATAACCATGCACACTCAGTCCTACAGGCAGTTTGGAGTCACCAACTAATCAGATACACATATTTTTACCATAAGAAAACCTGGACATAGGAAGAACATGATCCACATCGAAAGGCTCCCTGTGCGGCAACATTTCTAACCACCAAGCTACTGTGTGGTTCAGTCCACATCCAGTGTCACTGACATCATTTTTCTGCCAGTTGTCTTGACTATTATCTTCATGACTGATGTAAAAGCAATTAGCTGCTGTCATGTGATTGGCTGATTAGATATTTGTGTCAACAACCAGCTGAACTGGTGTACCTAATGAAGTGGATGGTGAGAGATTATTTTCCATCAGTACTGATGCACGGTCAATAATAAATGGTTTTCTTTAATGTACTTTAATGTCACTCAACATTAACCTCATGCAGTACCTGTATCTTTGATTTAGTCTGTGTCTTTATTTGTATGATCTCTCTTGTCAACATGTATAGAGAAATATGGTCAGTGGAAATGTGAGCTTATCTACAGATGCAAACTGCACAGTAGCTTCTGCAGACATGTGAGAGGCTGTTTGCTGTTGTGGTTTTCCTGAGGTGGTTTCACTACGCAGATAGTGGCCAATGCTGTTTCAGTTTTCTGACTTTTGATCCTGTAGGATCCTGTTACTTAGTAATTAACTACTTAGTACTTGGTACATTACTTAGTACCAGAGGAGTATCTAATATACTTAGAGCTGACTCTCTGGCACCAAGAACCATGCCACATCTGTCCATCCATCCATTATTTATCCTTACTTATTCCTGTGCAGGGTCACGAGGATTTGCACGATAGAGGTCTTTGGAACAACCTGACAACACAAAAACCTGATGTTCCAACCCGACCCGAATCGGATCTCGGGCCCATTCACATGATGGGATTCCGGGTTCCGGTCGGAATCGGTACATTTAGTCTCAGTCCGGTCGGACAGGCTGGGTCTGTGTTTATTAGAGAGAGGTAAAGATATTGGGAGTGGCAGCTGTCACTCAGGCCCCCCGTCCCCTTCCATCCAATAGGCTGCAAAATGTCAGGTGACAGGTCAAGCAAACGTAAACAAACCAACAGTAGTTTGATTTAGCCTATGTCAGGACTCGGGGCAGTTGAATGATTATTTAATAATGTGGCATGTTTGTCATGAAACAATCGTTTCATACCGGTTACCGGTATGCCTGGCAAAGAACACGTGCCTCTAAAGCACAAGTTGAATGAGAAAATATGTTCACGACATGTCCTGACTGGTGTAGGCTATTAGCGTTAGCAGTTGCTACAAATAACATATGTATCCACAAAGAAAATAATGATGTGGATTTATTGTTGTTTACGTCACGTAGCCAATGCTGCAACTGAAACAGGTAGAAGAAGACAACTACTCGGTTCAGTTCGGTTATCTCAGTTCAGTTTGTGGTCATTTTAGTACTGAGAGATTATTTTCTCTCAGTACTGATGTATTGATCTCTCTTCTCAACATGTATAGGTCAGTGAAACTGTGAGCTTATTTACAAGTTCAAACTGCACAATAACTTCTGCAGACATGTGAGTGGCTGTTTGCTCTTGTGGGTTTCCTGAGGTGGTTTCATTACGGAGATAGTGGCCAATGCTGGTTCAGTTTTCTCTCTTATAGCTGTGTGACACTGACATCTTTAAATAAACACAGATTATAAAAAGGTTTTGGCTTTTACCAAAGTTCTTGAAGAGGAAGTTATACTCAACGACAACAATTTCGACAGAAAATTTGCCAACAGATGTTGTGTTTTTGAACTCAGATGTCATTGTCATGGGCAGCTATTTCCATAGAAGGCCAAAGTAGAAAGGTTTAGCTGCATAGCAAGCCACTGGTTCAGGAGACAGGTCATAATGCGTGAGATCGATCTCTGGTGACCTTGGGTTCTGGGGCTAGGCTACTGGAGTGGTTGATTTGATAGGAAAATGGAGAGTGATTTTAACGTTGCACGCCTCTATTGTGTATTGACCAATCGGGACATACTATGTAAATGTAATATTGTACGCATCCATTGTATACCCACCAATCAGGAGTTGTGATCCCATTATGATACCAAAAAAGGGAGAATTAGGGCTGAGGCAAGGGGAGTGTCAGACCGAGAAAGCATAAAACAGAGAGTTTTGGGGAAAAACAGCGTTAATCCATTAGGGCGTCTCCATGAAAAAGACCAGCTGGGACCTGCTGCATTATTAACCTGAAGTTCTTAAAGGTTACTCTAGCCCACTATAGGTAGTTACAGATCCTGGGGGCTAATTATCCAAGCCACTAAATCTAACCTAGTCGATAACAAGAGCGCGGATCATAAGAGGAGAGCCAGGCTATTCTTTCTAGGTGAGTGATCAGTGGAAACAGGATAGGCATTTGGAGGTAAGGAGTGACAACTAGGTGTGTCTCCTCGCCACCAGCTTAAACAAAGTTGAGGATCTCTAGCAAGGACATCCAACCAGACCACAACTTTGGACCTTTGTACGGAGAGCTGGACCAGTGACAGACGCTGGCAGACAGAGGCTTAATCAACTAGGGGGATCTCACAAGAGTCCTGGTGCTGAACTGGCCTGGCTTCAGTCCAGACCTTTCACCGATACAATACATTTGACACCGTTGCATAATTTTCCTTTCCAATTTTCAAACTGTTTTAAAAATGTGTTTTTTTAAGGTGAAAAATAAAAATATTTCAAACATGAAAAAATTCATGCCATGGACTGGCGACCTGTCCAGGGTGGACCCCTGCCTTTTGCTTGAAGAGAACTGGGATAGGCTCCAGCAGATCCCAGTGACCCTGCATATGATTAAGTGGGCATAGATCATGGATGGATGCATACATAATGGATGATGAGCGACTCCAAACTGGAGGCATCTCAGATTTACTGGGTATTGGTGTGTCTCCGACCCAGTTCGCCACTTATCTTCAAACCATAGTTCATTTGTTGTAGATCGGAAGAAGGAAGATGAAGCACTTTCTCTCTTGATTTATTCTTTGCTACTGATTAATTCTCATTAGCAGTTATATAATTGATTAAGATGATTAATTGCACTGCAGGAGTTGATGAAGTGATTTTCAGTTTGAACTGGATTTAGTTAAATTAAGAAAAAAACATAAAGTTATGCTAGTATTTTGTTTTAATCAAGGCATGACAAAATTACGCCTAAGCCAGGGATCCACCCCAACTGTCTGTGGCTGAACCACAGATGAGAAACATGAAATTGCTGGGTACATATTCTCATTTTGGTGTTTTTGTATAAGATGTCAGATTCAGTACTCTGTGCTTTGTCATTCAGTTGCATCATATTTTAGAGGTTACTGAATTATCATTCACATTGGTGTCCATCACATTGGTGGCAAATTTAAATTTTCATGATTGCCTAAAGCTGTAGGACAAATCTGAAAAATGGTAAACCCAAGACAAAACATACAATCTCAAATGGACAAAAGTGTGATATATTGCACAGTGTTGTGATTTATTTAAAAAAACAATAAACAACAAACAAAAAATCATCCATACTGACTGTTTTAACAAAGTTGTCCAATCAGATCAACAATAAGAAGGACTTCTTTTTTTGTCTTTGCACAGATAATTTGGATCCGACTGCTGATATCAATACCTTGTGTATTTAGATGTATCTGCAACATTAACCAGTGAGTTCAAAACAACCTACAGGTCATTAGGAAAATAAGATGAAATACAAATGAGAGAGATGAATCGAAAGAACCCTCACCAATAACATTTCAACATCATTGTATGTTAAATGTCTCAACGCTGAGCAGAAGGTTTGATGGCAGAATACGTGCTGAAGTCTGAACTCTTGGTCGTCCTCTTTGGTCTCTGTGAGGCCTGCCGGATTTCCAAGGCGGCGTAACACACATTTTCATCCTAAAATGAAATTTTTCTTTTTATTATTGATTATCACGCCATGTGGTTTGAAGGAAACAGGTCAGCAAAAAGACAGGTCAAAAACAAACACTACGGGGTTCAGGGAAAACTCACTACAATACTGTCTAGTTTCTCATCATGGAAAACAACACATCAAATCAAATCAAATTCATTCATAAAGCCCTTTTTATACCAACGTAACAAAGTGCTTTACATAATAAAAACAGTCATTAAAACAAGAAAAAGAACAAAAACAACTTAAAACCATCACACACCCAGGGTTAAATCAACACCCAGTCCCCCCTCCCCCAAACGCCTTTGGCCCTATTATAAATGGACTCTAAAACATCCATCTTGGCACCAATGAACCAGGTGAGGAAAACAATATCTTGGGGATCATTCCACGTCGAGAGCACCCCCACCCACAAATACAGAGGTCGCCGCCACAGAAACCATCCTGACCCATGCTGACCAGGACCCACGCTGCAAATATCAGCCACAGAGTAGGGCCCCGCCCACCCAGAACACAGACAACCCCCATGGCAATGACCCCGTAAACCAGGCAGTTGTAGCTCCCGACATGGAGGACCCCCATGAGGAGAACACTGGAGTTAAAAGAAGATGAAATTTCTAAGAGACTAAGGCCCCAATCGCAAGCCGCTACCCGCAAATTGCGGGTTTAGGAACCTCCGCTACCTGCTAATGCAATCTTCCTCTTCCTAAAGCGGCTACCTGTTATGCTGACTCCCTTACTCATTTTGTAGGTGCGGCAATAGGCGTGTCTTTTGCCCTTTCTGCAAACTTGGTATCTTGCGATCTTGCGGGTAGCGGATGGTCAGACCATGATGAAATGAGTCCTCACCACACCACATAGTTCTCACTCTAGGAACAACTAAAAGGCTGGTACCTGAGGGCCTCAGGGTCCACAAGGACTCCCACTTTAAAAGGAGTTCAAATAAATAAGGCCCAAGACCATTAAGACATTTAAAAACTAATGAAAGAACCTTAAAATCAACCCTGAAACACACAGGGAGCCAATGCAGTGATTTTAAAACTGGTCCTCATCAGAAGACGTGCGGCTGAATTCTGGAGTAATTGTAGGTTAAACATATTCTTTTTTGGAAAGACCAGAGAGGAGGGCATTACAGCAGTCTATTCTACTGAAGGTAAAAGCATGCATCAACACCTCCATGCTGGCAATGACTCTGACTCTGGCAATGTTTTTTTTAGGAGATAAAAACCTGTTTTTGCAATATTTCTAATATGTGGAATAAAATTTAGCTCAGAGTAAAAAAGAAAAACACCCAAGTTTCTCACACAATGATCTGGTTTAAAGTTATGTAATTTTGGTAAAATAATCTCTCTCTTTTTTCAGGACCAATGATTAAAACTTCAGTTTTGTGCTGGTTAAGCTGTAACACGTTATCTGCCATCCATGACTTAACATTCTTTTAAACTGTATTTTAGATATTAACTGGTTCCAGGTCATCAGGAGACACAGGAATGTAGAGTTGTGTGTCATCAGCATAGGTGTGAAAACCAATGCCATGTCGGACCTAAAATTGAACTTTGGGGAACCTCACACTTGATCTTATGGGTTCTTGAGGAGCACGTATCCATACTTGCATAAAACTGTCGATCTGTGAGATAGGAGTGAAACCATTTTAAAACAGTATCGGAGAGACCCAGCAGACTTCTAAGTCTGTTTAATAAAATGTTGTGATCTACTGTATCAAAGGCAGCGCTTAGATCCAGTAGAACCAGGACTGAAAGTTTCTGTGCGTCCATATTACATCTGAGGTCATTGACAGCCTTCAATATGGCCGTCTCTGTGCTGTGGTTTGTCCTAAGACCAGACTGGTCTTATTCAGAAAATTATTTAACTGAATAAAAACAACCTTCTCTATCATTTTACTTGAAAATAGTAAGTTAGATACAGGTAATTGTTAAACAGCAGGATCTAAATTACTCTTCTGCAGAAGATGCCTCACCACTGCTGTTTTAAAGGCAGTGGGGAAAACACCTGTATGAAGAGAGGAATTCACAATATTTAAAAGCTCATAATCAAAGAAGTCATAACATGTTTTTAAAAGTGATGTGGGAATGAGGTCTAAAAGGCAGGTTGTTGGATTTAGTTGGGAGAAAACTCAACAAAGCATCTTTGCATCAACCAGGACAAAACACTCCAGTGTTCATGTAATATTAAAACTGCATTTTGGAGCTTTATTGTATAATGCTGATTCATAAGTCTATGACTTTTGTCTTATATTCTGGTCTGTTGAAGGCCACCGCTTCTGTTCTGTCTAGACAACTTATCTCAAGGTCTCCATGATTTTTCATGTGATAATTAAGATGAACTGTTTCCTATTGGCAATTTGTCATTTCTGATCATCCTGCTTGTCTATGATGTGAGTTTAATGACCCTTCTAACCTGTATACGACTTGGAGAATAAATTCACTTTGCACCTCTGTCGTAGTCAGTGTATCATTTAACTGCCGATCACCTGCCTCATCAGAGCACAATAAGAGTATATACTTATAAAAAAGATATACCCAAATTTATATTTTACAGTTTCCTCAGGAAAAGGAGGGTTCGCATGTGGTAAAATCAGCACTTTGCTGAGATAAAAGACTGGATCAATGGTATCAATTTTGTTTCTGAATTGGTCTGCAAAGTCCTCACATGCAGCATCTTATGGTGGCATGGACGACTTGTTAAAATCTCTGTTCATTAAAAGGTCAATAGTTTTAAAAAGTTATTTTTGGTTGCTTTTACATTCTGTGATGAGGTTTGAGAAATTGGTGATTCTTGGCTGTTTGAGTTAGTGTAAGTTTAGAGTTGTATGCGTAAAATTTCATAATGGATTGTCAGTTTTGTTTTTCTTTGTGTTTCTTTCTTTTCAACTCCTTTACTTCTCCATTCATCCATGGTGATGTGGGTTTGGTTCTGATTGTTTTTGTTCTAAAAGGAGTTGCAGCGTCGATAGCTGATTTCAATTTGCTGTTAAAATTATCAACAATAAAATCACATGGTGCAGGTAAAATCTGAGCAGAAATTTGATATAAAATGCCAATAAAATTTGCAGCCACTTCAGAAGTAATGTACCGTTTCCTTACAGTTCTCACCGGGGCCTCCTGCTGGCTAAAACTGGTGATGTTAAAAAACACACAGGAGTGATCAGATACAGCCAGGTCAACAACAGAGGACACACCAGTAGACAGGTCAGAGGTAATGTCCCGATCTAGGGTGTGTCCTCTGTTGTGAGTTGGCATGTTGTTTAAAATTCATACTATTTAAAAGGTTTGAAAACTCGCTGGCATATAGATCATTGGTCGTGTTCATGTGTAAGTTAAAATCACCAGTTATCAGAATTCTATCCTATATAAGATGAATTGTTGATAAAAATTCAGAAAATTGTTGAATAAAACAGGGAGGGTTTTATGGCCTGTAGACTATAACAGATAAAACGGGCGGGTTGCTAAAAACAAATTCATGACGTTCAAAAGATGAATAAGTACTCAGCGTAATGTTTCTTTTTGGTAAAAACAAGTTGTGAGCAATTGATGCAGTTCCACCACCTTTTTTACCCTCCCTGACAGAAAATAAAAAGTTAAATCAGGAGGGGAAGCCTCGGTGAGAATAACTGGTGCATCAGTCCAAGCCAAGTTTGGTTAAAAAGAGACAGTCAATTTTGTTATGCAAAATCAAGTCATTTACTGTATAATAAAACACTTATTTAAAAGAAAACGAACATTTAAAAGAACCATGTGTACTGTTCTAAATGAATTATTTGAGTTATGATGTGGCTTTGTTGTAGCAGGTGGTGTGTGTGTATTGTATGGAGACATCGGACCATAGACAGAAGTGGATATGGTTGGGGATGTTTGTATTCTCTATTGGTGATAAGTACAGGTATATGTTGTGAGGAAGGTGAGGGTGTTATAGGAGGTGATGTGTTACGGCTGGACCGTCAGCTTTTTTTCCTGGTTGAATGATCAGAGCAGTCATGGTGAAGATGGCTTCAGCTACCTGAATCTGTGTGGAAACAATTCTAGCTTTGTTTAAGATTATTCTCAGTTTCTCCTTTTTTCCACATCCTCCTACTAACCCTACACACACACTCAAAACTACGCTTGATGAGCCATTAGCTACTGTCTTTGTCTTCAGCCACCTTGGGCATGTTTAGTTGTATCACGTGATCTCATCTGCCATCTTGTAACCTTAACCACATGAGTTGACAGCCATCTTGGTTGTATGCTTTGGTAAATACTGGTAGACGTCAAAGTGCCCCTTACCTCAGTTTTTCTTCTTTGACTACTTGTGTTATTTCTCTTCTCATCATCTTGAGGATTTGTTGCTATAGAAATGAAAATGAAAATCATTGTAGTCATTAAAAACGCACAAAATATTTCTTAATGGTAAATCAAAGCTAAGAAAAAAACACTCATACAGCAGGTACCTGTTTTCTGGCAAAGCCTGTAAACCAGGAGAGATGAGAGGAGACTGGAGAGAACAGAAACAGCTGGACACAGAGAGAAGAGCAGCTTCCAGCACAAACCACAGTCCTGCACAGTCTGATCCACAGCTGGATGAAGATCAGTTGAATCTGGATTGAACACAAAGTTGAAAACATTTGCATAAACAAAATGCTTTTCACATCTAGTGGTCAGTAAAAGAACTGCAAAGAACATACTTCCTGGTTAAGCTTCAATCGGGAAGTGGGATGATCACCGCTTACTACCAACCAGCAACATTTGTTCTTCAACAGAACAGACTCACTGTTCAAAACACCTGACCAATACCTCAAATAAAAGCTAAGACTCCACAGATCCTGAAGATATGCATCAAAGCTCTCCACACTAAAGCATCAGAGAGATACTGCAAACAAATACAATAGACAAATCTTTGCCATACGATAGTTGTAAAAACTTCCCTTACCAGTGGTGTTTTATGGTGATTTTTTTTTTCTCACCAATAGTTCAACTGTATATCCTATTACGCCATTCCAGCGTTATATTCAAATCATTCTGGCTATCGCTGATGGTCGTTGGATCCCTGAGGGAAGGATTTAAATCAGGGGTATCTAACTCCAGTCCTCTAGGGCCGCTGACCTTCATGTCTTAGATGTTTCCCTGCTTAAGCACACCTGAATCAAATTAATGGGTCATTGACAGACCTGCTGATGGTGATCCATTCATCTGAATCAGGTGTGCTGAAGCTGGAAAATATTGAAGATGTGAAGGACAGCGGCCCTCAAAGACTAGAGTTTGACACCCCTGGTTTAAATGTACAGATGCAACAGCCCTCAGGTCCCACCCAGCAGAGTTTGCCTGATTCTGATTGGCTGACAGTGAGGTCAATCTTAATTTGGTGAATAACGCCTCATTCTGTGGGCTCTAATGATTCGACTGAGGTGTCATACACACAAATTGACCAATATCTACTTAATAAGCATAACTGTCTTCTTTTTAATTTTTCCCTCCAAAATTACAAGAACTCTTATATTTCTGCTGTAATTAAATATATATTTTTGTTCATGAGACAACTCAAATGGCACAGATGGTGCTAAAAAGGCAGTTTTTTGAGAATTTGTCTAAACTGTTTGTCCTAAAATCTCTATAATTTTTTTTCTGCTTCAGTTTTTAAGATTCAAACTTTGTAGATGTTCCATATGTATGTATACACATTTACGCATCTTAGCACAAGTCTCACAAGTATTCCCTTTACTATGACACCAAAAGATACTCAAACAGACCTTGTGGTTGCTGAGGTAGACTCATTTCATTATGGGTATAAATTTTCCAACAGAAGTCAAAGAATAACTAAACTATCTAAATTACTAAAGGAAATATGGAAAAATAAGTCTACCATAATCAAAGTTGGCTGTTGTATTATTTCTGTTCTCTAGTTGGAGCTTGTAATTGTAGACATGTGCATTCATATCACCAAAGCACACGTTTCCAACAGAAAAAAACAGAAGAAGAACTGTAGAAGACAGTTATCAAACACAAGTCCAGTTTTGGTTAAGTAGTTATTGCTCAAAAATAGCTTGCAGTGGTGCCATGAAATTATATTATTGAAAAAGTGAATTAAAAGATTCCTAAATAAAACTGTTCATGAACAGTATTATAAACTATTTCACTACAATGCTGATTATTAAGGCCAAAAATAGATTTGCTGCAAACACAATCACACATGTAATTCAGACAAAAGTGCTTACCAACTGTGACTCTTGTTGTGATTTCGCCATAACTGTAAATGCTTTTTTCAGGAAGATCTCCTTTATCATGCGTCTTCAACTCCTCAGTTCCACAATAGTAGAAACCCTCATCAGAACCAGAGACATTCACGATTGACAGGTCATAAGAAGCAAGCAAGAAATGTTTTTCACAAATCCAAAACGAGGAAGATTCTGAGGGTCGAACCAGTCATGAGGTTTTGTATTCAAAACCAGAGACGGTTGGTTCTCATGGGAGCAGTTCCTGAACCACACTATGAATGCTTCAGTTGATGCTTTGCAGTCACAGTAGAGAGTGATGTTGTCTCCAGGTCTGACTGTTACCTCCAACACTGATCCAGAGATCCAAAAATGACTGCAGAAAACATCTCCTGGAATAGAAATAGTCAAAAGTAAAAGCATCAGACCGATATCCCAAAATTTGAAACTGCAACCAGCATTCTGGGATTTTAAACTTAGAAGAACAAAATTAAACTGAAAATGTGACATTAATTCTAAAACAGTTTCCTTTAAATATGTATCAAACTGTGAAAATTGTAAAATTACCCAAGAGAACAATCAGAACGATCTGCAGTCTGTCCATGAGCGATGATGTCTTGAACCTTAAAGTGCTTTCATAGGTTCTGCAGTCAAATGTTGTAATCTACGTAGATTTTTCCGTTGAAGGAGGTGTCATTGTTGATTGGCTGGTTGAGTGGAACATTTTATTCTGTGGCTGTTACTTTGGGTGGAGCCTGAAGGGTACAACATGAAATATTTTGAAGTCAAACAAGCTGCCAAGCAAGTTCCAAGTCAGAATCCTCAGCCTATACTATGTGCTGAAATCCATTGTGCCATACTCTTTTCAGTGGTTATATCATCTCAATGTGGTCTCTTTGCATGCAATGAAATTTAAATTCATTACAAACCTAGAGTGTAAAGAGATTGCTTTAGTCTTGCTTGGATAGATGTATATTTATATGTATATCTCTATGACTATATCTTTTTTTCCCCACAACATGCACCCCAGTACAGAACAGGAGTTCTTTAACAGTTTGTCCTGTCTCTTGTCACCATCTGAGATGCTGTTGTCCTAACAGAGCAAAATGTCAAAGATGACTGATACCACCATATTGAAAAAGGTGATTGCTTCTAAATTCAGATAAAACAGAGGTTATTGTCTTTGGTCCCAAACACCTGAGAAATTGATTAACTGGGTTTATGCTGGCTTCCAGCACAGCTGTGAAAGACCTTGGAGTCATTTTTGATCAGGATATGTCATTTAGGCAGCGTATTAATCAGGTTACTCGTTGTTCCTAGAATATTCAAAAGTAGATTTGGAGGATGGGCCTTCTGCTACCAGGCACCTTTATTATGGAACCAGCTACCAATTTGGGTTAAGGAGGCTGACACCACCTCCATCTTTAAAACTAAATTGAAAACATTTCTGTTTAGTAAAGCCTACATTTAGTCTAAACAACAATGTGTAGGGGCTAATAGTCATAGCTATAGTTATAGGAGCTAAGACTAAAGTAGGCTCGTCTTTATCACAGCGTCTTCATAGTTATGCTGCTATAGGCCTACGCTGCAGGGGGATGCCAACATGATCTGCTGAGTGGTGTCTCCACTGCTCTTCTCCCTTTTCTTCTCTTTCCTCCTCCCTTCTTCCTCCTCCAGCTCCATCCATAATTAATTTGGAGCACCTTGTTACTATAACTGTGGTCCATTTTCTTTCCTGTAGTGTTGTTTTGACCCCCTTTTTTTCTCTTTTCTTTCTGTATGTTTGCAGGCCAGAGTTTCCTGAGTTGCATGCTGACTTGCAGTTCCATCCTCTGGCCATCCCAGCGTTTACCTCCACCTGTGTGTGGTGTCTCCAGGGAGGCGCCCGGGGGCATTCTAACCAGATGCCCGAGCCACCTCATCTGGCTCCTCTCAATGCTGATGAGCAGCGGTTCTACTCTGAGCCCCTCCCGGATGACCGAGCTTCTCACCCTATCTCTAAGGGAGAGCCCAGCCACCCTGCGAAGGAAGCTCATTTCAGCCGCTTGTATCCGCGATCTTGTTCTTTCGGTCACTACCCAAAGCTCATGACCATAGGTGAGCGTAGGAACGTAGATCGACAAGTAAATCGAGAGCTTCGCCTTCCGACTCAGCTCCTTCTTTACCACAACAGACCGGCGCAGCACCCGCATCACTGCAGATGCCGCACCGATCCGTCTGTCGATCTCCTGCTCCATCCTTCCCTCACTCGTGAACAAGATCCCGAGATACTTAAACTCCTCCACTTGGGGAAGGACCCCATCCCCAACACGGAGAGGGCACTCCACCCTTTTCCGGCTGAGGACCATGGTCTCGGATTTGGAGGCGCTCATTCTTATCCCAGCCGCTTCATAACCAGCTGCGAACCGCTCCAGCCAGAGTTGTAGATCACGGCCCGATGAAGCCAACAGAACCACATCATCTGCAAATAGCAGAGACCCAATCCTGAGGCCACCGAACCGGAACCCCCTCAACACCTCGACTGCACCTAGAAATTCTGTCCATAAAAGTAATGAACAGAATCGGTGACAAAGGGCAGCCTTGGCGGAGTTTAACCTTCACTGGAAACGAATCCGACTTACTGCCGGCAATGCGGACCAAACTCTGGCACAGGTCATACAGGGACCGGACAGCCCATAGAAGGGAGTCCGGCACCCCATACTCCCGAAGCACCCCCCACAGGATTCCCCAGGGAACACGGTCAAACGCCTTCTCCAAGTCCACAAAACACATGTAGACTGGTTGGGCGAACTCCCATGCCCCCTCCAAGACCCTGAAGAGGGTGTAGAGTTGGTCCACCGTTCCACGGCCAGGACGAAAACCACACTGCTCCTCCTCAATCTGAGATTCAACTATCCGACGGACCCTCCTCTCCAGGACCCCTGAATAGACCTTCCCAGGAAGGCTGAGGAGTGTGATCCCCCTGTAGTTGGAACACACCCTCCGGTCCCCCTTTTTAAAGAGGGGGACCACCACCCCAGTCTGCCAATCCAGCGGTACTGTCCCCGACGTCCACGCGATGCTGCAGAGGCGTGTCAACCAAGACAGCCCCTCAGCATCCAGAGCCTTGAGGAACTCCGGGCGGATCTCATCCACACTCGGGGCCCTGCCACCGAGGAGCTTTTTGACCACCTCGGTGACCTCAGCCCCAGAGATAGGAGAGTCCACCACTGAGTCCCCAGACTCTGCTTCCTCATTGGAAGACGTGTCAGCGGTCCGATCCTCAGCTGCAAAGCTAGCTCTAGGGACGTGGAATGTCACCTCTCTGGCGGGGAAGGAGCCTGAGCTGGTGTGTGAGGTCGAGCGGTTCCGGCTAGATATAGTTGGACTCACCTCGACACACGGCTTGGGCTCTGGAACAGGTATCCTCGAGAGGGGTTGGACTCTTTTCCACTCTGGAGTTGCTCCGGGTGAGAGGCGCCGAGCTGGTGTGGGCATACTTATTGCCCCCCGACTTGGCGCCTGTACAATGGGGTTTACCCCGGTGGACGAAAGGGTAGCCTCTCTCCGCCTCCGGGTGGGGGGACGGGTCCTGACTGTTTTTTGTGCTTACGCACCAAATAGCAGTTCAGAGTACCCACCCTTTTTGGAGTCCTTGGATGGAGCACTGGAGGGTGCTCCATCTGGGGACTCCCTCGTTCTGCTGGGGGACTTCAATGCTCACGTGGGCAACGACAGTGAGACCTGGAGGGGTGTGGTTGGGAGGCAGGGCCCCCCCGATCTGAACCAGAGTGGTGTTTCGTTGTTAGGCTTCTGTGCTCGTCATGAACTGTCCATAACGAACACCATGTTCAAGCATAAGAGTATCCACATGTGCACTTGGCACCAGGACACTCTAGGCCGCAGTTCGATGATCGACTTCATAATCGTATCGTCGGACTTGCAGCCGCATGTCTTGGACACTCGGGCGAAGAGAGGGGCGGAGCTGTCAACTGATCACCACCTGGTGGTGGGTTGGATCAGATGGTGGGGGAGGATGCCGGTCAGACCTGGCAGGCCCAAACGTGTTGTGAGGGTCTGCTGGGAACGTCTGGCAGAGTCTCCTGTCAGAAGGAGCTTTAACTCACACTCACTTCGATCATGTTCCGAGGGAGGCGGGGGACATTGAGTCCGAGTGGGCTATGTTCCGGGCCTCTATTGTTGAGGCGGCCGACCGGAGCTGTGGCCGTAAGGCTGTTGGTGCCTGTCGCGGCGGCAATCCGAGAACTCGTTGGTGGACAACAGCAGTGAGGGATGCCGTCAAGCTGAAGAAGGAGTCCTATAAGGCCTTTTTGGCATGTGGGACTCTGGAAGCAGCTGACAGGTATCGGCAGTCTAAGCGAGACGTGGCTTCGGCGGTTGCTGAGGCAAAAACTTGGACATGGGAGGAGTTTGGAGAGGTCATGGAGAACGACTTCCGAACGGCTTCGAAGAAATTCCGGTCCACCATCCGGCGTCTCAGGAGGGGGAAGCAGTGCTCCGTCAACACTGTATACAGTGGGGATGGGGAGCTGTTGACCTCGACTCGGGACGTTGTGGATCGGTGGAGGGAATACTTCGAAGACCTCCTCAATCCCGCCGACACAGTTCACAAATACACTTCTTCCAAAACAGTCATAAAGAATGCAAAGTCTGCAACAAATAAGCTCAACAAGTCATTAAAAGAGTAAAAAAAAGTCACATGAAATGAGATGGAAAAACTGTAAAAGAAGAGCAATCAATCAATGTTAAATGAACAAAAAAATATGCAAATCCCTTCAAATAAACACTCTTCATATATACCCCTTTTGTGTTTTCATTTAGGCTATAATGAATGTTCACATTATGTCAATGTGGCTTTATGCACAGCTGCACTACTTCCTGAATTTATGCCAGCTGCTTTGTTTCCTGTGTACTATTATTGACAAACTGATTAATCCAGGTGTGTCTGACCTCACAGCAATGGTCAGACACACCTGGATTGATCAGTTTGTCCAATAATGGCACACAGGAAACAAAAGAGCTGACTGAAGTTCAGGAAGTAGTGTAGCTGTGATTTTAGCTTTTTTGTACACCAAAAATGTAAGAGATATTGGATCTTGGTTGGGATGCTGGGACTGCTTGCGGTCGGTGCCAGAAAATTTCCCTTATTTTCAAATCCAAAACTTGACAGGTATGCTCTGACCATCTCATCTCAGTGCTGCTACCTGCATCTGTTTATGTTTATATGGTCATTATATTTAGTCATTTGTGTGCTCTCCTCTCTCTGTCCCACATCCTCTCTCTGTCCTGTCTCCCCTCTTTTCTTTCTTTACCCGACTGGCCTTCGGCAGGAAGGTCCCCCCATATGATTCAGGTCCTGCTCAAGGTTTCTTCCTCTTAAAGTGGAGTTTTTCCTTGCCACTGTTTGTCTTAAAGGATTTTTTTCTCCCTCCGTGGGAGTTTTTTTCACCTGCCATTATCATTGATTAGATTTAATTATATAATCTTAGTTGATGATATTTGCTCGGGGGTCATGCTCTGGGTCTCTGTAAAGCGCCTAGAGACAATTGACATTGTAACAGACGCTATATAAATAAAATTGAATTGAATTGAATTGAAATTTTCTTTGGGCAAAAAGCAATGGTATATCCTGAACAGGTTACCAGTCCATCACAGAACCAAGAGAAATAACCATGCACACTCAGTCCTAGAGGCAGTTTAGAGTCACCAACTAATCAGATAAACACATATTTTTACTATGAGAAAACCTGGACCTGGGGAAAACATATTCCACATAGAAAGGCTCCCTGTGTGGCAACATTGCTAACCACCAAGCTGCTGTGTGGTCCATGGCACGTTCAGTGTCACTGACAAACTTTCTGCAGACATCGTGTAGCTAGTTGTCTGGACTATTGTCTTCATGACTGATGTAAAAGCAATGAGCTGCTGTCATGTGATTGGCTGATTAGATATTGGTGTCAACAAGCAGTTGAACTGATGTACCTAATGAAGTGGGTGATGAGAGATGATTTTCCCTCAATACTGATGCACGGTCAATAATATTTATTTTTGATTCAATGTACTTTAATTTCACTGAACAATAACATTATGCAGTACTTGATCTTCTGTATTTTAGATATAGTTTGTGTCTATATTTGTGGGATCTCTCTTCTTATCATGTATAGAGAAATATGGTCAATGGAACTGTGAGCTTATCTACTGATTCAAACTGCACAGTAACTTCTGCAGACATGTGAGAGGCTGTTTGCTGTTGTGGTTTTCCTGAGGTGGTTTCACTACCCAGATAGTGGCCAATGCTGGTTCAGTTTTGTCTCTTATAACTGTGTAACACTGACATCTTTAAATAAACAAACCAATTAAAAAGAGGTTTTGGCTTTTGTAATGTTCATGATGAAAATGCAAATTTCAAGAACATCAGTGTCAACATCATCAAATGGATGTTTGTTTTTGAACTCAAAAGTCATTGTCATGGGCAGGCATTTCCATAAAAGGTCATGTAACTGGTGATTGGCTCATAATGCAGAAGATTCATCTGCAGACATTTTTCTCTTGAGCTCATGCTGACAATCTTGACAGTCTCGCCTGAGCAGGAAATTGAAGGCTGCATTTTAAGTGTCAGATTGGAAAAACCTGTGGTTTCCTCCTGTTAATGTTGTTGACATAGATTGTTTCTTTTAGACCTCTCATAAAGCTTTATTATTGTCCTCAAAAGAGTGTCCCTCAGCCATGAGATGCAGGTGAACCGCTGAACATTGGCCTGATGAGCTCATGAGATATCCTGTGTTTGTGGAGTTTAGTTTCTCTGATGTAAAGGTCTATACTCTCCTCACTGGTTAAAAAAATCTAAGTGATGAAAATGCTTGCAAATTAAAAATATAAGTAGTAATGGAACTATTTGCAAATTGAAAAATTGTGAGAGATTGTTGATGTGATGAACTTCACTGACATGTTTATCACTTCTCATTATATTTTATTGTTACCGCTGCTGAGTCCTCAGCGGCAGCAGAGTCAGAGGTGGGACAAGGTGGGCTGCATTGCCAACCACCTCTGGAACAGGTTGCGGTGTTTCTGGGACCACCTCAGAAACAGAGTGGAGTGAATCTTGGATCCCCTCGGAAACAAAATGGGCGACTGTGGTGCTGCAGCGGCTCAGGCAGGTTTGGCTGCAGCGGCGGAAGAGTCACGGCTGCCTGTAGCTCCTGCTGCAGGGGCCCAGTGCGTCGACTACCTCGGAGACGAGGAGAGGTGCGTCAACCACCTCGGAGATGGGATCGGGCAAGCGTATGTTGACCGCCACGGAAACGGGCTGAGAGGGAGGCGCGTCGGCTGCCTCGGGGAGACATGGGAAGGTGCGTGAGCCTCCTCGGGGAGAGGTGCAGAAAACAATGAAGACAAGACAGACTTTTCAAAGTAAAACAGGAACCACTAAAGAGAGGGAGAGACGCCAACTTGACAGACAGACACACACAGGGCTGCCATGGCTGACCAGGCCATGACACCTCCAGAACAAGGCATCTGAGGACTCGGCTTACTGAACAGGCATTCAGCCGAGCTCTCCACATGCAGACAAAATACCGAAATCGTCTGAACCTCGTGAGCGCTGGTGCACTCATGCTTAAGCTCATGGCGATGTGTCCAGACGTGAAAAAGCTGGCAGCAGCCCACCAAGTTCAGGGCTCCCACTAAAAATGAAGAGCAGCAGTTTTGTAAATATTTTTTTTCTTGTTGCCAGGCCAGGCCTTTTCAGTAGCCTATTCTAAAAATGACAGTTTGAAATGTTTAACACGCATTAATTGACGCACGAGTGGTTCCAGGTTTTGATTGGTTAATTCACCGCCGTTCACGTGTGAACTCCAACTGCAGCGGCCCAGGATGGGACTTGGGCGAGCGTGTCTCGACCTCGAGAACGGGATCAGGTGAGCGTGCGTCTATCACCTCGAGAACGGGATCAGGCTGAGAAGTGTCGGCGTCGGCCTCTCTGGAAAAGGGATCGGGCTGAAGAGCGTCAGTGTCGACCCGCTCAGAAACGGGATCGGGAGAGCGTGCGCCGGCCACACCTGAAACGGGATCGGGAGAGCGTGCGCCGGCCACACCTGAAACGGGATCGGGAGACTGGATGGCACCGGTTACCAATTCGGGGGCTGATGCCAGTGCCACCAGCTCCCTCCTGCACCTGACTAGGTACACGGACTGGAAGAACGGCAGGCCAAGGAGCTGGGGAATGGTGGCCAGGTAGTTCAGGAGTAGGTCATACATTAGGATCCCCCGCCTCCCGTCCGGGGCCTCCATCAAGGAGGTCGAGAGACGGCGGAAGAGGTCGTAAAAACCCTTAACCTCCTTCTGACTCACCAGACAAGTGTCCTGGACCCCCCTGGAAACAGGGCTGGGTGGTGCCGGCTGAGTCTGCAATGCAGGGACAAAGGACGCCGGTGGCCAGGTCTGCGGCGCAGGGACGGGAGGCGCTGATGGTCGTGGCGGCGGTGGCAGCTGGGTCCGTGGCTGTGGAATCGGGAACGCTGGGGGAGATGTGTCCCGGATCACCTTGGGAAAAGACAGAGGAGGTGTGTCCGGGACCGCCTTGGAGACGGGAGAGGAAGGAGTGTCCACATCGGACCGCCATGGAGAAAGAAGCTGGAGAAGACATCGCGGAGGAGGAATGTCTTCCTTGCCTCCTCCGGGCAGGTCCACTGTGCGTGTCCCTGGAGTCGTCGTCCTCAGGCTCCTTAAAACAGGGGAAGTTCGGGGCTGCCAGACGACGGAAATATTCGGCCAGGGTGATCATCTCACCACCGGCCGAGTCCACATTAAAGGCAGATTGTTCATGTGTGGCCTCCAACGCCACCACGAACCCCCGGAGGACTGGCCATCCGTGGAGTCGCCCCAGACCGCGAGTGCCTGCCTCGCCTTCTCTGAGGCATCATGTCAGGTGACCAACCTCTACCTCCGACTGGCAGCCTCCTGCTGGGTCCGTTTGCTGGCTGGACGGTTCTGTCATGATCTGAAGCAGGATAGGGGACCCAAGAGGAGGAGTTCTCAAAAACCCAAAAGGTTTATTAAACCAAAACACAAAATACAAAAATACAAAATCCAAAATCCAAAAATACAAACCAAACACAAAGTCCAGGACAAACAGAATCCAAACAGGGAAAACAAGCAGAAAAACTGGCAGAGTAACTCACAGGACGCAAGATAACACAACAGACCAGCACAGACAGGGGAGATGACAAGACTTAAATAGACAGAGGAACAAACAAGAGGCAGGTGCAGGGAATCAAGGTAACGAAGGGAAGGAAGCAAAGCAGAAAACAACGGGGAGAAGACAGACCTTCAAAGTAAAACAGGAAACAGAGCAGACAAGAGACAGGGAGTGACGCCAACTTGACACAGAACACCGAAACTGCCATGGCTGACCTAAACCATGACAGATGCAGTCATAAATAAAAGGTCTTTGTTGGTGTACTTCGACACCACTTCACAATAACATATCTGACAGCTAATCTGCTATATCTTTAGTATAGACTTTGTCTTGTTTGTATACAGACAAATGTGGACTATGAAACTGTACTTATCTGCAGGCTCAATGTACCTGCAAACCTCTGTAGACGTATGTGGGGCTATTTGTTCTTGTGGGTTTCCTGAGAGTTTTATCACTTAGAAAGTGGTCAAGGCAACTTCTCAGAAACTGTGAGACTCATTCTCTGAAATTACTCTCCTTTTTTCAAACTCAAATTTGCCATCCTGACCCGTAGCGACTACAGAGCTGCTCTTGAGAAGGCACTGATGTAAACCACAGAAAACACTATGCAGGTTTGCAGCAACACATTTAGCAGGTTTAAATGTACTTGCATATTGGCCTCTGCTTTTGTTTAAGACATTGCTGGTAACTGTGGTTTTCCTGCAGAAAAATACACTGATCACATGGACAGCAGGTTGTGGTAGCAAACTTTAATGCACACTTTTTACTCTCTTGTCCCTTTTGCAATATTCACAGATTAGTAGCAAATAAAAAGAATAAAGATAAAAGTAAGGTACTGTAGCAGCACAGAGATCATCTCTGAGTGCTAATCTGCTTCACCTGTGTTGATGGCCTCTCGGTGGAGGGGGCGGGTTATTTAAGCTGCAGCTCTTCCCTCAGTTGCCAGAATGCGTATGCAGCTGCGCCACTTCCGGGTGTGAGAATTTGGCCCTGCTGGTAACAAGCGACTGTCTGTTTACCCCTGGATCTGGGGTGTGTGTGCGCCCTGCTCCTCGCTGGTTGCGGTAGGTTTTGCTTCTCTCTCTCCGTGTATGTATAATTACCTGGCTGACGCTCATGTTGCCACAGGTAAACGCCAAGGTGTGCGGCGTCTTTCACTCTTCCCCTCCGTCGGTGCATGTAACTTGTCATCGGCAGGTATGTAGAAGAGCAAACTAATTGATATCTTTTACCAGCAAGCGATCAGTGTCTCCTTCTATTTTTATTAGCTTGATCGGATTGACTGTGCGGAGCAACGGCACAAACTGACTGGAGCCGCTGCTGTTTTGTCTCCCTCCAACTTATCATCTGCTCATTTTCGACACGGCAACACGCAGGCAATTAAACGGACTGTATGGACCCCGCTTGATGTCCGGTGTGCGGCGGGCCGCTGCCGAGCTGGTTTGGCTGGTGGTTTTTGTTCTGCCTTGGTGGAACTGATGTTTGTTTTTAACCTGTATTTGTTTTGTGTTAATTTGAACATTTTGTTTCTTTATTGTATTTTTTTCTTTTGCAATTTGCGCCTTTGTTGATTCATGTGTTTCTTTTGCAGTTGCTGAGGTCCGGTGGTGGTGCTGGTGATCCTGGTGATGGTCTCCCCCCTTTTTTCATTTGTTTGCATGGTTGTGGTTTGATTATTTTCCTTAAGTGTGTCACAGGTGATCCTGTTTAGTTGGTGGACCCTCCCCCCCTTCACTAGCCCATGTCCAACCGGTAGGCCTCAGTTACTGATTAGGTTTTTTTCTTTATTTTTGGTTCACTGTTTTTGTTTGACCTGTGTTTTTAAAAGAATTATTTTTAAAGATTTGTACAAAATAAAGTATTTTAACCACAACTCACATCTCAGCCCCTTTCTAAGTAAAGTGGACCTGTGTGCCCTCCAGTGTTGGGGGAAATAATTCTCTGGGTGAAATTCCCAGGGTGGCGTTGTTAGCAATTAAACATTCAGTTATCATACAACCCCCTGTGTTATACTCTGCTGCCACAGTACATTTTGTAACATGATCTTTATGCTCTAAACAATGTGTTAAAGTCATCTTTGATTTCTCATGACTGTTTTATCCTATTTAGGATGGTGATTCAACACATAATTATTGGATGGTCATATAAACACAACCTTTAGACCAGAGGCATATTTGGAGGTACCCAGTATGACCCCCAAAAAACTCCTGGGTGGGTGTTGAGTCAATGCCAACTGGATACGCTACATGCAGGGAATGACACAGTTCAGGTGTCTCAGTATCTTTTTCGAGTTGAATTTTTTCTTTTCTTTCACTACAGAGTATGCAAGAGCAAACAGAAATGTAGAGAAGGATCCACAACAACCACCAGGTGATAAGTCAGTGGATCCTGTCGAGTCCACCACTGCAAATGAATACACAACTGCTGAAAGGACCAAGGACAAGTTACAAATCAAGCCATTAGTTTTACCCCAGAGCCCCACTAATGGAAACCGACCTTTTCACCTTTTTGTCACTATGAGGTTGTGATGGACTGGTACAGGGTGTATAGCATGTACAAGATGTAACTTAGCTCAAACACAGGCAAAACATGATGACAAAGACACTAGAAGTCCTAAATCAGCTATTAAGCGAGACTGGTTTGTGAAAAGAAAAAAAACAAACCACAAACTGCACTATTTTAACTTCTTTACATGCTTGACTTTACACATACAATGCATGCAGCTTGGCAGAAACACAGGGAGGAAATACACATTTAACTAAATATTTCTGGGTTTTTCAGCCTGGAGGACTGGGAAACAATGATTTTACATTCAACTAGTTACGTCGAGTCTGTTTCTACACCGGACCTCGAAGACCTAGATGCATCATTTCTTACTGAGATACCGGCATACTACAAGTCATTTTACTTTGATGTATTTAACTGCAATAATAAGTTGGAGCCATTTAGCAGTTGCCTGATATGCTCTTACATGGGCCAAATGAGTTATAAAAGAGCAGAATTTTTCTTTAAACCATGAAATCAATGCTTTCTCTCATCATTTCTTAACTCCAGCTGTTGTCCTCTGCCTACTGGCGTCTTTGTCTGTTCTGAGCTCGGAACACAACTGTAGTTGAAAACATGTCTTCACCCTGAAAGAGAGTTCACATCAAAACATTAGTTTGATATTCAGCACTGATCATAAATTATATTTTTAACAATCACAAAATGTAAAAAAATGAAGTTCAAAATATTTATAGCTTACATGGTTGAATTTAGGTTGTCTCCTGGAGGGAAGTCTTTTCTCGTGAGGTTCAGGTTCTTTTTCTGAAACTTTTATAACAGCGTCATTTTTACAGTTGTACTCTAATGATCACTGTACATTCAAACCATTATCTGATAATTACTAATAATTAATTAGTAGGATATGTAGTAGAAAGACACTGATTTAGCAGGTACCTGCTTTCTGGCAAAACTGGTAAACCAGAACAGAGAGAATAGAAACAGCTGGACACAGAGAGAAGAGCAGCTTCCAGCAGAAATCACAGTCCTGCAGAGTCTGGTTCATAGCTGGATGAAGATCAGATGAATCTGGATTGAACATAGAGTTTGAGACATTTGTAAAGATTGAATTGGTGCCGCATTGTTAAATAATGCAATGTATTATCAAGTGGTTTTTATTGATCGTTTCACTATTTTTTTTTTACCTTTGTAATAAGTCATGTGAAAACAAACCTAAACATCTACATACTACTAAAACAAAACAGTGGACTTTGTGATTCTCTTGAATTCTTATGATTATTTTATTTTTAGCATTTTCTGCGGGCTGATAGTGACTAAATTTATGGCTGTAACACCCCAAGAATATAACCAAAGATGAAGAGTTCACAGTTGCATCAATTGATCTTCAACCTGTAATTTCAAATCTCTGTGAGAAATCTTGTTGCATGCATTAAAGAAGAGGTTTGTTAAAAAATTGTGGCTTTTATTGTGTAGCTCAAAATTACATTTTCACTTATATTTTTTCTGCTAGTAGCAGTAATGACTGATTTTCTTGAGCTGCCATTGTTGATGGTGTGGTCTTAAGCACACTGTCTGACACGCAAGAAAGAAAAGAAATAAAGAAAGAAAGATTTCCAGCTGTTCTCTAATCGCACATTGTTCCTCCTTTTCCTGATGAAAACACGTATAACCAACTAGAGTACTTGCTCGCTAAGAATCTTTAATACACAAATATTAGAGAACATTTCACTAATTTGAGAATTTTCATCCTATAATTATATTTGCTGTTATCACAAACTCAGTCACAGGGAGATTCAGACAAAAGTACTTACCAAGTTTGACTTTTGTTGTAATGTTGCTGTATTTGTAAATAGTTTTGTGACGAATGTAATCATTATCTTCCACTATTAATTCTTCAGTTCCGCAGTAGTAGAAGCCCTCATCAGAACCAGAGACGTTCACGATTAACAGGTCATAAGAATTGGAAGAAAAGTTCTTCACAAATTCAATACGAGAAAGTTTCTTTGTCCCATTGCTTTCATTAACAAATACAACATGGTTGAGGTCAGACTTGGTATTTAGTATAAGAGTCGGCTGGTTCTCATGGGAGCAGTTCCTGAACCAGACTATATAGACTCCAGCTGATCTTTTACAGTCACAGTAGAGAGTGATGTTGTCTCCAGGTCTGACTTTGACCTCCAACACTGATCCAGAAATCCAGTGACTGCAGGAAAAACCTCCTACAACAAAAAATTAAACCATAAAAGTTTGTTGCCACTATTCCAGCATCTCAGATTGCAACTCAGAAAAATAAAATTAAATTTGCAACTTAGATTTGATTACTCAAAGCAGTTTCTGGAGATTGTTATTCAAAGGTGTAAAGAAGCATAATTACCCAACAGAACAAGCAAAAAGATCAGCAGCCCGTCCATGAGTGATGACAGATAGTTTTGACAGTCTCACAGATTTTACTGTGCGATGTTACTTTTCCTTTGAAGCAGATGTGGCTGTTGATTGGCTAGTTTAATGGAATATTGTCAACACAACAAAAATGATACAGCGGGTATGGAGTGCATCTATCAATGCCTTCTAAAGCTTTTAAATGATTTCATGTCGTCAACAAAGAAAAACCTCCCTTGCACATTTGGACTAAGCCCAGCCTGGCCCCTCTGTATAGGCTTGGCCCCCAGGAACTTGCTGATATGCCCCTCCCCCAGGCTTGACTTCAGACACACCCACGTGACATTAGATATTGCCTTTTTAGGTATTTCCTCCTCATATGCGTCTTGCTAAAGGAAGCATGGGCGGTTTCACATTTTCAACAGGGGGTCCTGTGCCAATACTGTATACACAAAAATGTGAATAAGGCTGTGCTTTCATTTGCTGATTAATTTTGTTTGTCTGCTAACTTCTGCAGTCATGCATGGTTAGCATGCTAACCTGCCACTGTGGGTTTCCTGTGAGTTTTGTCACTCAAAAAGTTAAAGAAGCTTTTTTTTTTTTTTTTTTTTTTACAATGTATCATAGTAATTTACGGAGCCCTGGAGGGGACATGAAGGAAAAAAAAAAAAAATAGGAAAAAAAATTTTTTTTTGAGAAAATGTAGGAATTTTTTTTTTTCTCCAGTTTCAAACTCGAGATCTCGAGTTTGAAAGTTGAGATCTCGAGTTTGATTTGCAATGCAGTTGAGTTGTGAAATGCGTGCGCTCGGCTGCTCGGAGGAACGGCTGCCGGAGAGAGAAGGAGAGTCCACCGCCCCGGGGGGCTGCGTAGACGGAGCTGGCAGAGTCCAGACTAGTGAGGTGGTTTGGACCGCGGCAGAGAGGGGGGGTGAGACCCTCTCTGCCGCAGGAGCCTCGAGGAGGACCGGCAGACGCCCCCCGAACTCCCCACCTGACTTCCCCGCACCCCTCCGCTCCAACCCCTGCCTCTGCAGCAGAGACGGTTCAGGTTCACCCTCCCGCGGGATGCCTGCAGCCGTCCGCTGCCCCAGAGGCCTCTCTCCCTCCTTCTCGCCTCCGGCTCTCTGCATTTCTCCATCTCCGAAGCCAGAAAGAAGCAGAAAGTCGAGATCTCGAGTTTGAAAGTCGAGATCTCGAGTTTGAAAGTCGAGATCTCGAGTTTGATCTGGCTTCTGCAGCAGAGACGGAGATGGAGAGATCTCTCCATCAGAGGCCGCTGGGGCAGCGTACGGCTGCAGGCACCCCGCGGGAACTGCCGTCACGCCAGCCCTCTCTTCTCAAACGACTGTCACGCCAGCCCTCTTTGAAATATTTGTGCCGTTTTGCTGTTGAAATTACGGTAATCGCTATGAATAGCGTAAATATCCCATATACACACTCATTCCACTCCAGTCCAATAGTAGTGTGTATATAGCTTATGTTTAACAATTTAATTTTATTTTTAGAATATTTTTTGAGAGCTATATATACATTTTATATTATTTTTTTTGCCTTTTTTTGTTTTTAACA
Source organism: Hirundichthys speculiger (assembly GCA_018398805.1). NCBI lineage: Eukaryota > Metazoa > Chordata > Actinopteri > Beloniformes > Exocoetidae > Hirundichthys > Hirundichthys speculiger. Next base: position 862,803 of record JAGFBZ010001425.1, read on the forward strand.
AGTACTTCTCCAAGCCCTGTTTAAATTATTATTTGTCCAACCTGTGCTGCTGTAACGACTGAATTTCCCCGGTGACGGATTCATAAAGTACTATTCTATTCTATCCCATCTGGGAATGTGGAATTTGAAAATAAAGTGACATCAAAATCATGTATAAATGCAGTATACTGGCACTACTTTGACAAGGTCATAAAATAAAAAGTCCTAGTTTCCACAGACTCATTCCACTTCTCACTAATAGTATCCCATCTGGGAATGACACTCAGCAAGTTTCAGCCCAATTTGATGTGGAATTTCAAAATAAAGTGACATCAAAATCATGTATAAATGCAGTATATTACCACTACTTTGAAATACTTGTAAATACATGATTTTAATGTCACTTTATTTTGAAATTCCACATCAGATTGGGCTGAAACTTGTTGAGTGTCATTCCCAGTGGGATACTATTAGTGAGAAGTGGAATGAGTCTGTGGAAACAAGTACTTTTTATTGTATGACCTTGTCAAAGTACTGGTAGTGTACCGCATTTATACATGATTTTGATGTCACTTTATTTTCAAATTCCACATTCCCAGATGGGATAGAATAGAATAGTACTTTATGAATCCGTCACCGGGGAAATTCAGTCGTTACAGCAGCACAGGTTGGACAAATAATAATTTAAACAGGGCTTGGAGAAGTACTTGTTAAAAACAAAAAAAGGCAAAAAAAATAATATAAAATGTATATATAGCTCTCAAAAAATATTCTAAAAATAAAATTAAATTGTTAAACATAAGCTATATACACACTACTATTGGACTGGAGTGGAATGAGTGTGTATATGGGATATTTACGCTATTCATAGCGATTACCGTAATTTCAACAGCAAAACGGCACAAATATTTCAAAGAGGGCTGGCGTGACAGTCGTTTGAGAAGAGAGGGCTGGCGTGACGGCAGTTCCCGCGGGGTGCCTGCAGCCGTACGCTGCCCCAGCGGCCTCTGATGGAGAGATCTCTCCATCTCCGTCTCTGCTACAGAAGCCAGATCAAACTCGAGATCTCGACTTTCAAACTCGAGATCTCGACTTTCAAACTCGAGATCTCGACTTTCTGCTTCTTTCTGGCTTCGGAGATGGAGAAAATGCAGAGAGCCGGAGGCGAGAGAAGGAGGGAGAGAGGCCGCTGGGGCAGCGGACGGCTGCAGGCATCCCGCGGGAGGGTGGACCTGAACCGTCTCTGCTGCAGAGGCGGGGGTTGGAGCGGAGGGGTGCGGGGAAGTCAGATGGGGAGTTCGGGGGGCGTCTGCCGGTCCTCCTCGAGGCTCCTGCGGCAGAGAGGGTCTCACCCCCCTCTCTGCCGCGGTCCAAACCACCTCTCTAGTCTGGACTCTGCCAGCTCCGTCTACGCAGCCCCCCGGGGCGGTGGACTCTCCCTCTCTCTCCGGCAGCCGTTCCTCCGAGCAGCCGAGCGCACGCATTTCACAACTCAACTGCATTGCAAATCAAACTCGAGATCTCGACTTTCAAACTCGAGATCTCGAGTTTGAAACTGGAGAAAAAAAAAAAATTCCTACATTTTCTCCAAAAAAATTTTTTTTTCCTATTTTTTTTTTTTTTTCCTTCATGTCCCCTCCAGGGCTCCGTAGTAATTTTATTGAAAAAGCTGTTTTATTTCCTAGCGAGAGTATGAAGAGAGTACATTTCATCTTAGACCCATCAGGAAGTGATAGGATATGCAGAAGGTCACATTTGGGCTTGCTTTGAGAACAAAACATGCACTGAGCTACTGGGATGTGATTGATGAGATATTTGCATTATTGAGTGGTGCACCTAATAAAGTAGTAATTAAGTCTATATGGAGCTTCAATTCACCCAGCACTGATGCAGAGTAACAAGTAATATCACTTAACAGTGAGCTCATACCTGATGGCTGAGCTGCTATATATTTTGTGTTTTCTGTGTCATGTTTTGATGCACTATGACACTGGGCACTTATCTATAGGTTCTGCCTCCAAACATTTGCAGACATGTGAGGGGCTGTTAAAGTGGTTTATTTGTTTTTATTTTTTTATTTTTAGGTTCCTCTGAGAGTTTTATTAATCAGTGATCGAGGCTAGCATTCTTCTTTCATAACTTCATTGAGCAGCTCAGACAGCAATGCCACAGCAGCGCATGAGAAGAGACAATTTACCCTCACAATGTTATTCTCAATTTACACATTAATAATATCGTATATTCCATAGAAACCTTTTGATGAATATGAATGACAGATTTTAAGCTCCTTTTGTATAACAAATAATCCTCTGTGGGGTAACATTAGAGCAGGTAATGCATGAGCAAATAGATGCCTGCAACAGTGGCACTGAGATGTGGCTGAATATTTTTGTTTTTTTCCATGTACCATTATAATAATAATACATTTTATTTAAAGGCGCCTTTCAAGACCCTCAAGGTCACCGTACAAACATTTAAAAAAAAAAAAAAACAGTTAAAAAATGTAAAAACAGTTAAAATATTAAATTAAAATTTGCAGCAGCACAATGTTGGTTAGAGTCAGTAAGCTTGTTTAAAAAGGTGGGTTTTCAAGCGGGATTTGAAGATGGATAGTGAATTAATGTTTCTGATGTCAGGAGGGAGGGAGTTCCAAAGGCGGGGGGCAGAGCGGCTGAAGGCTCTGGACCCTATAGTGGACAGACGGGCTGGTGGCACGATGAGGCTGAGGGATGAGGCAGACCTGAGAGTTCGGATGGGAGTGTTGATGTGGAGGAGGTCAGAGAGGTACGGGGGAGCGATGTTATGGATGGCCTTGAATGTGTAGAGCAGAATTTTAAAGTCGATGCGATGTGTGATTGGGAGCCAGTGGAGTTGCTGGAGAACAGGTGTGATGTGGCTGATCGATGGTGTCCTGGTGATGATACGGGCGGCAGCGTTCTGGACCAGTTGGAGCTTATGGATGGATTTGTGGGGGAGACCAAAGAGAAGGGAGTTGCAGTAGTCCAGGCGGGATGTAATCAGAGTGTGGACCAGGATGGCGGTGGTGTTAGGAGTGAGGGATGGACGTAGGCGATTAATGTTACGTAGATGGAAGTAGGCAGACCGGGTAATATTATTGATGTGGGATTGGAATGATAGAGTGCTGTCGAGGATGACACCCAGACTCTTAACCTGAGGGGAGGGGGAAACAGAGGAGGTGTCGATGGGGATGGTGAAACTGGGAGGGTTAGTGAGGGTGGATTTGGAGCCAATTAGGAGGACCTCAGTTTTATCGCTGTTGAGTTTGAGAAAATTTGAAGAGAACCAGGATTGGATTTCATGTAAACAGTCACAGAGGGAGGAGGGGCAGGAGGTGGAGGAGGAGGGTTTGGTGGAAAGGTAGAGCTGGGTATCGTCTGCATAACAGTGGAATTGGATATTATATTTACGGAACAGGTGACCAAGAGGGAGGAGATAGATTATGAACAGGATGGGACCAAGGACAGAGCCCTGGGGAACACCAGAGGAGAGGGGAGATGGTTGGGATGTAAAAGTTTTCAACTGAATGAACTGAGTACGGCCAGAGAGATATGATTTGAACCAGTCCAGGGGTGTGTCAGATATACCAATAGTTGCTAGTCTGTCGAGGAGGATGGTGTGTGGGAAATTGTATCAAAGGCTGCTGTCAGGTCGAGGAGGATGAGGATGCTAAGTAGATGGAATCAGCTGCCATCAGGAGGTCATTAGTGATTTTTATGAGGGCTGTCTCTGTACTATGACGTGGGCGGAAACCAGACTGGAAACTGTTCATAGAGGTTATTGGTAGAGAGATGAGTATGAACCTGTGATGCCACTGCTTTTTCCAGGATTTTTGCAAGAAATGGCAAGTTAGAAATCGGACGAAGGTTATTGAAGTTGTTGGGGTCTGAACCTGGTTTCTTAAGTATTGGTGTTACTGCAGCAGATTTAAGAGATGAAGGAACAGTACCAGAGGTGAGGGAGGAATGTATGATGGCAGTGATCAGGGGCAGCAGAGAGGGGAGGCAGGTCATGACCAGAGGAGTCGGCAGGGGGTCAAGCTGGCAAGTCGATGATTTGGATTTCTGAATGAGGTCAGACACGTCAGCAGCAGAAGGAAGTTGGAAGCTTGAGAGTGGTTGAAAGGGAGGAGCATGGAGAATCGGAGGAGATGGGCTGCAGCAGGAGGTATGAGGGGTCAGTTGCTGGTGAATCTTGACTATTTTTGCATAGAAAAACGACATCAGAGAATAACAGTGATCAGTGGAATAGAAATGAGGGGGAAGAGAGTCAGGAGGACGTAGAGAGTTGTTGACCACAGAGAACAGGGCCCTAGTGTTACCATCACCAGCACTGATTAGTCCAGTAAAGTAGTTAGATTTGGCTGAGGAGAGGGTGTCTTTATAATGAAGTATGTGAGCATGATACATTTGCTTGTGGACAGTAAGTCCAGTTTTTCTGTAAAGCCTCTCCAGTTGACGTCCTTTGGCCTTGAGTTGATGTAGTTGAGGTGAAAACCAGGGAGCAGAGTGGGTGAATGACACAGTCCGAGTTTTTACAGGAGCAATTGAGTTCAGCAGAGGTGGAGACCATCATTGTAGTGTGAAACCAGTTGATCAGGAGTGCAAGAGTGGCTGATGCTGGGGAGATTGTCAATACCTATTGTGAGCGCTGCCAAATCAATGTTTTTGATATTGCGAAATGAAATAAGACGTGACTGTTTAGTTTTGGATAGTGTTATGCTTACATTGAATGAAATTAACTTGTGATCAGAAATGGGGAGATCGGCAGCAGAACAGTTAAAAGGAGTGACATCAGAGCAGCAGACCAGATCCAGTATATGCCCTTTAGAGTGGGTAGGGAAATCAATATGCTGTTGTAGTCCAAAGCTGTCCAGGCAAGATGTAAAATCCTTAGTAAAAGCATGATTGACGTTGTCCATATGTATATTAAAATCACCAAGAAGGATTATATTGGAGGAGAGTGAGCAGATATGAGTGAAAAAAGCAGAAAAGTCATTAATGAAATGCTTGTTAGGTTTGGGTGGACGGTAGATAGTGGCTAAAACAGTTGGAGTTGGTCCGTTCAGTTGGAGAGCCACTGATTCAAATGACAGATGTGCTGGCACTGTGACAGGCGATACCTTCCAGGTATCGCGGTAGATTATCGCGAGACCTCCTCCTCTGCCGGTGAGACGGGACTGACACATGTAAACAAACCCAGGTGGAGTGGACTCGTTCAACTGGGAAAAGTCATCGGGATGCTGCCATGTCTCTGTTACACAGAAAAAGTCATACTTGCGGTCAAGGAGGAGGTCCTGCAGAAGGTGTCCCTTGCCTGTAAGGGAGCGGATGTTAAATAGTCCAACTTTGACATCGCTGCGCTCGTTGGTGAAGCTAACGTTAGCCGACCTGGCTAGGCTCGCTAAAACACATTGCAGTCCGTTTCCTACCGGAGTTTCTCGGGGACGGCGGGTTGTAGACCAGATGGTGTTTATGGCAGTGGAGTCGTCGATTGGTAGCTTCGTCGGGATCCACGGTGGATGTATTTCCGATGGGGAGGGCGGGCGATGTCGGGCAGAGATGCAGTACCAGCGGGTTGTATCAAACAGGCGGAACCGGAGTTGGAGGAGCTCAGCAGCCGTGTATTGGAGCAAGGCTGACGATGGATTTAATATGATGGACAGGGTAATCCAGACAAGCACAAGCCGCACATCCAGGCTTGTAGATCCACATGATGTGTAGGATACGGGTGGAGAGTAACGTTACCGGACAGCAGGTGACGAGTGAGAGTCCGCAACACGCCACAGGTAACGTTACAGCAATCCAAACACAAAATATTGACAGACTGATTTTGATGGTAGACCAGATTAAAACCAACTAGCCACGTTCACTCAGAGTATATCTACTGCAAAGTCCAATATCGATTTTAAATCACAAGAGCCGGAGAGCAGCGGCAGCAAATTGCGCCAGCGTTCACTCAGACCGGAAGTCACAAGGACGCAACCCCAAAGGTTTTGAAAGCACAAATAAAAATCTTTACATCAAACAGCAAATATGGCTTTCTGAGCTGCTACGTAGATAGCACAGGAAACAGCAACACCTTTAGCGTGCTCGAATATGCCTGCTGTAGTTTGAGGGGCTGCTGGTGACTGGTTTTCCTGTTTAAAAAAGAAAAAAAAAGCTTCACATGGACAGCAGAATGTTGTAACAAATGTCAATGCGTGTACAGTTGTGTTCAAAATAAATAGTGTTTAAAAAAGTGAATAAAGTTCAAAATCCTTATATTAGCTTTTACTTCCAAATATGCAAAACCATTGCGATCAGGCCCGGACTGGCCATCGGGAGAACCGGGAGGTTTCCCGAAGCGCCGGCCTGTGATTGGCCTGCTGGCCTGCGTCTCTCTCTCTCTCTCTTTTTTTTAAGTCTGCCGGTCAGCCGGCGCCGCGGACCACCACACAGACAGCTGCGAAGGAAGGGGGGGGGGTGACACTGATGCTGCAGTCGCGCTGTGTGTGTAGCAGAGAGGAAGAGTCGAGGCTTCGACTAAACTTAGATTAGATTAGATTAGATTAGATTAGATTAGTTTATTGGTCCCCATGGGGAAATTCTTTTTCACTCACTGTACATTACATGGAAAACAAAACACACATCACGACAAGACAGCAGTTGACAGACAAGCAGTAAGGTTTTTTTTTTTTTTCAGCGTGGCCTTTTGTTTAGGACCTCAATAGCAGCAGGGACCAGGCTTTTCTTGAAGCGGGCCCTTTTAAATTTGAGGGTATGGATAACCCGGGTAAAAAAAAAAAAAGAAAAGGCGGTGCCGAGAGGGAGAGACAGAAAAAAAGAAAGGTGCTGGAGGAGGATGCGACCAAATGCGTAAATTGACAAGTTTATTCACCCCCCCACACCCACCCCCCCCCCCCCCCCCCCCCCCCCCCCCCCCCCCCCCCCCCCCCCCAGCCCAGATACCTCTGCAAGTAAGTTATGTAAAACAACAACAAAAAACACTGGTTCTTGACATAGGCGTAGTTTGACTTTTGCGTCGGGGGGGCAAAAATTGTTAAGCACTTTCAACAAACGGGCGCACTCTCACGCGAACCGGCGCGCATGCACACATATGTGCAAACTCGCGCGCACATGATGGCACACAAGATACACTCACCACGAAACCATGAAGTCCAAGATTAGATGATGTTCAAAACCAGTAGTTGCAACAGGATACAGTACACAGTAGATGTTATAAATGTTAATGTTAATGATGTTAAATGTATTAAGAAACAAAATATAACATGATTCATTTAACTGTCACAATATACTGCAGTTTATTTTGGACTTAAAAAAAACATTACAGTCAAAAACATTTATTTATTTTTGCCAGTTCGTTGACAATGCAATTACATATTTCAGCCACCAGGGGGAGCAATGCTCCCCCTGCCCCCCCGCAAACTCCGCCCATGGTTCTTGAGGTCCAGGGACCTGGGTCCTTGAGGCTGTACACTTTTACACAGTAGGCTATAGGCCCTGGCCATGAAATTAAACAAGCCACTTTTTATTTACTGTTATCATGCCATTATTATGTATATGAATACAAGGGCACAATAAGTGAGACATAGGCTACACCAGTGGTTCTCAACTGGTGGGTCGCGACCCAAAAGTGGGTCGCAGACCCGTTTTCAGTGGGTCGTGGGCCTTTGCCTGGGGAAGGAAATGCTAAAAAAAAAAAAAAATGCATGTCATTCATCCTCCTTAACAGTAGAGGGCGATAATGTCCTGTAATGTGAGTTGACACCCGCCAGTTCACACATTTAGAAAAAGACCTGCAAAGTTTATTTACATATGTTGAGCTGGTGAAACACAGATACAACCAAGAATATATGAGATATGGATTTTCTTATCTTGAAGACAAAGGTCAGTGAGTGGTTATTCAGCTAAAACTATATATTTTGAGTTCTTTTTGAAACTACTGCTCAGTAGTTGCACTGTTTTATTTCATGTTCGTGCATAAAAGCACTGTTGAGTCTTAAAAATGGCTGTTACTGAAATGTTCTGATTGTTATGTCAGCTTTATGATTAATGCTTAAATAAGTGACTAGATAGTTTTAATAGGAAATTGTTATATATTCAGGAAGTGGGTACTCAGCAAATGCTACATATTTGAGTTCTTTTTAAAACTACTACTCAATGGTTGTACAGTTTTATTTCATGTTTGTGCATGTTGAGTCTGTTAAAAAAGGCTGAAGTTACTGAAGTGAAGTGTTTTGGATTTAATTAAAATGCAGCTAATTGAGCATCAAAGGGAATATTTCCCACTTGAAGTCATTTTGGTTTTTTGCCATTTTGGTTTTCACCAATAAACTTTATTGTTGTGTGTTGGCATTCTGTGATATTCTGTTCTACTATCTCCGATTCAAACTACACGATATTTTCATTCAATAAATTTGAGAAGTTGGAAATTTTCCTTGATTTGGGTCACGGTTTGTCATTAAGGGGGGTGGTGGGTCCTGAAGCCGGACCAGTTGAGAACCACTGGGCTACACTATCTTACTATATGAACTATAGTGTATGGAAAAACACTGTAAGCATATGTTTGCTATTCAAAGGTGGTGATGGTGATGACATAAGTCCTGCTGGTACTTCAGGAGAAGCCAGTGCAGAGCAGTTGGCAGAAGGTCCAGAATCATTTCTAGAGCAACAACATGCAAGTTGCAGACATAACACCAACAGGCACTGCCATTTGACATAAATGGCTCTCATTTCTATTAAGTACTAGTGGTGTTGAATTTTGCTGTCTGTTGCTGACTTGCTGTTATGTATCCCAGCCCTATATTAGAATATGAGTCAATATTATGTGATTGCTTATTAGGAACTATACTCTTGGACTGTATTATACATTGCGTTCTATCAGTGCGTGCATGTTCTGTGAACATGTATTCAAAGGCCGTCCCCTCATAGCTGATTCATTGTTTGATTAGGACCTTGTTGTCTTTGTTTATTAGGTTATATTGTAGGCTACACATAAAAATTATGCCAAAGAGGCAGTTGACATTCCACATGATATGATGTTTAAGTAACCTTGGCACTGCGTTAAACCTTTATTCTCTTCTAGTAAGTGTGTTAGTGGATTTTGCTGAGGATTGTTGTGTTACTGTATTTTACCAGCCCGGCCCCAAACACAAAAGTTACTGTATATTCCTAACTTAGTTTGTACATAGGTCCCATATTTGACTTCTATTTGGAATGCAGTGTGTGTGTGTGTGTGTGTGTGTTCGTTGTACATGCGTGCCAATGCATGTAGGTGTGGGCGTGAACGTGCGCGTGTGGGCAAGGCCAGGGTGGCCTGGTTACATGACTGACTCCTGGCCTGAAAAAGTCTCCCAGTCCGGCCCTGCTCCAGGGTGTCCTGGATCCCCCTCAGCGACCTTCTCTTGGGCCAAACACCTCACAGAGATGTCCAGGAGGCATCCTAACCAGATGCTTAATCAGCTCAACTGCTTCCTCCTTGGATCAATACCTCAATCAAGTGAAATTATTCCAGAAGTTATGTTGTCCCTTGAAGGGTCTTGCAAGGGAAAAAAAAAATCCTAAGAATGGACAAGTGTTTGTGTCTGCTGGGCCTACTGGATGTTTCCTCACCACCGAAGCAGCACACACCCCAGTTTCCCAGTTAAACAACCAGTGTAAGTGTGTTAAAGCAGGCTTCACATGCTCTCTCCTGTGTGGGAAGCAGCAGAGCAATTAAAGGTGCTAGTGGTGAGAAATATGGTCAGCTTTGAGGTTATATCTCTACTCTTTTCCACTTTCACTGGATGTGACACAGTCACACACGTGATCACATCCACCATTTTTGTAGTCCTTCACCATTATGTGGGTTGGAAGCCATTTTATCTCAGACGCATACATGTCAGAGCATAGCAAATGTAACATTTACAAGCAAAGTGATATTTCAGAAATTCCTTCATATTGTCATTATTATTATAAACTATGTTAACTGTAAAAAAAATATATAGACTGTTGTAACATCTAAAATATCCCTCAGCTTTTATTCTGAAAACACCTTCGACTGTAAAGCAGCATTTTAGAGAGGGCTGGCTCGAAGGCAGTCACTTCCCCTGAGTTCAGGTTCAGGATATTCTAAGTTTCTGCTTAACTTTCAGAAACGGACCCCTGTTCAGCTGCTTGTTGACTCAAATATCTAATTAGCCACAGGCCTGTCTGTCGCTGATGTCTTTACAGTAGGCATGTAGACGACTCAAATGTAGAAAATTGACAATATAGTGAATAGTGAATATCTATTAGGCATTTTACTGTTGGTGGATTTTATTCAGATCAACACCGATTAACAAATTTGTTTTGGAGCCTTAAAGGACAGTAAAAGTGAATGGTGAAGTTTCAGTTATAAGTCCAGTTATATTCTAGACTTCTCTGGAAGATGACCATAAATTCATTATTTTGAATCAAACGAAACCCAGAATTTCTTCAACATCATTTATACTGTGTAGACTACAAGAGCATAGAAAGCATTTCTTTGTAAAACAATATTGTTTGTGATGACAGAAATGTAAAATGTACGTGATCAAGTCCGAGAATCATCAACTGGAGCTTACCACGAAGAAAGTTTTAATGTAACAATCCTCATAAAATTTCATAGTTACTTCACCTCATGTCATGTTACACTTCAGTCAAAGCAACAATCACAGAATAAAACTTTCCGTTGCACCAGCCAATCAGCAGCTGCCTCTCCTTCAGCTGAAAGGACTGCGTAGATGATAAGATCTGATTGTAAAACCGAGCTGCTTTCATGTTCAGGACACCATCAGTCATGGACGGACTGCAGATCATTCTGGCTGTTCTCTTGGGTAATTCTGCTTTTTTTCACATTTCAGTAAGAATTTCCAGGAACTATCTACAAAAAATTTAAAGTTTTCAGGTTTATGTTTTTTCATCTGAGCTGCATTTTAAAATGCTTGCAATGCCAGTAATGTGCTTTTTATAAATGCATTTCTATTCCAGGAGGTGTTTTCTGCTGTCATTATGTGATTTCTGGATCAGTGCTGGAGGTCAAACGTGGAGACAACATCACTCTCTACTGTGACTGTAAACCATCAACTGGAGTATATATAGTCTGGTTCAGGAACTGCTCCCATGAGAACCAGCCGACTCTTGTTCTGAGTCTAAAACGTTATGAGGACCATCAGAAATTTCATCGTTATAAACTTGTTAAGAACTCATCTACAAATTCTTATGACCTGTTCATCATGAACGTCTCTGCTTCTGATGATGGCTTGTACTACTGCGGAACTAAAAAGGGGTTTCAAGATCAGCTTACTGGAAAGGAGAATTATAGCTACAGCAGCGAACACAACAAGACTCACAGTTGGTGAGTACTTTTACCTCAGTTAACTTTATGCTATTGTGTTTACTTCAAATACAATTGTTTAACCAAATTATCATTAAAGCACTGAAGGATTATCTAATATTCATGGACCGACGTATTAAAGACTCATGCACTCAAAAGTTAGTAGTTTACTCAGGTGCTGATATATTGACATGTTTTCATCAGAATATTTCAGGAACACTCCACTCCTGCTCATTCTCTCAGAGGGATGTGAGTCTTTAGCAATCAGCCCTCTCAGCTCTGCCTTACCCAGCAAACACAGCTCAACTCAGTCCTCCTGCATAAATTAAAGATTTTCAGAACCAAATGATTCTGAACTGGGTGTGACTTCAGACGCCCAAATCTGTAAACTAAAGGACAAAAAAAAATAAAAAATAAAAAATAACTAAAACACAACAAAAACAATACTACGGTCAACTCAAAGTTAGTGTTGATGAAACGTCATGTTTTCTTCAAGTACTGTGAGAGAGTTTGAGTAAAACAAATCTTTTTAGATTGACTAGATTTTAAATTGTTGTTCCAATACTAATATACATCTACAATCCATGCATGAGTTTATTTTGAATTTTGGTTTTAAATTTGAGAAAACGGATTTATGCAGGGAAATGGCTGACCAGTCTGAATGATGTTCCTGGACATCTAACAATCACAGTCATTCCCTTCTATTTTTTTTTTTTTTTTTAGACTACGTTGAACCCGACCACCAAAGGTGTTTAGTAATGCCAAGTCAACCAAAACACTAGTAAACGTTTGCGGCAACATTAAATGTGAACATGTAACCTTTTAGCTACTGAGTAGCTGTGAAAATTCACAGAACATACAGTTTTCTTTTCAGGAGATCATTTAACAGGACGCCTGAAAACGTAACTGAATGAGATAAAACAGATCCTCGTGTTTGATCCTGAGCTTCAGTTTGATTATTTCTGGTTAGTTCAGAAACATGACACAAAACACTCATCAACTGCATAATTTTACTCAGAGCATAAAGACTGAGTTGGGTCAGATATAGAAGATCACTTTGGACCATCTTGTGTCGTATGTATGGATGACATCAATATAGATGTTGGCCAAGAAGGAAAAACAAATCCTGCAATATGCGAGTGGTTCACAAGACACAAAGGACTTGATTTTACAAGACTTTCTCCCATAAACATGAACAAATCCACAAATGGGTGCCAGACTTCAGGAAAAGGTTCAGGCAGGCCTTTCTCTTCCAGTACCTCACTATTTCAAATCTAGAAGCAAACCAAAGATAAAATCAAAGGTCAAATATTCAGGATGTTAAATACTAATTTTTTCACCTTTTGTTGCCATCAGTATAAACCTGTGTTTCAAAGTCCATCACAAACAATTTCCAGCTGGATCCTAACAACTTTAGAGATAGAAGGTAATTCCACACAGCAGTCACATCTTATTAAAGTAAAAAAGTCGTACCTGTCAATGCACCACTATTTTCCTTTGCTAATTAACAAAGACAGAACAGAGGTGGCTCAGCATCGCATCACTGTGTGAAAACATGCAGCTAAGCAGAGTTAGAACGAGATAGGTGACAGCAACCTCTGCAGCTGAGAGTCACCATGCCATCTTATTATCTGTGACGGAACAGAGGCGCCACTAAAATGGCCCACCATTCTGTCTTTAAGTTGCTTACAGGAAAAAAACGGGTTGGATATTGTGCAACAGTCCCACTGCAAACAAAGAATTTAACCCCATTCAGACTTTTCATTAAAATGCGTCCATATCTGTTCACAAGTGGCTAATGCTAATGCAAAATCTGAAGACACTCCAAGAAAGACTTAGATCTGATCACATTTGCAGTTATCATCTTCTTCTTTTATTTTCAGCTTAATCTTCTTTACTTCCAGCTGCTACTTTTAGGTGTACTGTAGAGCAGCGATGTCAGATCTGATCACTCAGGAAGCTCTTGGTTACGGGTTTAATAGCAGCTGTGAACAGATGCAGATGCTAAAGCCAGAATATGAATGTAGTCATTCTCTGTTCTTCCAACTTCTGCATTTTCAAGATCCACAAACATCTGTTTTATATATAAGAAGCTATCTGAAGTCTTTACAGCGAGAGTTGAGTCCTGAACTAAGACACAGCTTCTAACATAAGAAGCTCACCACATAAAATAATAGAAAAATCTAAATGAATCAACCACAACATCAGGAGAACACCTTCACAAGTCTCGGCACTGCAAGGCAAGGTTATTTGTATAGGACAATTATACATGAATGCAATACTTTATAAAAGGTGTTACAAAGAAAGGAAAATAAAAAAAATTAACTATAATAAACTAAATAATTAAAAACTGCATTTTAATGCAGATTAAAATATCAGAAAGGAAAAAAAACATACAAAAACATCAGACAAGTACAATAAGAAAAGGGTACAGATGTGTTCAGTAAAAGTACCTAAAAGTGAATTAAAGAAGCATTCAACATTTTAATAGTTATTTTTTTTTTAATATTAGAAAAGGCTGTTTTAATATAAACAAAAACACTGTTTAATTTGGTTGTAAAGGTTCATATATTTGGAGCAACTTTAAGCTCCATGGAGACTTGATTCCAGCAGAGGGCAGCATAATGCATAAAAGCCATTTCACCTTTTTTTGGTTTAAACTCTGGGTACCACCAGCTGACCATCAACTGCAGATCTAAGACACATCCAGGCTCAAGTGCAGAAAACATGTCTGATATAATTTAGTCCCAGACCCTTCAGAGATTTTGAGACAGTAAGACCCTCAAACTGAACTCTGGAAGTCAGTGAAAGGATGTAATTATCCTGAAGTTCTCATGTTCATCTTTTCAAACAATAATATACATGAGAATCCAACATTCATATCAGTGATGTAGAAAACATCTATATGTATCAGAGAAGATTCAGACAAAGATTTTTGTGTGTGAGTGAGCATCATGTAGTGGGGCTGCTTTGCTGCTGTAGAGGTGCTTGTTTAGTTATTAAAAGGTTTTTAATAACTCCTTAGACAATTATTAATAATAGAATAAATGTATTCATAAAATTAAAAATGGGGACACCAACTGATAATCAGGAAACAACAACTGAACGGCACAATAATTCTCAAACTGGCTGCTCTTTGTTCCAACCTGCGACCAGCAACACTCGACTTCACCAAGATGATCATCAACATTTGATTATTTGTACTAACCTTCTGTACTCACAAAAAAGGTCCGTCATTTTCCACGCTGATGCTTCGGTTTCACGTTTTTGTCCATTGGCGACACTTGAAGATGATGCAGTGAGGTTCCAAACATTAGGAATCATTTCCTCAAGTATCTGTATCCCACCACATGTGAAAGTTTGGCGCCGGTTCAGCGCCATGTTGGCTGTCTTCCTAATTAAAATCTAAAATCTGAGAGCTAAAACTCTGCAACCAAGAAATCAAAATCTGTAAAGGAGAACGCAATCATCATTGACACTCTTCAGAACGGAAAGCAATAATGGAAAAAGTGCAACTGAGAAATAGGTTGGAAAACGGAGATGGTTTTAAAACTGTAACCCTAATGAGAAAAAAAAAGTGTAACTGAGAATTTGATTGCAAGATTGCAATATACATGGTGCTGAATTGACGGCTTTAAAATCCCTGTAAAATCTATCATTGAAAGTTCATTAGATGGATAATTATTCAAACACCTGTAGGTCATCCTACTGCTCATGGAGCTGGACTGACTGCTGGAGTGGTTCCTCACAGACCTATAATGGTGTCTCATGGCTTTGACTGAGCTCATCTGCATGTTGCTGGATTTTACAAACAAGGCACACCTGAAACATGTTTCTCTGTTTTGATTCTGAATGGACTGAATCAACTGTTAAAGTTTAACTAACTGTTAAAGTTCTTCATCTCCTCTGAAGAGAGGCCAGCAGAATCAGTGATCATGCCTTGTGTGTCGGCTGGTTTTAAAATGGCGTTGGTTCCTGGTACGAGGGGGTCTGAGCCACACGTTGTTTTGAAATAAATAATGAAACTTGAAAATTAAAACATCTCTACAAATGCACAGGTGACATTTCAACCTGTAGCTTACAACTTAAATCTAGACTGACGTGTAGGTCTAACTATGCTTAAATATTGCTAAGTTTTGAGCAGTTTTAGGCTGTTAAAATTAAGCTGAAAAATGTGTTAAGACCAATAAGTGCACCAACCACCACCACACAATACAGCAGTCCCAAGACACATCTGATGGATGATTATGCAGGAGAAGTTGGATATCAAATACCAAAAATAATAATAGTAATAATTTTGGTAAAAATACTATTATTCAAATTATTAATGGGATACATTATGCATTTATTCATTTATGCGATTTATTTTGCAATAAAGTTGGTATATTAAATGTCTCACTGGGCATTAAGTGGCTATAAAGTGCTCATTTAGTCATTAAAAAATGATTAAGAACTGCCCAAGGACAGTTATATATGACTGAATAAATTTATTGATAATCAGGAAACAACATCAATGTAAAATTGTCTGTTATTGTTATTGTGCGCTCCTGCCTGTGACCAGGTGTGGCGCTATAGAGCAACAAAGAAGGAACGAGTCTGAGCACTGACCTTTACAACCAGCAACTGTTACAAAGATATACAAAATATCCACGAGCACCTTCTCTCATTGAAAGTTATCAGAATGTATCAATAAGAGTATTAAAAGATGAACAAAGAATATTTGGATCAAGATTCTGATCTACTAAACTAGACTATGACTAAACTACACATGAGCAACATTATTCACATATGTACATACAGGACTGTCTCAGAAAATTAGAATATTGTGATAAAGTTCTTTATTTTCTGTAATGCAATTAAAAAACATGAAATGTCATACATTCTGGATTCATTACAAATCAACTGAAATATTGCAAGCCTTTTATTGTTTTATTTTGCTGATTATGGCCTACAGCTTAAGAAAACTCAAAAATCCTATCTCAAAATATTAGAATATTTCCTCAGACCAAGTAAAAAAAAAAAAAAGTTATAACAGAAAAACAAAATCAAACATTTGAAAATGTCTATTAATGCACTCAGTACTTGGTTGGGAATCCTTTTGCATGGATTACTGCATCAATGCGGCATGGCATGGAGGCAATCAGCCTGTGGCATTGCTGAGGTGTTATGGATGCCCAGGATGCTTCAATAGCAGCCTTTAGCTCATTTGCATTGTTGGGTCTGGTGTCTTTCAGCTTCTTCTTCACAATACCCCACACATTCTCTATGGGGTTCAGGTCAGGGGAATTGGCAGGCCAATCGAGGACAGTAATGCCATGGTCAGTACACCAGTTACTGGTGGTTTTGGCACTGTGGGCAGGTGCCAGATCATGCTGGAAAATGAAATCATCATCTCCATAGAGCTTTTCAGCAGATGGAAGCATGTAGTGCTCTAAAATCTCTTGGTACACAGCTGCATTTACTCTGGACTTGATGAAACACAGTGGACCAACACCAGCAGCTGACATGGCTCCCCAAACCATCGCTGACTGTGGGAACTTCACACTGGATTTCAAGCAACTTGGACTTTGCGCCTCTCCAGACTTTCTCCAGACTCTGGTGCCTTGACTTCCAAATGAAATACAAAACTTGCTTTCATCTGAAAAGAGGACTTTGGACCACTCTGCAACTGTCCAGTGCTTCTTTTCCATAGCCCAAGTCAGATGCTTCTTTCGTTGTCTTGAGTTCAGAAGTGGCTTGACCATGGGAATACTGCTATTGTAGCCCATTTCCCAGACACGTCTGTGAACAGTGGCTTTTGATACCTGGACTCCAGCTTCAGTCCACTGTCTTTGAAGCTCCCCCAAATTCTGGAAGCGGCTCTTCTTCACAATGCTGTTAAGGCTGCGGACATCTCTCTTGGTTGTGCAACGTTTCCTGCCACATTTCCCCCTTCCAACAGACTTTTTGCAAATATGCTTTGAAACTGCACTCTGTGAACAGCCTGCTCTTTGAGAAATTTCTTTTTGTGTCTTATCCTCCTGATGGAGGGTGTCAATGATGGTCCTCTGGACAGCAGTCAGATCAGCAGTCTTCCCCATACTTGTGATTTAGTTAACTGAACCAAGCTGAGTGTTTTTCAAGGCTCAGGAAACCCTTGCAGGTGTTTCGAGTTAATTAGACGATTCAAGTGATTAGTTGAATAGCCTACTAGTATACTTTTTCATGATATTCTAATATTTTGAGATAGGATATTTGGGTTTTCTTCAGCTGTAGGCCATAATCAGCTATATTGAAACAATAAAAGGCTTGCGATATTTCACTTGATTTGTAATGAATCCAGAATGTATGACATTTCATGTTTTTTAATTGCATTACAGAAAATAAAGAACTTTATCACAATATTCTAATTTTCTGAGACAGTCCTGTATATGTCAGGGAATTTAGATGTGTGTGTATGTGTGTTAAATGATTTCTTCCAACCCACATGGTGGGTCAGTTTTGAATGAACATTATTCAATTTAAATACTTGTAGTGTATAATCTAATTACTTCTGAAGCTGGAAGCTCAATAAGACAAAATATTTGATTTCATAGTCTCATGAATGTATTTATTCACCCTGTGTTTAAGTCATGTTTAGGTTAAAAACATAAAAAAAAAGGTAAAATATCAGTCCAAAGCATTTAGTTTACAACAGTGTTTGTGAATTTGTGTTTGATCCAGAGTCCAGTGATCTTCATCCAGATGTGAACCAGACACTCCAGGACTGTGGTTCATGCTGGAAGCTGCTCTTCTCTCTGTGTCCAGCTGTTTCCCTCCTCTCTTCTCTTCTGTCGTCTCTTCTGGTTTACAGGCTTTGCCAGAAAACAGGTACCTGCTTTAGTGGAGTCATTAACTTGTTGGAGTCCAGTTTATATCAAGGCTCAGTTTACACACTGATGGCATCACATCGCTGAGATATACCGCTGTTCCAGGGCTCTAAACAGCTCCGCTTTAATGTAATTGCTCCATAAAACAGTCTCCCAGAGCTCTTTTTTTCTGGCATATTCAAATAGCTTTTTGAGGAATTACTCTGGATAAACAGATTCCTGAAAGAGAATAAGCAGAATCTGCAGAGAATAAACATGGTACTGATGGGGGGGGCGTGTTTAGGGTTTCCTCTGTCGTGCAGAACAAACATCACTGCCTACCTCAGCAGGTCCACCTGTTCAACCGCTCGTCAACTCAACCGGCAAATCAGCCAGTCGCATGACAGCAGCTCACCTGGGCTGCGTCTTTACGGTGAAGATGGCCAGTTTGTGTTGCTTTATGCGACAGTACTGCCCCGTTAGAGGAGCATAACACGGCTAAGATGCAGTCAGGTTGGATGTTTAGCTTGTATTCCTTCCTTGATTTGGTTAAAATATAATAATTTTAGTTAATTATATTTGCTCGGGGGTCATGCTCTGGGTCTCTGTAAAGCTCCTAGAGACAACTGACGTAACAGACCCTGTACAAATACAATTGAATTGAATTGAATACTGGACATTGCCGGAATAAATGTAATCCATATATTAACACAAGGGAAACACAAAGTTAAATATGTACTCTGTTTGATTATGGAGTATTTATACTCTATGTATAACTTTACACTGAATGAATTTATATCTAGAATTAATAGAAGGAGTGTGAACACTGGACAGACTGTCCTCCCATAAACCATTTCTCAGCCTAAATGCCTTCCTGAGATGCCCGGTGTCAACTTTTATTAGAAAAGAATAGACGACTTTTGAGTTTGGCCCCATGTTTCTCTGTCAAACCAGGGCTCTATGCAGAATGAAGGTGGTGGATGAAAACACATTTTTTTCTGAAGTTGTCTTAAATTAATAATAATTCATAGATCTGTAGCTGATGTAACCAAATGAAACAAAAAAAGATAAACTTAATGATAAACTAAAGTAACTGCTATGCAAGTCTTTGAAATGAGGAAATTAAATTGTCTTTATTATTTGGTTAATATGCTGTTGGGTGGGGGGGTGTTAACATGGCACATTAACAGCCTCATGTTTGTATGTTAAATGATTAAGTTGGTGCCTCCACATGTGCCATCTTTAATATTTTTATATACTGGTGGGAGGGGCTAGAGGTTTAGATTAGGTGAGAATGTTGCAACCATGGTTGCTATGGTGACGGTTCCATGTCACACGGGAGTGGAGCTTCTATGACATCACACCATCGGAATTCTTTACTAGATCTGATCTGGTACCAACAACACGCACCTACGGTTCTCTGGTGAAAACCAACACCTTCCACTCAGAAACACTGTCGTTCTGCTACTCGTCTTTGCATCACGTCTCTGACCGTTTATTGCTGTAATGGCTTACAGACGATTTCCTGGAAAAAGACACGGATTTCCGAGCACGTGGGACCACGAAGCTCAATCCAACATGCTGGACAGTACCAGCCAACTCCGGAGGGAGAACGATGAGAGCAAAGCACAAATCGCTTTGCTCAATCGTACCAACAGCAGTCTGAGACTGAAGATTTCAGATCTGGAGAAGAGAGTCAGGAGACCACCGTTGACTCACCAGACGGACACGTCTGAAGTCTGCGACCTGAAACAACAGCTCAGACAGCTGGAGAACGACAAGAAGACTCTTCAGGACAGAAATCGGGAATTGGAAGAGTATAAATCGGTAATGGAGCGTCGACAACAGGACACGCTGGCAAAACCGGAAAACAAGACGAAAATCCTCCCAAAAACAGAGGAGGATTTTCAGGAACAACTGCAGAAATTAGATTAGAATCGATGTGGTGGCAAAAATTTAACCTGGAGAAAGCTGAGATGGAAGAAACTAGAACCCAAATGATCAGCAGAGACAAAACAACTCCAGAGAGAGAAGAAGCAGGCAGGTGCAGGAAAAAATGAAAATTTTAGCTGGATTGGATGCGTTTGAGGAGGATTTGAGAAGAGAGAAAATACAATACATTGACATCAGAATACAATTGGATAAAGACCGCAAAGAACTAGACGAGGACAGGAAAAAATTTGAAATGGAGAAAACTTTCACGGACCAATCCAAGGTGAAGGTGGAGAAGATGGAGAAAGAGCTGAGACTGGAAAAGGAGGGTCTTCAGCAGAAGGAGAAACAATTGGAAGAAGAGAATAAGAAAATCCAGCTTGAGAAAACAGAAATTGCAAACACCAAGAAAGAAATTGAGGAAAAGCTTCAAGAAATGCAGACAGAGAAAGATCGGCTACAGCAGGAGGTAAAAATATTAGACGACAATAAAAAACAACTGGAAAAGGATTCAAAAGAGTTGGAGCTGGAAAAGAGTAAAGTCTGCACCAGGATAAAGATGGAGGAGCAACTGCTGCAGCAGAACAGAGAAGAAACCAAAAAACTGGAGGAAAACCATCAAGTTCTTCAGAAAGAGAAGGAAAGACTGCAGCAGGAGTTCAGTAAATTAGAGGATGGAAAGATCCACGTGGAAGAGATGAAAGGAGAACTGGAGAAAGAGATGGAGAAATGGCGAAAGAAGAGCAACGGTTTGAAGGAGGAGGAGAATAATCTCCATCAGATCAGAAAAGATCTGGAGAACGAGAAAAGAGATCTGGATAAAGATAAAGACCAACTGGTGAAAGAAAGGAACGAAGTGGATGGAGAGAAAAGAAACATTCAGGAACAATGGCAGAGTTTGGAGGAAGAGGTGGAATTATTACTGTCGTTATTCGAAGAAGAAAAGAACATCCTGGTTGAGAAGGACAGAGAGCTGCAAGAGCTGATAGACAAGAAAAAGAGGAGATGGTTCTTTTCAAAGAGGAGTGTCAAGGACAGAAAGGTAGAGGAGAAGAGAGGAGAAGAAAAGACCAAAAACAAGGAGGTGAAAAAAGACGATCAGAAGAAAGTAAAAGAGGAGAAGCGTCTGAAACGTGAGGGAAAAGAAGAGAAGAGAGAGACGACCAAGGAGGTGAAGAGGAGGTCTTTGATCAGCTGGTTTCGAAAGAAGTGCAGCAGTGAGAAGACTGAGAGGGCTGCTGGAAACCAGTAGCTCCCTCCACTTCACCTCCTCTGTTCTCTCCCCTCTTCTTTCAACCTCACTCCTCATCTCTCCATCTCTTAAAGCTCTTTTCCCCCAAAAACACGTAGCTGAAATTCAAACCAAACCAGGGCATCATGGAGGCGTCAGTGATCAGCCTCGCAGGAACTTCTGTTCCTGTGTGGAGTTTGCTGTTCTCCCCATGTCTGCGTGGTTTTCTCTGGGACGCTTCGTTTCCTCCCACATCATCTAAAAACATAATCTATTTAGGTTATTTGGACAAACTAAATTACCCCCAACTGCAAATTGTAGAATTAACATGTGTTAACATTATTTCTTCACGTGTGCAGATTTCAGAATTGACTTGTTGTTGTACAAATGTTTGACTTCAGATAAAAATAAATCTTTGAGATGTATCATCAATGTGAAATGAGTTTCATTCAAATCAAGGAAACGTCACTGGAAGCTACTATTTTAAACTAGAAGCATTCCAGATTCATGTCAACAGATCTGAATCTCATATCTGTGATTTTAATCAATCTTCTGTTTCCTGTAGCTCGAATTAACATTTATGTTGTGTTGAACTTGTTGTTGTTTCAGGGTTTTTGAAATGAAGTGACACCTTCATTTTTCTCAGTTGTCTTTTCATTTATGTCCTGTTTTCTGAGACATGTATGGATTTTGTGTTTAACTCATTTATGTTTGTACATATTCTATGAACTGAAAAAAATGTTGATACGTTGCAACAGTTATTTTTCATTGCATCATCTGATGAGCTACAAGCAGCGTGCCGTGCACTGGTGCACTGGACTTCTACGTGCACTGAAGTGTTGTGCAGCAATGATATTTAAACTGTCAGGAAGAGATGAACCATTCCAGCCCTGGTCAGAGCAATAAAAGCCACGTCTTTGCAGCTCCTTGAAGGAAATGTTCATAACTGAAGATGGGATGTGAACTGGGTTTACGCTGGCTTCCAGCACAGCTGTGAACAACCTTGGAGTGATTTTTGATCAGGATGTGTCATTTAAGCAGCATATTAATCAGGTTTGCATGACAGCCTTTTTGCATCTCCGAAATATCTCCAAGATCAGGAGCATCCTCTCCCAGGGTGATGCTGAAAAATTAATCCATAGGTTTCTCAGTTCTAGACTGGATTATTGTAATGCGTTGTTACCACGATGTCCGAAAGGCTTGCTGATTAGCCTCCAACTGATCCAGAATGCAGCAGCGAGGGTGCTGACAGGAATCCGTAAGCGAGATCACATCTCTCCCTTGTTAGCCTCCCTCCATTGGCTCCCTGTGAAATTTCGAATTGAGTCTAAAATTCTGCTTCTCACATATAAGGCCCTTAATGGCAGAGCTCCTCGTTATCTACAAGACTTGATAGCACGTTATGCTCCTAATAGAGCTCTCTGTTCTCAGAGTGCAGGATTATTCGTCGTTCCTAGATTATCTAAAAGTAGGTTTGGAGGACAGGCCTTCTGCTACCAGACACCTTTATTATGGAACCAGCTACCAGTTTGGGTTCAGGAGGCGGACACCACCTCCATCTTTAAAACTAAATTGAAAACATTTCTATTTAGTAAAGCCTACAGTTAGTCTAAACAATAGTGTGTAGGGGCTAATAGTTATAGCTATAGTTGTAGGAGCTAAGACTAGAGTAGCTCGTCTTAATCACAGCTTCATCATAGCTATGCTGCTATAGGCCTACGCTGCAGGGGGACGCCAACATGATCTGAGTCAGTGGCCTGATCTCAACCCCACAGAACATGATTTTCAGTTACTGCAGACAAAACTGTAAGGCAGTCAGACTCAGAAATCAGCAGCAGCTGAAGGCGGCTGCTGTTGAGACCTGGACGAACATCTCAGGGTAACTCAGAACTTGTTTATGATTTATAGATGATTACAAAGGACTTTCATCCATGTATTGAAAGTTATGGTTTCATTTACAGTTATGTCACTTTGTCCATTTCATTTTGAGCCTCTCATTGATGGAGGTGCTGATTAAATCAGCTTTAATTCCTGAACGGTAAATGCCATATTTGTGAAATGTCATTTTCTTAGTTCTCCACAGTGTTTGGCACTACTTCTAGCAGAAGCTCAGTCAAGGTTTCAACCAAGCTGAGCTGAAAATAAAAGACAATATTTATCTTTTTCTTCAAAAATCAAATTTCAATTCAATTCAAAGGTCTTTATTTCCAACATGATTGTGTAATTAACAGACGTGCTTGAACATAAATGTCAGAGATGCCGTTGTTTTGTTTTTTTTTGTTGGTTCTTTTGTTTGGTAGCAGCATGAGTGTTGACATGTTTGAAAAGGAGTAAGAAGAAGTAAAAAACTTAAACTCCTACCCCTTCAACTCTAATTTTCTTTAACTCTTATTTTTTCAGATATTATTAAATATATATAAAACATTCTGACATATTTAGAGGGTGGCACATATTAACAGTAAGAATTTTACAAAGTATAATTATAATTTGTGGTATACTTGAGTATAAATTAGCGGGTACCTGAGTGATTATTATAATGTACAGTTATACGTCATTGGATATAAATACTATTTATCCTGAGTCCCTGTATATATCTATACATAAAAGCAGGCATTATTTACAATGTTTTGTCTGTTAACTCACAACACACACCTACATGTAACCTAGATATATGTGTACACTATGTTGCCAAAAGTATTCTCTCACCTGCCTTGACTCATATATGAGCTTTAGCTCCTCCCATTCCTAATCAATATGATGTGGCTCCATCTTTGCAGCATGAACAGCTTCAACTCTTCTGGGAAGGCTGTCCACAAGGTGTGTTTATGGGGATTTTTGACCATTGATCCAGAAGAACATTTGTGAGGTTCTTTCACTAATGTTTCTAAAAACAGTCTGCATGTCTAGGTGCTTGATTTTATAGACCTGTGGTCATGGAAGTGATTGGAACAGCTGATTCTGATTATTTAGATGTGTGAGCAAACACTTTTGGCAGTATTGCGTAGAAAGGAAGTTGAAGAGAAAATACTGAAAGGTTGTTATTTGAAAAAGGTTCAACTACTTTAACAAGGTTTTTCATACGCTTATCATCAGCTGACTGTGTAGCTTTATTAAAAAAAAAAAACTATTTAAACACTTTAGTCTTCAGATGACAAGTGCTCAAAACTCCATCCACTGAATTAATCTGAATCCTGCATGAAAATCCTCAGTGTAGCCTGGATGGATTTGATCAGAGTAAATCCCTTGCTTACCCATAAGCTCCATTGCTGATCAGTTTGATAGTCTGAAAGTCTTCTTCAGTGGGCGGCTTGATGGATCTCCCTTTTCCCTGGGTGCACAAACATGTAGGAATTATAAGTCCCCCCCAAAAAGAAAAGAAATCCACTCCTTTGTAATGTCTCTGAGTGTGTTATTTTGTGTAGCGGTCTACGATGGCAGCAGTGCTGCATGTACAGTCATGGAAAAAATTATTAGACCACCATTTTTTCTTCACTTTCTTGTTCATTTTAATATCTGGTACCACTAAACGTCATCATGTGACTAAAACAGACAGAAAAGAAAACACTGAATGCATAAAAGCAGTGTTTTTGGCAGTACAAGGCTATAGCTATTGATGTAAAAACAAATGTACCTTTAGTTGTACCAGGCATTAAAATGAACAAGAAACTGAAGAAAACAAGGGTGGTCTAATAATTTTTTCCATGACTGTATATCAATATTCATCTTACAATTAGGGCTGGGCAACGATCAAAAACTTTAATCACGATTAATCGCATTGTATATGCAAAATCAAATAATGAATTCAAAAGTAATGTAAAATGCACTTTTATTTAAATGTTATGCTGCCATATGAACTAAAGCGTCATTATATTTGTTGTTCAAACACTTTTAACATCAGCACTTGTCAGAAACACATATTTAGTGTAAATCTCATCTTAAAAAATGTAAAAGAAAATAAAGCTTATGGCCACTGCCAGGGCATTAATGTCATCCTGTTTTTATGAGAAAAAAATAAATAAAAGTCTACAAACAAAATCCAAGAAAATGATTGTGTCTCAGCACAATCAGAACATTAAAACAGGTAATTTCTGAGGTAACAGCAGAAACTTTTAACAGGGAGTTCAACTTGTCAGTTGTTACAAATAACCTTGTTTCTGTTGAATCCTCCGTCTGGGAGAACTTTTTTTTTTTTTTTTTTTTAATATTTTTTTGGCTCTAGTGGCCTTTTATTGAAAGTAGAGAGACAGGAAGTGGGGCAGAGAGAATGGGGAAGACACACGGGAAAGAGTCGCCGAGCCAGGAATTGAACTCACGACCAGCCGCACGAGGACTGCAGCCTCTGCACATGGCCGCCTGCCCTAACCACTGCTCCACCGGGGCAGCCGTCTGGGAGAACTTTAAAATGAAAATGTCCATGTTAAAGTTCAGTAACTTTACCAATCCGTGTATCATTCGTTCTTTCTATTTTCAATTGTCAATCAAAGATTACAAAAAATAAAAAGTAACATTTTATTACGTTTTTCGTTTTTTAATCTAACACAAAAAATAAAAAAACGAAATAAAAATGCCTGTTTTTTTTTTTTTTAATATATTTCAATTTTAGACTTGGATTAAAAATCCAAAAATAAAAACTGAATTTGTTTGATAATCGAGGACTGGATTTTCTGTTGTATCTTTCCTGAAAATAGGACTGTTTATGTGAATGTTATGATGTGTCATCCAGAAACACACTGTGTAAATTAATTGTTTAAAATGGTTTGTATCTTGATATCTATAGCAAGAAATCCTCAAGATGATGACAAGAGCCAAAACACTGGGAGTCAAAAAACTGAGGTGACGTTTCACATGATGAATATTTCTGCTGACTGGTGCTGTTACCGACTTCAGCTTTGGTGTTGCAGATCACAGTTTTCACTGAAACCTCCTATGTCTGTTTGCCTCTTTTCTTACTAATACAAGCAATTTATTACAAAAATCGCATGACTATGATGCTGTATGACAACAAATGTTTAATTTTAGGGGGAAGACGTGTGTTACGCTGCCCTCGAAATCCGTCAGAAATCCAAAGGAGCGAAGAGGAAGAGGACGATCCAGAGTTCAGATTTCAGCACGTATTCTGCCATCAGAACCTCTGCGGTGTAATGAGACATTTAAGAGAGAGAAACTGAGATGTTATTGAACGCCTTCCTGCATCACAAACGTGCCTTTTTGTTTTTTTTATAAATAGTGTTGGATCAGATAATATTTTATTTTATTTTATTTTTTATTTTTTAATCAAACATGCACTGCTTTTTCTAAATGTGTTCCCAGATCAGGGGAAAGGTGAGGTGTCCTTGACTGGTTTTATTCTTCTGAAGTTGAATATTTGTTATTCTGAAAACTGTGAGCTTGCATTTCCTCACTCCTCACGCTTGGCTGTTGAATGTGGTTGTTAGAATTTAGAATTTTTTTATTTTCTAAAGTGGTGAAATAGTATTTAAAAGGTGGTGTTATAAAGGTGTTATATTAAAAATGGGCTCAGGTCACTATAACGTGTTTGTTGGATAATCTATGCATCTGTGATGTCTCCTCTGGAGCGTGAAATATCGTCGCTCAGACGTCAATCATATCGGCTGAAGGCTTTGTTGTAATTGATAACAGTGTTTCAGAGTAACTGCATTTCCCCTGCTCATTGTTAATTGCTGTGTGTGTAAGTAAATGAACATCTCTGCTGTATACATGGAGATTAAATCCACTCTGCCCTCTTGTCTGTGGTCAAGTGTCATAACTGCCTCACCCAATTACTGGTCAATTAATATGCACAATTAGGGCCGGTCCCCGGTTGCCTCTGTAACTGTGGGTGTACAACGCTTCAATCCAGATAACCAAAAATCAGATGCTGATGATCATCTTGGTGAAATCGAGTGTCGCTGGTCACAGTTTGGAACAAAGATCAATTTTAATTATTATTTTTAATTTTAATTTTGTGAATAGATTTATTATATTATTAACTGTCTCAGGAGAGTTATTAATAACTAATAACACTTTAATAACTAAATAAGTAGTTCTACCGTAGCAAAGCAGCCCCACATGATGCTCACACACACACAAACACACATACACACACGCACAATCTTTGTCTGAATCATCTCTGATACATATAGATGTCTTCTACATCAGTGATGTGAATGTTGGATTCTCATGTATATTATTGTTTGAAAAGTTTAACATGAGAACTTCAGGCGTTTAGACATTGTACCCTGGTATTAACTGGATAATTACATCCTTTCACTGACTTCCAGAGTTCAGTTTAAGGATCTTACTGTCTCAAAATCTCTGAAGGGTCTGGGACTAAATTATATCAGACATATTTTCTGTCCATGAGCCTGGATGTGTCTTAGATCTGCAGTTGATGGTCAGCTGGTGGTACCCAGAGTTTAAACCAAAAAAAGGTGAAATGGCTTTTATGCATAACACTGCCCTCTGCTGGAATAAAGTCTCCATTGAGCTTAAAGTTTCTCCAAATACAGGAACCTTTACAACCAAATTAAACACAGTGTTGCTGTTTTTTTTTTTCATATTAAAACAGCCTTTTCTAATTAAAAAAGGATAAACTATTCAAACTTTGAATGCTTCATTTATTCAATTTTAGGTTCTTTTACTGAACACATCTGTACCCTTTTCTTATTGTACTTGTCTGATGTTTTTGTATGTTTTTTTTCTTTCTGATATTTTAATCTGCATTAAAATGCAGTTTTTAATTATTTAGTTTATTATAGTTAATTTTTTTTATTTTCCTTTCTTTGTAACACCTTTTATAAAGTATTGCATTCATGTATAATTGTCCTATACAAATAAACTTGCCTTGCAGTGCTGAGACTTGTGAAGGTGTTCTCCTGATGTTGTGGTTGATTCATTTAGATTTTTCTATTATTTTATGTGGTGAGCTTCTTATGTTAGAAGCTGTGTCTTAGTTCAGGACTCAACTCTCGCTGTGAAGACTTCAGATAGCTTCTTATATATAAAATAGATGAGTTTGTGGATCTTGAAATTGCAGAAGTTGGAAGAACAGAGAATGACTACATTCATATTCTGGCTTTAGCATCTGCATCTGTTCACAGCTGCTATTAAACCCGTAACCAAGAGCTTCCTGAGTGATGAGATCTGACATCGCTGCTCTACAGTACACCTAAAAGTAGCAGCTGGAAGTAAAGAAGAATAAGCTGAAAATAACAAGAAGAAGGTGATAACTGCAAATGTGATCAGATCTAAGTCTTTCTTTGAGTGTTTTCAGATTTTGCATTAGCCACTTGTGAACAGATTTCCAAGGATGTATTTTAATGAAAGGTCTGAATGGGGTTAAATTCTTTGTTTGCAGTGGGACTGTTGCACAATATCCAACCCGTTTTTTTCCTGTAAGCAACTTAAAGACAGAACGATGGGCCATTTTAGTGGCGCCTCTGTTCCGTCACAGATAATACGATGGCATGGTGACTCTCAGCTGCAGAGGTTGCTGTCACTTATCTCATTCTAACTCTGCTTAGCTGCATGTTTTCACACAGTGATGCGATGCTGAGCCACCTCTGTTCTGTCTTTGTTAATTAGCAAAGGAAAATAGCGGTGCATTGGCAGGTACGACTTTTTTACTTTAATAAGATGTGACTGCTGTGTGGAATTACCTTCTATCTCTGAAGTTGTTAGGATCCAGCTGGAAATTGTTTGTGATGGACTTTGAAACACAGGTTTTTACTGATGGCAACAAAAGGTGAAAAAATTAGTATTTAACATCCTGAATATTTGACGTTTGATTTTACCTTTGGTTTGCCTCTAGATTTGAAATAGTGAGGTACTGGAAGAGAAAGGACTGGCTGAACCTTTGGCTGAAGTCTGGCACCCATTTGTGGATTTGTTCATCTTTATGGGAGAAAGTCTTGTAAAATCAAGTCCTTTGTGTCTTGTGAACAACTCCCATATTTCAGGATTTGTTTTTCCTTTTTGGCCAACATCTATATTGATGTCATCCATATATATGACACAAGATGGTCCAAAGTGATCTTCTATATCTGACCCAACTCAGTCTTTATGCTCTGAGTAAAATGATGCAGTTGATGAGTGTTTGTGTCATGTTTCTGAACTAACCAGAAATAATCAAACTGCAGCTCAGGATCAAACACGAGGATCTGTTTTATCTCATTCAGTTACGTTTTCAGGCGTCCTGTTAAATGATCTCCTGAAAAGAAAACTGTATGTTCTCTGAATTTTCAAAGCTACTCAGTAGCTAAAGGTTACATGTTCACATTTAATGCTGCCACAAACGTTTACTAGTGTTTTGGTTGACTTGGCATTACTAAACACCTTTGGTGGTCGGGTTCAACGTAGTCTAAAATAAATAAATAAATGGGAATGACTGTGATTGTTAGGTGTCCAGGAACTTCATTCAGATTGGTCAACCATTTCCCTGCATGAGTCCATTTTCTCAAATTTGAAACTATCCCAAAATTCAAAATAAACTCATGCATAGATTGTAGATGTACATTTATATTGGCACAACAATTCAAATCTAGTCAGTCTAAAAAGATTTGTTTCACTCAAACTCTCTCACAGTACTTGAAGAAAACATGACGTTTCATCAACATGATCTTTGAGTTGCCCATAGCATTGTTTTATTGTGTTTTAGTTCTTTTTTTTGTGTCCTTTAGTTTGCAGATTTGGGCATCTGAAGTCACACCCAGTTCAGAATCATTTGGTTCTAAAAATCTTTAGTTCATGCAGGAGGTCTGAGTTGGGGGGCTCTGTGACATCACAGACCCAGGTGAAGTTGAGTTATTCAGCTCTAGAGGTTAATTGCTAAAGACACACATCCGTCTGAGAGAAGGAGCAGGCGTGGAGTGTCCCTGAGATATTCTGACTAAAACATGTCAATATATCAGCACCTGAGTAAATTGTTGTAACTTTTGAGTGCAATAGTGCTTAACAAGTTTATAACGATGAAATTTCTGATGGTCCTCATTACGTTTTAGACTCAGAACAAGAGTCGGCTGGTTCTCATGGGAGCAGTTCCTGAACCAGACTATATATACTCCAGTTAATGGTTTACAGTCACAGTAGAGAGTGATGTTGTCTCCACGTTTGACCTCCAGCACTGATCCAGAAATCACATAATGACAGCAGAAAACACCTCCTGGAATAGAAATGCATTTATAAAAAGCATGTTACTGGCGTTCCAGCATTTTAAAATGCAGCTCAGATGGAAAAACATAAACCTGAAAACTTTAAATTTATTGTAGATAGTTCCTGGAAATTCTTACTGAAATGTGAAGCAGAATTACCCAAGAGAACAGCCAGAATGATCTGCAGTCCGTCCATGACTGATGGTGTCCTGAACATGAAAGCAGCTCGGTTTTACAATCAGATCTTGTCATCTACGCAGTCCTTTCAGCTGAAGGAGAGGCAGCTGCTGATTGGCTGGTGGAACGGAAAGTTTTATTCTGTGATTGTTGCTTTGACTGAAGTGTAACATGATGGGTTTGAGGAGAAGTAACTATGAAATTTTATGAGGATTGTACATTAAAACTTTCTTCGTGTTAAGCTCCAGTTGATGATCCTCTGACTTGATCATGTACATTTTCCTTTTTGTCATCACAGACAATATTGTTTTACAAAAAAAATGCTTTCTATGCACTTGTAGTCTACACAGTATAGATGATGTTGGAGAAATTCTGTGCTTCATTTGATTCAAAATAATGAATTTATGGTCATCTTCCAGAGAAGTCTAGAATATGTGGACTTAACTGGACTTTTATTTCTAAACTCCTCAGAGACCTTCACCATCACTTTTATCGTCCTTTAAGGCTCCAAAACACACTGTTTTTTAATCAGTGTTGGTCTGAATAAAAATCCACATACAATAAAATCAGATATATTGTCAATTCTCTCCATTTGAGTCATCTAAATGCCTACTGTAAAGACACTGAGCTGCTGTCAGGGGCTGTGGCTTATTAGATTTTCAAGTCAACAAGCAGCTGAACAGAAGCGAAAAATTAGTGCTAAAGTAGCGGACTCCACTCTGCCTGAAAGAAGCATCACTGTTGAATGTAATTCCAGTACAGCTCTTAACTGGTTAACATCCGATTTGAGTCTTATGTGCATCTTGCATCAGATTTTCATGTAAACCCAGCAGCCCTCTGAGTCTGCGTGCATTAGCAGCAGACCCTGTCAGCATGCATCAGTTCTATGGACAACAACAAAGCGACCATACCAAAACAGAGAAGTTGATTGAAGCAATGGCAGTCGGGGGACAGGAAAGATCTGCTCAGGCATTTGTGAAAACATCACAGAGAAAAAGATTGATTCCTGCCTCCAAGTTGTGAGTGTTTGCTGACTTCCATGAGTGCAACCCTTCCCTCATGGGAACGAGCGATGTAGCTATGAAAAACACTTGTTCAGCTGTCTGAAATGTTCCAGAGAGTACGGTGATCAAGAACATGAGTCTCATTATCTCTGGACATGCAGAGTTTATAGACTCCTGGTCCCTCATCATCTACATTATCTAAACACTTGATCCTGTTTATGGTCATTGTGGGGTCTGGAAACTCCAGACTACCATTAGGTGTGAGGTAAAGTTGTGTGGAGAGAAAAAATAAAAAATGTAACAACAACCCTGTACTAGTGCGCGCATATAAGGGAGAATGTTATGAATATAATAACTTTTTCTGCGCTTAAGTGCAGGAAGGTCATTAGAAAATACAGAAACACGTATGAAGCTTTATTTCTTTGCTCGGCCTTTATAGATGGGAGGATCACCTGCAGCTGCTACCTACTGCAGATTCACTGGTTTTGTAATTTCTGTTAGAAGATCCCATCAAATGTCAGAGATGTTTGCATCGTGACATGCAGCTCCTCTGGGAATGTATTTAGAAAAGGCCCAGTGTGTCTTTGAAAAAAGAAAAAAAAGAAAATCCCAGACACCTTTATTATAGTCAAAACACACTAAAAAACAAGATAAAATATCAGAAGATCAAAAGTGAATAAAAAGAAAAGAAAAACAGATTTGTGGACATGATGCATGCACATTTTTCATTTGATGTCATCTTTGAAGGGACAAGATAAAAGCACACTTATCAATAATATTTCAGCATCATTCTACGCTGAATCTGAATCTCTAGTCCTGAGAGACGTTGATGGCAGAATAAGTGCTGAAGTCTGAACTCTGGATCGTCCTCTTCCTCTTCGGTGTCTGTGGTGCCTGACGGATTTCCATTGCAGCGTAACACATGTCTTCATCCTAAGATTTGACATTGCTTATGAAGCATCAGGACCACGTAGTTTTGAAATGAATCATCAGTGCATCAGTTAGACAACAAGAGACATTAGTGCCACGGGAAACTACAAAACCGAGGATGTAGTCAGCTAGTAACAGAACACAGATCACCTCGACTGTTTTCACGCTGAATGTTAACATTGAGAAAAGTTAGTCCGTATACATGTTGGTTAATGTGCTGCTGTTACTTACATGTGTTGGTCCTGTTTGACTCCTCGTGTGAAGCCTCCTTTCATCATCCCTAGATCTCGTTTCTACAGAAATGAAAACACAAATGATATTAACATCAAACCTGAATGACACATCTGGATGGCGAACTGAAGCTCAAACATGATCTGAGGGGAAAATACACTGATACAGCCGATACCTGTTTTCTGGCAAACCCAGTAAACCAGAAGGGATGAAAGCAGGGAAGAGAGAAGA
This sequence comes from Hirundichthys speculiger, assembly GCA_018398805.1. Lineage (NCBI taxonomy): Eukaryota > Metazoa > Chordata > Actinopteri > Beloniformes > Exocoetidae > Hirundichthys > Hirundichthys speculiger. Next base: position 895,849 of record JAGFBZ010001425.1, read on the forward strand.
GAAACGGTTGGACACAGAGAGAAGAGCAGCTTCCAGCACGAACCACAGTCCTGCAGAGTCTGGTTCACATCTGGATGAAGATCACTGGAGTCTGATGGAACAGAAAGTTGGAGAAGATCTTTGTAAATAAAATGCTTTTGAGCTGATCTTTTATACAATAATGTAGCGTGTAGTGAACAGCGTTGAGGTTTTTCTAATTAATGATTAGGACCAAACACAAGTCTTTAACTCTTTGGCTGATCTGTTGACATGTTGATTAAGATGTTAGCGATGCACACATGAAGTCCTTCCAGCAGGAAACCAGCTTCACCTCATGATGCTCCAAGCCACGTACAGTGCCTTGCAAAAGTATTCAGCCCCCTTAAACTTTTTAACCTTTTGCCACATATCAGGCTACAAACAAAAAGATACAACCTTTACAGTTTTTGTCAAGAATCAACAACAAGTGGGACACAATTGTGAAGTGGAACAAAATTTAATGGATATTTAAATTTTTTTTTTAACAAATAAAAACTGAAAAGTGGGGCGTGCAATATTATTCGGCCCCCTTTACTTTCAGTGCAGCAAACTGACTCCAGTGAGGATCAGTTCAGTGAGGATCTATGAATGATCCGATGATCCAAAATGTTGAAAAGTTCAAGGGGGGTGAATATTTTCACAAGGCACTGTATGTGGAGTTTGAGACGGAAGAAGCTTCCTTCAGCCTTTATTTAACCTGTCAGGAGCTTCTAATACCTAAAACCATCCAGAGGTCTCACACTGGTTTAAGACCACAGACCACGACTAAAGACTTGAGCAAAGAAAACAAAAATCTCTTCATTTTTCTGAGGATTTACGGGGGGGGGGGGGGGGGGGGGGGGGGGGGGGGGGGGGGGGGCGTAATATAAAAGTTTTAACTTAATGCGTTTCTTTATTTAGATGTTAAAAGAAATTACAGGTATGCACAAAAATTAATCTCAATAACATAAAACAAGATATTCCAACCTTTTATGCGTTAACTCAACCAATTCAGTCTTTGTACTTTAAGCAAAAAGGTGGAGTTATTCTTCTTTTGAGAATTTAAAATATAAATTCTGTTCACATTTACAGTGCCTTGCTGTAAATGTTAATTTTCTACCAATGAATTAATATCTTTGCTTGAAATTTTGGTAAAGTAGAGTTTTAACAGTAGAGCTTAAGAAGAAATTTGGCATTTAAATCCTTAAACCTAGATTTCAATGATCATTTAGATGTGAATAGATCAGTATTAGAGAACATTGTATTACCTAGAATATCGTTGTTCACGATGGCAAAAAATAATTATAAGAACTCACCAACTATAATTTTTGTTGTGACGTTGCCGTATCTGTATATGTTCTGGGAAAATAACTTAACTTTGTCTTCCACCTTCACCTCTTTAGCTCCACAGTAGTAGAAACCCTCATCAGAACCAGAGACGTTCATGATCGACAGGTCATAAGAATCAGAAGAAACATTCTTCACAAACTCAAAACGGGGAGGTTTCTGAGGGTTATTCCAGTTATGAGGCTTTACGCTCAGAACGAGGGAAGGCTGGTTCTGATGGGAACAGTTCCTGAACCAGTATATGTATTCTCCGGTCTGTTGTCTGCTGTCACAGAAGAGAGTGATGTTTTCTCCGGGTCTGACTGTCCGTTCCAACAGTGATCCAGAAATCCAGTGGCTGCGGGAAACATCTGGAACAGGAATACACTCATAAAAGCGTATTTCAGGATGTTTAATCAAAGTCTATGCCAAACAGAAAGAAAGGGAAAAAAAATGTGAAAAAGACAGAGAAAGAGGAGATTTACCTAAGAGGACGAGTAGAGTAATCTGCAGTCTGTCCATGACTGATGCTGAATCTGAAAGCACTTTCACAGGTTTTGCTAGCGGATGTTATAACCTGTGTAGCTTTTTCCATTGCAGGACATGTAGCTGTTGATTGGCTGGTTGAACGGAACGTTTTTCTCTGTGGTTGTTCTGAAGGGTGCACACTACAACATGCAACTTTTTTTTTCTTTAAAAAAAATTCATGAAGGCACAGGACTAATTCAGCAGCTGTGTTGAATGTCTCTTTTTCTTTCTTTTTAGGGTTTTCCACAGTGGATCATCTGCTTCTATCTTACCTGGTCTTCTTCATCTTTCTCTGTCACACCAACCAACTGCATGTATTCCTTCACCACGTAGCAGAAATACCCTCCTTGGTCCCCTGCTTTATTTCCTCCCTGGCAGATCCGTCTTCTGTCCAGCATCTGTCTGCATTTAATACCCCTCTATGTGATCAAACCAAAACCAATCCATCAAACCTTCTTCTCTCTAGAGTATTCCTCCACCCTCCAGGTTTTCTTCCACCTGTCCTCACCACAGATCACAATGTCATCTGCAAACATCACGGTCTCAGCTGATCCATCACCGTGGCAAACAAGAGGAGGCTCAGGATCGTTCCTTGATGCACTCCCACTTTTACCTGAAACAACTCCATTATTACAAACAAACCTTGAACCAGGGTACCATTTGTATCGCATCATTGGTAGGTGTCTTCAAAACCTCTAAATAATAAGTGAAAGACAAATATTTAACACTATCATGATTATTTGTGTATTTTTCAGAAGTTTAATATATTTCTCTTTATAACAGATAGAAGTGCTATATTTTAAAATCTCTCCTGAGCTTTCTGTTTTGTTGTTTTTCTTTTCTTTGAGTACTCGCGATCTCAACTAAAGATAAAGAAAAGTTCTTCTGGGCTCTAAATACTCGACGTCTGACAAATTATATCATCGTCATCGCCCCACCTTCTGCTTTTAAGGTTCTGGAATGCCAGGAGTGTCAAGAAATAACAGCTTGAACCCAAAAACAAAACAAACAAACAAAAAAAAAAATCAAAAGGGTATTTATTATCAGTAGTAAAATCAGTCCTCGGTTAGTAATTATTTGACTCTATACTCAGGCAGTGGTATTTAATCAATAGTCAGTTGGTACTAAGGGGTATAACGCGTGGTCTTCTGTTGTTGTAGCTCATTTCAGAGATTCAGAGATTTCCTTCAGAGATGATCTTCAGCTGTAACGACTGGTTATTTCCTGCTGCCTTCTCATCATCTCAGCCTTTCTGAACATCCTTCTTTGGTCTCAGCCATCAACACGGCATTTTTGTCCAGAGAAATCCACCTAATCAGCTCCAGCTGTGTAACTGCAATGTAAATGTTCTTCATCTTCAACATGCATAGAGAACCGTGGCCCATGAAACCGAGATCTCATCTATAAGCTCTTTCCGCTAATCTCTGAAACTGTGTTTTCTGTTGTGGGTTTCCTGAGCGTTTCATCACTCAAAGTGGTCGAGGTTGGTTCAGCTTTCATTTTGGCCTGTTCCGGCTCATATATTGCTGCTGTTCTATTTCAGTCTAAAACAGCGACAAACCGCCACCACCAATCTGCCATTCGTAACTTGATAACCAAATTAAAGACTTTAAATGTGTCTTCTGGTCATCAGAAGACACATAAAGCAGTGTGTCATTTACGCAGATGACATGATAACGCTACCATGGAAAGTTTAGAAAGGGTTGGCTCTAAAATAGAGAAACACTGCAGATTATTACCGACCCAAGAAAACTTAACGTTGCTGTAACTGATGAATAATTTTAGCTCAGTTCATTTGAGAAAGAATCATCCAAAGCAGGACAACAAGAACAGGTAGTTAAAGAGAAGATAAAAAATAAAAATAAAAACCATGTATTCTAAAGGTCATCGCGATGGCACTGACTTGTGGCTGAATATTTGCACGAAACAAACAAACGGTTTTTACACTCCTTCATATGCAAACTTGCATAAAATTTTGAGGGAGTGAATGAAAGCGTTCATATCAAACGCCAGGAAATACGGCCCTCTGAGCAGCCGTGGCTTCAGGGTTGCTTTGTTCACAGGAAACGCTCTGTAGGCACACATCAGCACCTTTAGCAAAGCTCGAACGCGCCAAAGTCTTGACCGCTCCTGTCGTTTGAGGGGCTGGTGTCGCTGTGGCTTTCCTGTAAGCCTTCGCTGATTACACGAAAAGCCTGATGTGGTGGAAAACGTCACTGTTCCTTTTCGTCTTGAACTTCTAAAAATATAGACACACATGACAAACAAATATAGCAATGACAGATAAAAGCAAAGATGAATTCAGTGACCACGTTGGAGTTTCTCTGAAGGTTGTGCTTCCTGAAGAACCTTCTAAATGTCATAGTTGAGCATCGTGGGGCATCAAGGTGCTGGAGATGGTTCCTGAGTTCAGAGCATGTTTTTTTCCACTTTTTAAAAAAAGTTTGCCAGTAAATTCAAAAGGAGACCTGAGTGCTACCATGACTGTGACAGTGCTTAGAATATTACTAAGAGATTGAATCCCAACTCTGAGCTTTATGTGGAGTTTCCATGTTCCTCGGTGCTGATGTGGGTTTTCTCCAAAAACATAGATGTTATTTGATCGGTCATTGTTAACTGCTTAATATCAAGAGCATGTGCAGGTGTTTGATTTGCCTCTATGTGGCCCTAACTTCTGACTTATCAAGTATTACCGAGTCATCTTTCTGTGTGACTCTTACTTGAACTTTCTGAATCCTTCCAGCGGAAACATCAGTAATGAGGCCACTCATTTATTTCCTGCTGACTGTCTTTTCATGAGCTCACACAGCAGACGCTCCAGAGGTGGCACTCGTCTGAGTGGGGGTCAAAGGGTCGCGCCACACTATTTGAGAAGGACTGTGACAAGTCCTTGAATCTCCATTCAACTTTCAGTTCAAATTTATTTGCATAGTGTCTATTGCAATACAAATTGTCTCTGGGGGCTTTTCAGAGACTGCAGTGCAAATATTATTAATGAAAGTAAACTTCGCCTCTACTGGGACAAAAACCTTTCGACCAGATAGTGGCAAGGACAAACTCCACTAGTCGAGGAGGAAACCTCGAACAGGACCTGACTCATAAGGGGGGACCTTCCTGCTGAAGGCCAGGCGGGTAAAGAAAGGAGAGGAGAGGCACAAATGTATTAGCAATATTATTTCAGAAAAAAATATATATTATTGTAATTACATATATTTACATAGTAGTGTACATTTGTACTCTGAAAGAAACTTTGCCATCACTGTGAACTGAGATTCTGACGTCTTTTGAGGCCCGATAGAAATCCGTTGGTCCGTCAGCACAGATTCACAGGTCCCTGGTTGCCAGACATTGTCTTGAATAGAATGCTTTCATAAAACTGATAGAACACAGTCACTCAGAAACTTTGATAAGAACTGCTTTGACTCTGACGCTTTGAAACAGGTGAACAGAACGGCCCCATCTTTTACTCTCAGCGTGGCCTTTCCTTGTGCAAGATACAGACCAGAGACCAAGACATCAAGGCCGACATCAGCAAAAGGTGGCTCCATCCTGAGGCTGACTAAAGGAAGGTCAACCTCTTTTCTTTTTTTTTTTTTTTTCTGAACTTCAGACAGACCTTCCTGTGAGCATGTGATGTGTTCAGAACTCAGGCTGCTCCCTCATCTTTCACCAGCAGTGATCCAGCATCCAGCAGCCTCCTCAGTGAAACAACATCCCTGAACTGACTCAACACCAACGAGACAAATCTGACAGCCTCAGTCGAACACAAACGGGATACGTCATGGTGTTTACACAAAAATACATGAATTAATCAATTAAAAGGAAATAAAAAACCTGTTCTTGTGACAGGTTCATGTGAGGCGCAATACATGTTTGATAACAAGCTTTATTTGAATCCAGATACTCAAAAACTAAATAAAATACCACCTGATCCAAAACTGTCTTGCAACAAAAGGAGGATGCCTGTTTTTCATTTGGTCTGATCTTTAAAAGTACAAAACAACTGACAACAGTTATAAAAACGAACACTTCATCATGAACATCTCAGCATCCCTCTGTGTGGAGTTTAAATCTCTACAGCGCAGAGGCGTTGATGGCAGAATACGCTCTGACGTCTGAACTCTGCGTCGTCCTCTTCCTGCTCGGTCTTTGCGGAGCCTCGTGTATTTCCAGGGCAGCGTAATACACGTCTTCACCCTGAAATTTAACATGAATTATTTAAAAGTCATGACCACGTGGTCCTCCTGTAAACATGTTGTTAATTACCTGGGTTTGTCGTGGTTGACTCCTCATGTTACATCTCTTTGGATGATCTTGATGTTCTTTCGCTCCTGAAATAAAAATACTAAATCTTATACTTATATTAATATGTGGCACATCAAACACACGAACACTGGTCACACTAACAGCATCATCAGAGGAGAGACAGCGATATAACAGGTACCTGTTTTCTGGCAGAGTTTGTAGACCAGAAGAGATGAGAGGAGAGAAGAGAGGAGGGAAACAGCTGGACACAGAGAGAAGAACAGCCTCCAGCAGGAACCACAGTCCTGCAGAGTCTGGTTCACGTCAGGAAACGGCTCCGAGGAGTCTAGATCAGACACAGAGATGTGAACGAGTCAAAACCACTGAGTTCATTTTGTACCGCAGTAATTACACTGTTAAATATTGCACTGCACTAGATCTTTCATCTTCTCTTAAGCCTTGTGGCTTTAAAAAAAGTATCTAAGGTGCATGTGAACATGAAATATGTTCAGATTTGCCTTCACGAGGCCACACCTCTGGCCAAGAGAGAAATTAAAGGTGACATCATTTAAAATAAAAACAAACAAACAAAAATAGAACAATTTCATTAAGTCTTAAGTGATTAACAAATAAATAATCCAATCATCACACAATTCTGTAACTTTTGTTTTGGGCCACTGTGGTTTGAAAATGATTCACGGGACACTGTGACATCACAGACCCAGGTCAGAGTGGATTTATCCTGCCTCCCACCAAACTTCTCATCCCGCTGCCTTTGCTGTACGTTGGACACGGGTGTGTGTCGTATAAAGCTACTAAACTGACTTTACAAGAGGTACGATCTGGGGAAGAGTGGGTTGGAGCGAAGTCAACTGGTTCCACCGTCTCCAACTGGCTCAACTGGAACAGAGCAGGCAGGACGTGCTGAAATGGGAGCTGTTGTACCGGTTTACTGTGGAATTTTAACGTGATTATTTCTGACATTTTATTAATCCTTTCCAGTGAGGTGGAGCACATCTCTGGGGAGAGAATAAACATGGCTGTGAACAACCTTTTTTCAATTTTTGTTTCTAAATTGTTCAAAGGCCTCCATAAGAAAGACCAGTTCACACAGTTTCTGATGCCTCTGTAACGTGTTTGTCCTCCCTCTCTGTGCTGTGTGAAAAACGTAACATTTCTTCTTGCCTCTGATGCACCTTTGTTCCGGTTTAAGAGCCTAACAGAGTCTACCTCCTCCCTCCTTCGTGGACCGTGATGGTAAACTGGTATTGTAGAAGATGCTGGCCTCATTAACAACTCAGATTCCTTCATGCTGCAGGAAATCACACGCTGATGTGAGCTGCAGGGTTTTGTAACATGACAGATCCAGAGAATAAAACCATCATCTTTATCACATCTTCCTGCATTTCCTGTTTTCTCAGAAGTGAATGAAGCAAAGCTGTAAAACTGATTTCAGATGATTAGAGTTGGTTGAGGAAGGTGATTCAGGTTAAGGAAGGTGCCGTATCGGATCCCAAACCAGCGGAGTTAGTGTTAGGGTTACATACATAGGGTGATGTTTCCTTTTCCCTTTTCACCTACAGAGACTAGATTTCTTTTAGTGCCTCAGTAAATAGCTTTAACCTTTAAGAACATCTGAAGTGTGATTCTTTAATGCAGCTGGCCGTGAATATTAAAGATGATCATCTATTCCAGTAATTACATTTGCTGTAAATTCAATCACACTAAAAATAATTAAGGTAGAAGTACTTACTGACTGTGATTCTTCTTGTCATGTTGCTGTATCTGTAGATGATTTTTTCCGTGACATATTCTTTATCTTCCTTCTTTGACTCAGTAGTTCCACAATAGTAGACGCCTTCATCAGAACGGCTGATGTTTGTGATCGACAGGTCATATGAATGAGAAGTAAAGTTCCTCACAAATTCAAAACGAGGAGGTGGCTGAGGGTTAAACCAGCTGACGGGTTTTACATTCAGAACAAGAGGAGGCTGGTTCTCATGGGAGCAGTTCCTGTACCACACTATGAATCTTCCATTTTCCAGTCTGCAGTCACAGTAGAGGGTGATGTTGTCTCCAGGTCTGACTTCGATCTCCGACGCTGCTCCAGCGATTCCATGACCGCTGCAGGGAACACCTCCTAGAACAGAAATACAGCTTTAAAAGCACGTCACCAGCATACCTGGGTTTTCAGCTGCAGCTCTAATGAACAATATTAAAACTACAAGTTCCTGGAAATACTCATGTAAATGTAAAAACCAAAAAAGTCAAATTACCCAAGAAAACCAGCAGACAGATCTGCAGTCTGTCCATGACTGAGGATGTCCTGAACATGAAAGCACTTTCACAGGTTTAACAAGCGGATGTTTAGAGCAACACAGACTTTTCCATTGAAGGAGATGTAGCTGTTGATTGGCTGGCTGAATGGAAATCTTTTTTCTGTGGTGGGTGCAACCGTCTAAGTGAACATGAGGGTTTTTGTGTTTAAGCAACTTTGTAAAATACCATGAAGATTGTGACATCACACCTTCTGCTCTGCAAATCTGTGAGAGACGGTCGTCTGACTGGATCGAGCGCATGTGTCCTTTGCCATCTCCCATCACAGAAACCAATATTCATATATTGTTTTTTTTAATAAAATGTTTCAAACAGATTTGCAGTTCACTTTACGCTACTGCTTCACTAAAACTGGTCAGTTTGTGGTTGTCTTCTTGAGAAATCTTGAAAAAAAAGCTATAGTTATGAAGACATAAGGATTTTCACCTTCTAATATGGAAAGTAACATTAAATCCAATAAATATCAGGTGAATGTTAATATATGGCAATGAAGCAGCAGTTACCCAAGAGAAGTGTGTTCAGAAAAGTAGAATTAAGATTCATGCATCACATTTGTCACATTTAGAATGAAATAGGCAGAATAAAATATCTGTAAAAAAAAAAGTATTTTTTCAGGTCTTATCAGGTCTTTGGTTTGGTTTGGTTTTCTTGTCTCAGTGGTTAAGCCATGCAAGTGTCAGTGCACGCATCTAGGACAATAAAACTGTAAAAGGCTCATTAACCCAGTTTTTTTTCCTTCTGTGTGATCTGTTGTGGCTGAGACCTCATACATTGGTGATTTTTTTTTTTTTTTTTTAGATTTTTTACATTCTCATGACGTCCACTGGGCGTCTAAAGGGTTGTGTATACTCTCGGAGCATTGTGTCGCAGTTAGCTGGTCGCAGGTATGCCGCAGTTTGGTCTGCGCTATGTTATTCCACGCCACAACGCAAGAGGGACAATCATGAACTAGCTAAATTTACTAAACTTATCTCTTGTGTTTTTCCACTTCCTCACTGTCTCGGCCGTATCCAGACCCACATTCATCGCTATCCCTCCATGAATTACTAGAATATGTGCTGTCCTTGTAGTGTGGAGAATGAGAATCGTACAGATGTGGGTACTTCCTCATTTCTTCGATGATGCGCTCTTTTCTACGCGGAATTGACCAGTCAGAGGCCTCCTTTCTCTCCTCCCCGCTACACTCTGCGACACTGTCTGCGGTCACCTACAATTTTGGCGAGGTGCACCGGAGTGTCTGTGGAGGGTGGGGGGGGCATCTGCGTTATCTGCGTCACACACACAGACGACCTGATTTATAAGCATAAACCAGGCTTAAGTTCTTCTGCGGATTCCACTCTTTTAGGATCAGAAGTATCATAAATTATGACTCTAAATGAAAATGTCCAAAACATATGTACAATGTCAATCGTCATTTCATTTTTATATAACTCTCTAAATGCTCTCCAGCTACTTAAGAAGAGACATAAAGCGGTCTCTTGTCCATGTCGTCTCAGAGTCCCAGCAGGTCCAGAAACACGTCTGTCCTCCCTGACTCTTGCTTTGTTAGCAGTTTTTTTTTTCCAGCCCTGTTAATTATTTTTATTTTTATTTTTTTCCACTGTCGCCTCGTCTCTGTTCAGGAATTGCACCGAAGTGAAGATTTGCTGCAATCTGTTGATGAATTGATACATTAAGTTTGAATCGTGACTCTGTTGAAGTAAATTTGATTGGAACTGAAAATAAATTGAATGGTCTGGTCTCATGAACCGGTGGAGCTTCTACACTAAAAGCCTCACCTTTGGGCTCCATCTGGCATGGAGGCATCGATCTCAGTCCTGCCACGTCAGCATTTTTTTTTTTTAAACCACAAACACTGTCAATCAGAGCAGTCCCACCAACAGCAGCACGGCATGCTTCAAAAGTGTCCTTGAAGCGACCCTCCCTCCCCTCCACTCTGCTCTGCAAAAAGATAAACCACAAGTCTGTTTTGGCGTTCAGCCACAGATAAACCACATCAGTTTGCACAGAGCAGGTCGAGTTGGCAGGAAGTTAGAAACAACAATAGAGTAAAGAACCTAGCGCCTTTTTAATATAAAAAAAAAAAAAACAGGAGAGGGTGCCAACTCATACGTCATGTTGATCTGCAGAGGCCAAGGATAAATAAATCGGAGGGTCTCAGAAAAGACCAAATGTGAGGAGAGGTTCATGTTCAGAAGTTGAAAAGCATATTTTATTTGACACCACCATCTCTGGTTTAACCCCTAAACTTCTAAAGCACATTTGAGAAATTAAAGTGGTTGTGTTTGAGTTGAGCAGTGTTGCTTACTTTTTGTGAAAGGGAAGGAGGCACTTTATACACAACTAATTAATGTATAAATGTCCCCTTTTTCTCTCCATGACATTTGTTTGTGTGTTAGAATACATCCCCAGATATTCTTTGTCCACAGCTTTAACCCCTGGCTCCTACGTAGGCGTCAACAGCGCTGCTGTATATTGACCTTGAAGGGGTGGGGGGTGTAATATCAAGGATGTCAATTTGAACTGCTTCATAAATATTGCTCACGCCAAAGATTGAGAAGGTTGAACCTTACGGTGTTTAATGTGAGCGTCAGCCAATCAGTTTGAGCCTATGGTGTCATAGTTTGGTAGGCTGGTGTCTCCCCCTCCCTACCGTGTTTCTTTTCAGGGGCGGGTCCAGGCAGCGGTGACTGGACGCACCTGAAACTTGTCTACAATCAACCCACCTGTTGAAATACTCTGGGTCTCCGCTCACTCGTCGCCAGAAAGTTACAGTTCATCCCGCGGGAACTCACTCCAAATGGATCTAGGCCTTTTAAACCTCTGACTACCTGTTTCTTTGAACCCAGGATCATTCTCTGCTCCAGTCTACTGCTGCCCCACCGGACCCCGCCCTCCAGCTGACCCGCACCTCCTCCACCATTTCCCCACTGGACTCCACCAATGCTCCTTCGCCTGGATGCTCAGGACCCCACTGCTTCCCTCGGTTGCCTGCCCCATCACCACCTGGCGTTTTCTTCCCCCTGGCCACACTTCTCAAGCTCACAGACTTTAAATAAAGACTATGTCTCACCTTCGGAGTTTATGTTCTGGTCCTCAGTTCCATTATCACATATAGAGCCTGGGTACCAGCCAGTCATATTGATATGGGGGTTGGCCAGTGGTATAAAAATGAAGGAATCGCCATGTTCAATCAGCCCATCTATTATGACCAGACTTTGTGGTCATATCATGACATGAACCACAGAAATGAAGACTACAGAGAAGTTGATATGTCTAGTATGGATCATATTTGAGTGGTTCCAGGCATTTTCTTTCCTGCTGGGCAGCTACTAGTTAGCTTTACTCAGTTTTAGGTGTTATCCATAAATGCACCATAGAATTGTACTATGTCAAAACTGCATCAGACCTGAAATACCCCTTACCCCAGCTGAAAGAAAGTTTGAATAGCTGGTTACTGATATGACAGAAATCTCAGCAAGGGACAACCCAAACCATCAACCACTCCCACCATGAATCATTGCTGCAACGCTTGCATGTTAGCGCTCAGTAACAGACAGTGGTGGTTTTTGTTAGAACTGGCCAAATACAAAAACCCTCTAATGAGACAGCTTAGATCCAGAACTTTTCTGGAGGCATTTTCTCTTCTTTTTTAAAAAATTCCTTTCAACTCCATTAGGTGTCAGAAGTGCTTGAAAGAAACATTAGATACATAGATTCATGCTAGTGTTAAAATTGTTATGCTTTTAAAGATTGCTTTGACATGTCTGGAATGAATCAATAGGCTTTTATTTTATTTTATTTTTTTAATGAAGATTAACATTAAACTTCTTAGAACAAGCATCGCCAACAACCACAAGGCGACCAGTAATAAGAATGCTGAGCCCCACCTCTGTAAACAGCACTAGGCATGCTTTATCTACATCTGCACAGGAGCAGCCAATTAGGCAATTAAATGTGCGCCCATGCGATATATATGACTGTTTCACTGCCATTGCAGAGCTGTTGAAGATGAAGGAGGAGGCGTTACACAGGAAAACCTAACATTGCTTCGAATTGTTTTAGGTCATTTCACGAAAACCCATTTGCGCTATGATGACAGAAACCCACATTAAGGGATTCAAAGGAACCGTGTATTCTTAAGATGTCTTCCGTGGTACTGGTATGCGGCTGGTATTTCAGAATATAGGAAATGACCTCATCATGCAGGGACTTCAGAGCTGCTGTCTAGATGTTGCTGATGTAAAGTACAGGAAACACTCGGCAGTCACGCACCAACATCTCCTCTGTTCTGCTGCAAACTTGACATCATCAAACATCACGATGTGGTAGCAAACTTTATACTCTAAGAAGAAGATAACTGATAACTGCTTTATCATATTCAGAGTTGTGGAGATGCTGAAGTCCATGCAAGTGATCACAACGTGAAACACATCCTGGAACGGTCCGTCAAAGGGAGAAGACAAAGACAAACAGCCATGCGCATTTGCAATGAACTGAGCATGCATTTCTTCGGACTGTGGGAGGAAACCAGAGCACTTGGAGGAAACAGATGCTGAGATCATACAAACCAACACTGCAGCTGAAGCTCAAACCAGAGGCATTCTTGCAGAGAGGTGGTCGTGTTATCCAGGGCACCACTGTGCTGCGTGAGATCTGTTCAGTTCAAAAAACTGATCCAGTCTACTTGTCAGACTGGATCGATGATAGGAGAGCTGTCCTTCACAGCTGTCCTTGTGGTGCAATAGTGTATAGCTTATTTTTTAATTTCAAAAACTGTGTCTTGTGTGGGTTTCCTCCAGGTACTCCAGCTTCCTCCCACAGTCCAAAGACATGCATGTCAGGTTAATTGGTGGTTCTAAATCGCCCGTAGGAGTGATTGTGAGCGTGCATGGTTGTTTGTCTATATGTGGCCCTGTGATGGACTGGTGACCTGTCCAGGGTGGACCCCTGTCTTTCGCCTGAAGTGAGCTGGGATAGACTCCAGCAGATCCCCATAATCCTGCAGAGGATTAAAAGGGTATAGATAATGGATGGATGGATGTGTCTCAGGACATTAACATTTACTTGTTACTAAGTCATGGACATAAACTTTGCCTCACGTCTGTTATAAAATGTGCTGTGTTACTTAGTATTGGTTGTAAGAAATTCAAAGAAGTTTTTTTTTTCTTTCAAATATCAGTTCAATTTCATGACTAAAGAGAAAATTAGAGCACGACCAAAAAGGTCACCAAACAAGATTTCATATTGGATAGCAGGAGCACCTGTCGAGATAAACTGAAACATTCATTATGCCTCAAATCTTAGGAATAGGAATCTTATTTTTAATACATTTATGTCATAAACACATTATTCAAAAAGAAAACTAAGCATACAGAAATGCATTTTTGAATTTCTCACACAAAGAAAAAAAGAGATGATCATTGACCAACAGGTTTTCTGTAAACTAAGCTGTATACATTTTACATTCAGATGCTTAATGATTAAAAACGTACAGCATAACTGACAAGATGTAACTTAGCAGACAAAGATACCAAGAGTCTGTCTGTTGTCAGTGTTCCTCAGTGATCCTCCAAACACAATGACCTTCCAAATTAAAAGCGACGTGACTGCTTTTTGCTGCATGTAAGGTCTAAACTACACGTATGTACTTCAGACTATCTCACTTCAAAACAACTGCTTTTATGAAGAAAATGTCAAATGACTTTTACAGACTACCTCTAAAGGACTGGAACATGTTGAAATCCAGGGTTACGACTGGTTTTACCACAGAAATATGCAAACGCTCTTGTTCCTGTACTGTGCCTTGCAGACCATCATGTGCAAGTGTTTAGACTGGGATGGCTACTTAAAAAAAAAATAAATTCTTGGAAAATAAGCCTTTTCGTTAAAAAAAAAAAAAAAAACAACACAACTGCAAAAAAGAAAGTTTAAAGGCAGGGAGGTGCTCTGCATTTTTGATAAAACTGTGCTTGTTGAAGCTCAGAATGCTTTTTATACAAGAGTTAATTTGAGAGGTAGAGCCATTTGTGCACATCCACATGTGACCAGGTGGATGTGCATTGATGCCATTTGGACGCGCTCTTGTACACGTCGACAAACCGCTACCCGCGATCACAAGGTACCGAGTTTGCGGAAAGGGCAAAAGACACCATTGCCACACCTACAATGTGAGTAAGGGAGTCAGCATAATGGGTAGCAGCTTTAGGGCGCGGAAGATTGCATTAGTGGTTAGTGGAGATTCCTTAACCCGCAATTAACCCAGGTAGCGGCTAGCAGGAAGTGTACGATTGGGGCCATAATCTCTCCAGCATGTCCTGGATCTGCTGGATAAATGTAATCAAAACACCTCCCTAAAGAGTTGCATCCTAACCAGATGATCCTCCTCAACTTGCTCCTCTCCAAGTGGAGAAGCAGCTACTCTACTCCTGTGGGCTCACCAGCTGCATTAGTGGCCACAAATGCAGCACGTCTGACTACCAGCCGGATGTGCTCACCCGTCGTTTCCAAATCTGGCTCCTGGTAAATGTATCTGTTTCATGTTATCTCCAAAATGTTATCAGGCAACTTAAGGAGCATCCAAGCTACAAGCAGAAGCAGTTTTACTTGGAAACATTTAATTGTTGAAATTATTTGGCTGTTGCCAGTCATAGCATACTTGTACAATGCATCTAAAATATTTGGAAAAAAAAATTGACATTTTCCTTTAAATGGTGGACTATTGTATTTATTTATTTTTTTGATGAATAAAGCTGTTGTCTCCTGCCTACTGCTGTGTTTGCATGATCTGAGCTCTGAACACAACTCTTGTTAAAAGCAGATCTTCATCCTAAGAGGGAATTTGACAAAAAAAAAACAAAACAGAAAAAAGCATTAGTCTGATATACAAATGATGATCTGATGTGATAAATGGTACAAAGATAATGAACAGATGGACTTAAATGATTCCTGCTTACCAAATAGGATTTTGTTTGCTTTCCTGTACTGAGTTCTTCCTGGTGACGTTGAGGATCCTTTTCTGAAATTACCAAAGCAACCAAATGGTCACAGTGCTTTCAAAATTAATCTGACCTGATATCCTCAATATACATCATTTATGAAGAATAATGTGGAAACAAAAATTAGCACACAAAAATGGGTAAAGGAGGACGTACAAAACAGGTGTGAAAGAAGTGTACCTGTTTTCTGACAGAGATGAACCATCAGGATGAAAACCAGAGGGATGAGAATGAAGCCTGAAATCCAGGACACAACAGGCAGAACAGGGATACTTCTTTGCTTTGTTTTGTCACTCTCAGCTTCTAAAACATAAAAAGAAAAAAACATGAATTACTTCTGTTCTTTTCATTTTTTCATAGAGCGGCTTGATTTGTCTCTGTGTATAATATAATATGATATATATTTATGTTTACCACTATGATGAAAATTTATTTCCAGTAATTAAATTTGCTTTAAATACAATCACTAAAAATAATTAAGGTAGAAGTACTTACTGACTGTGATTCTTCTTGTCATGTTGCTGTATCTGTAGATGATTTTTTCCGTGACATATTCTTTATCTTCCTTCTTTGACTCAGTAGTTCCACAATAGTAGACGCCTTCATCAGAACGGCTGATATTTGTGATCAACAGGTTATAAGAATGAGAAGTAAAGTTCCTCACAAACTCAAAACGAGGAGGTGGCTGAGGATTAAACCAGCTGACGGGTTTTACATTCAGAACAAGAGGAGGCTGGTTCTCATGGGAGCAGTTCCTGTACCACACTATGAATCTTCCATTTTCCAGTCTGCAGTCACAGTAGAGGGTGATGTTGTCTCCAGGTCTGACTTTGACCTCCATCGCTGCTCCAGCGTGACCGCTACAGGGAACACCTCCTAGAGCAGAAATACAGCTTTAAAAGCACGTTACCAGCATACCTTGTTTTTCAACTGCAGCTCTAAAGAACTATATTAAAACTACAAGTTCCTGGAAATACTCATGTAAATGTAAAACCAAAAAAGTCAAATTACCCAAGAAAACCAACAGACAGATCTGCAGTCTGTCCATGACTGAGGATGTCCTGAACATGAAAGCACTTTCACAGGTTTAACAAGCGGATGTTTAAACCAACACAGACTTTTCGGTTGAAAGAGATGCAGCTTTTGATTGGCTGGCTGAATGTGTGGTTGATGTTTCGTTCAGAGAAAAACATCACCGTTACTCCTCCAACCTCTGAAATGTACTTGACTGTGAGCGTAATTGAATACCTATCTAGAAAAATATCCACTAACAGGAAAAGTCCCAAACAATATATCACAATCAAAAGCAATTTTTATCCAACTCTCTCTGTACACTGACCTGCTACTTTGCGAAGTATCCATCCATCCATTTTCTATACCCGTTTTATCCTTGAGGGGTCACGGGGATCTGCTGGAGCCTATCCCAGCCGTCTACGGGCGAAAGGCAGGGGTACACCCTGGACAGGTCGCCAGTCCATCGCAGGACACATTCACTCCTACGGGCAATTTAGAATTATCAATTAACCTAACATGCATGTCTTTGGACTGTGGGAGGAAGCCGGAGTACCTGGAGGAAACCCACGCAAGCACGGGGAGAACATGCAAACTCCACACAGAAAGGCCCCGAGGTTCAATCCAGGACCCCCCCCTGCCGAGGTTCGAACCAGGAACCTTCTAGCTGTGAGGCAACAGTGCTAACCACTAAGCCACCGTGCTGCCTACTTTGCGAAGTACACCTTGCAAATACTGGGTCTTTGTGTCACAGATTAAACAAGGTGTTGGAGACAATCATCAGAGATCTTATTCCATGTTGACATGATCACATCAGACAGTTGCTGTAGATGATCTGACCTTCCAGGTCTTTTACCCTGTTGGAAGTAGCTACCAGACAATGGGTACATCGTGGTCAAAAAGCAGCAGATGTGGACAGCAGTGATACGCAGGTAAGGCATTGCAACAATGCTAACTTGGTACTAAAGGACCTAAAATAAACCCTGAACATATCCCCTGCAACATTACACTCGCAGCAGCAGTTTGAACTGTTTACTAGACAGGGTACATGCTTTCACTCTGTCTACACCAGATTCTGACCTTACCATCTGAATGTTGCAGCAGAAAACAGGACCGATCAGATCTGGTAACATTTTTAACCAGTCCTCTACGGTCTTATCTGTATGGCAGCAAATGAAAATAAAAATAATCTGAAGGCACTTCTGCACAGAAAGCAAACAAGTTCGATTCAGTCCAATTAAACACGGTCCAGTTTCTTGTAATTCAGTTATGATTCAATTAGTTCAAATGAAGTCCAGATTCATTAAATGCCAAGAAAAAGAAGGAAAAACAAAAATAAACAGGACCCAGGGGGTGTATTGTTAATATTCCTCTACCAGATCCTCCAGTTCAGATGTTCTGTGAAAAGGGAAAACTAGTTTATTTATTGGAGGGATTAATTGCTAATGTCTATGTACCACACATCCTACTGTTTAGACTTGTTTTGGTGACAAGATGGAGAGTTATCATTTTTCCATAGGTGGTCAGAGTGGCTAGTCAGTAACGGTATAACAGTACAACATGGTTCAATTTTACACAATAACAATTACCATTTATGTTTGACTTACTCTCGTTATTGCAGTTGATTACCGGGACATGTAAAATCAGCCTCATTCAAGTCTCGTGAGCGACTCACAACTATGTATCGCTTGAATATGTAGCTCGTAACATCGGCAACATAAGTGTGGCTGAAAGTGGTAATAGCACGCAGAACATTTACCAACCCACTAAAAGAATGAAATCCAACATCTGGTCATTTTTTTTTTTTTTTTTTTAAGAATCTGCCCAATCTTCCACCAGATCTTCTAAAGCTGCTATTAAAGGATAGCAAGTAGCGGGAGGGGCGTTCTTCCGTAAAGAACACAATCTTCCACCTTGCTAAACCCGCTATCCCACCTGCGCTACCCACGTATTCCACCTGTTAAACCAATCACTGCGTCAGTAGCCATTGCCTTTAAGAGAAGGTTGCGGTACCCACTACCTGCAACCCACAACCTGCAAACTGCTACCCACGAACCGCTAAGGAGCATCTTTTCATCCAGATCGGAGCAGCTCTCGTGCGCAGCTCGTCTGGGACTCTGCTGTAGAGCTTCCTCCTCCTCCTCTGCTTTGATATATACAAAAAAATATTTTTACACCTTTCGGCTTCCTGAAAGTCCCAGATAGTCGGTGCACTCCCAGTAAATACGCTCTGCTCGTCTATGGTTTATCTGGCGAGCAAGCCGTTTAAGACGATCTCTGCCATTTTCTCAGGGGTTCAACTGAGGCCAAACACGCTTTTTATACAAAAGTTAATTCGAGAGGTAGAGCCATTTGTGCACATCCACATGTGACCAGGTGGACACACATTGATGCCACTTGGATGCGCTCTTGTACGCGCTGACGGGTGTTCTGGCCACCCACTACCCGCAACCCTGAACCCGCGATTACAAGATACCAAGTGTGTGGAAAGGGCAAAAGACACGCCCATTGCCACACCTACAATGTGAGTAAGGGAGTCGGCACAATGGGTAGGGGCTTTAGGGAGCGGAGGTTTGCATTTGCGGTTAGCAGAGGTTTCTATATCTGTAATTTGCGGGTAGTGGCTAGTGTTTACGGGTAAGGGGAAGTGTACGATCGAGGCCATAAGCTTTGTTCCTGTAATTTATTTTGTTCATTTAAAATAAAATCTCTTTCTGTGCCAGTTGTTTGTCCTTTTAATGTCAATTTCATTTTGATAAGATTTTGGCTTCTAATGCTGAATGACAAGAAAATCACAAGATTTTGTGAATCATTTAATGTATGTGTATTGTATGTGTATCGGTAATACACATACAATATGTGTATGTGTATCGTAAACCTCCATGAGTCACCACCTTATCGTGGTGGAGGGGTTTGCGTGTCCCAGTGATCCTAGGAGCTATGTTGTCGGGGGCTTTATGCCCCTGGAAGGGTCACCCATGGCAAACAGGTCTCTAGGTGAGGGACCAGACAAAGTGTGGCTCACAAAGGACCTCTATGATGAATAAAAACGATGGACCAAGATTTCCCTTGCCCGGACGCGGGTCACCGGGGCCCCCCTCTGGAGCCAGGCCTGGAGGTGGGGCTCGGAGGCGAGCGCCTGGTGGCCGGGCCTTTGCCCATGGGGCTCGGTCGGGCTCAGCCCGAAAGGGAGACATGGGCCTCCACTCCCGTGGACTCACCACCTGCAGGAGGGGCCATAGAGGTCGGGTGCGTAGAGAGCTGGGCGGTGGCCGGATTCGGGGACCCTGGCGGTCCGATCCTCGGCTGCAGAAGCTAGCTCTAGGGACGTGGAATGTCACCTCTCTGGCGGGGAAGGAGCCTGAGCTGGTGTGTGAGGTCGAGCGGTTCCAGCTAGATATAGTTGGACTCACCTCGACGCACGGCTTGGGCTCTGGAACCAGTATCCTTGAGAGGGGTTGGACGCTTTTCCACTCTGGAGTTGCTCCGGGTGAGAGGCGCCGAGCTGGTGTGGGCATACTTATTGCCCCCCGACTTGGCGCCTGTACATTGGGGTTTACCCCGGTGGACGAGAGGGTAGCCTCTCTCCGCCTCCGGGTGGGGGGACGGGTCCTGACTGTTGTTTGTGCTTACGCACCAAATAGCAGTTCAGAGTACCCACCCTTTTTTGGAGTCCTTGGATGGAGTATTGGAGAATGTTCCATCTGGGGACTCCCTCGTTCTGCTGGGGGACTTCAATGCTCACGTGGGCAACGACAGTGAGACCTGGAGGGGTGTGGTTGGGAGGCAGGGCCCCCCCCGATCTGAACCAGAGTGGTGTTTCGTTTGTTGGACTTCTGTGCTCGCCATGGACTGTCCATAACGAACACCATGTTCAGGCATAAGAGTGTCCACATGTGCACTTGGCACCAGGACACTCTAGGCCGCAGTTCGATGATCGACTTCATAATCGTATCGTCGGATTTGCGGCCGCATGTCTTGGACACTCGGGTGAAGAGAGGGGCGGAGCTGTCAACTGATCACCACCTGGTGGTGGGTTGGCTCAGATGGTGGGGGAGGATGCCGGTCAGACCTGGCAGGCCCAAACGTGTTGTGAGGGTCTGCTGGGAACGTCTGGCAGAGTCCCCCTGTCAGAAGGAGCTTTAACTCACACCTCCGGCGGAAACTTCGATCATGTTCCGAGGGAGGCAGGGGACATTGAGTCCGAGTGGGCTATGTTCCGGGCCTCTATTGTTGAGGGACCGGGAGCTGGGTGCCGTTGGGTAAGGTCGCGGCAATCCCAGAACTCGCTGGTGGACACCAGCAGTGAGGGGGGACACCCGTCAGGGATGCCGTCAAGAAGGGAGTCCTATAAGGCCTTTTTGGGCATGGGGACTCTGGAGGCAGCTGACAGTATCGGCAGGCTAAGCGGAACGCGGAACGCGGGGGCCGGTTGCTGAGGCAAAACTCGGACTGGGAGGAGTTTGGAGAGGCCATGGAGAACGACTTCCGAACGGCTTCTAAGAAATTCTGGTCCACCATCCGGCGTCAGGAGGGGGAAGCAGTGCTCCGTCAACACTGTATACAGTGGGGATGGGGGTTGACCTTGACCTCGGGACGTTGTGGATCGGTGGAGGGAATACTTCGACTTCAGACCTCCACAATCCCGCCGACACGTCCTCCAATGAGAGGCAGGTACTCTGGGGTGGACTCTCATATCTCTGGGGCTGAGGTTGCCGATGGTTAAAAAGCTCCTCGGTGGCCGGGCCCATGAGATCCGCCCGGAGTTCCTCAAGGCTCTGGATGCTGAGGGGCTGTCTTGGTTGACACGCCTCTGCGGCATCGCGTGGATGTCGGGGACAGTACCGCTGGATTGGCAGACTGGGGTGGTGGTCCCCCTCTTTAAAAGGGGACCGGAGGGTGTGGTTAACTACAGGGGATCACACTCCTCAGCCTCCCTGGGAAGGTCTATTCAGGGGTCCTGGAGAGGAGGGTCCGTCGGATAGTCGAATCTCGGATTGAGGAGGAGCAGTGTGGTTTTCGTCCCGGCCGTGGAACGGTGGACCAGCTCTACACCCTCTTCAGGGTCTTGGAGGGGGCATGGGAGTTCGCCCAACCAGTCTACATGTGTTTTGTGGACTTGGAGAAGGCGTTCGACCGTGTTCCCCGGGGATTCCTGTGGGGGGTGCTTCCCTTTGTACGGGCTGTCCGGTCCCTGTACGACCGGTGCCAGAGTTTGGTCCGCCCGGCAGTAAGTCGGATTCGTTTCCAGTGAGAGTTTCCGCCAATAGGCCGTCACCGATTCTGTGTTACTTTTATGGTTTCTAGGCGCAGTCGAGGTTTGAGGGGATCCGGTTCGGTGGCCTCAGGATTGGGTCTCTGCTATTTGCAGATGATGTGGTCTGTTGGCTTCATCGAGCCGTGATCCGTTGATCTGCAGCGTTCGCAAAGTGGCTGGGAAGTGCAGCACCTCCACCTCCAAATCCGAGACCATGGTCCTTAGCCGGAAAAGGGTGGAGTGCCTTCTCCGGGTTGGGGTGAGGTTCCGGGAGGGTTTAAGTATCCTCGGGATCTTGTTCACGAGTGAGATGGAGGGCGGGATCGACAGACGGATCGGTGCGGCATCTGCAAGTGTGCGGGTGCTGCACCGGTCTGTTGTGGTGAAGAGGGAGCTGAGTCGGAAGGCGAATCTCGATACTGGTCATCTACCCTAGAGCTCCATCGAGAGGAGAAAGAACTCGCGGGTGGCGGGCTCTCCCTAGAGATAGGGTTGAGCTCGGTCATAGGAGAGAGGAAGCGCTGCCCTCTCTGAGGGACCAGATGGGCTCTCTCTGGAGGATCCTCCTGGGCTGGGAGGGACTGGGCCCTCCTCGGGATCCTGGTGAGACCCGACGCCTCGGATAAGCGGAAGAGACGGGAAGACGGTACGGTACGGTATCGTAAACCGTGATAATTTGGTCTCTATAATCAAGATAGCAAATTTTCCATATTGTTACATCCCTGATGTCTATCAGTTAAGTTCTCATGAGGGTTTCTACTACTTTTGATTGCATTTTTGTTTTATTTTCTACCTCAGTTGCAGATCAGCAGTGGTTCAGAGGAAGCCAGAGAGTCATTTGAACAGAAGAAATTATTGTCGACAATTTCACATGACAAAGAATTGTAGGATCCCTCTTCGGAGCTTTATTTTCTTAAAGTAAAGCCACCTCTGTAAAGCTGTGAACTCTCACCTAATTTTCTTACAAACCTGGAGAAAACACCCCCCAGCAGATGAGCGTCCCAGCTTATCTGGTACCAACCGGACCCGAGCACCAAGCCATATCTATAAACTCAAGAATGCCGTTGCCATGGTAACTCTTCCCTGAAGACCATTTTAGGGAACCCTAAAACATCTTCTCAGACAAGTTGGTATGTGGAGCGACCAACTTCTAAGAGGAGGTCTGGTATTCATCACACTTTTTTCTCTCTGCTGGTGAGAGCAGAGCGCACCCAGGAAGTCTTGTACAACCCCCACCTCTCGTCTTCTGAACAGACGATGAAAAGTTTATATAAACAATTTTCTTACAGGACAAAACTACTGTGATTTCCGTAAAACTGTCATAACTGAGGAGAATACAACATTCAAGAACATCTGAAAGGAAAGACTGTGAAGTGGAGTGAAATGATTTTCTGTTTTAGACATTCCATGGCACCACAAGCTTTCTGTTTTCCACAGGACAGTTTGTTAAATGAAAGGTTAAAAGTTATTATTCTGTGTGACATAACTGTGATATTTGTGTTTGTGATGTTTTATTTCATCCTGATAATTAAGTTAGTAACGGCTTAAATGTGTTTAAAACTTTGTGGACTACGCATGCCGCAGAGACAGAGGATGAAGACTCCGTCTCCCAGAATTCAGTGCGCCGGATTCCGGCGGGAAAATTTCCCATCTTCTGATTGGACAATATGGATCCTACCACATTTATTTGCATAAACGCTCATGAAATATTCGGGGAGTATTAAAGCCAGATCAGTCCTTTTGTCCGCTCTCTTCGCTCTCTTACACTCTTACATCTCTTACTCTTTTGACGCTCTTCTCTTCTTGCTCTTGTCTCTTCTCTTGACTCTGAAACTTTCCCTCCTTTTTATTTTATTTTCTTTGAAACTTTGGTGGCACGGATAAAGACTCTGAAATCCCTTTTGGTTGCTTAATCTTAATTTTCTTAAGTTGTTTTCTTCTTGTTTTCCAGACCTCATTTTTACAGAAGCTCGATAGTCGTGCCGCATTGACCTTTGATAGAACAATCACGAGACTCAACTAACGAAGTTAGTTGTAAGTTGATAACTTTTGTAACCTTTTTGCGTGCGGCTGCAGTGTCCAAACGCGCGACGTTTGACACCCGAAAGCCCCGCCTAGAACTTTTGCCAAATCCCCAGAGTTTTGCATTAGTGTAACAAATTTTGATTTTTGTTGGCCGTCTTTCCTTTTTGGGGCGCACGTCAACTTTTAACGTGCAAATCGAACTTTTTCTGCTGATCCCTGCCGACCAGTCACCAACCGGGATCCCAGTCATCTCAGCCTGCCGGTCGGATTCTGAGAACCGACCCACGAAAGAAAGCGGTACGACCCGCCGAGTCACGCGCTACGTCCGGAGACCTCCAGAGAGACATCGGCTGACCACGATTCCCGGAGAACGCCACTGCGAACTGTGCCAACCGATGCGCCGATGACAGTAAGCCGCCAGACTCGCCCAGGGTAAGGCTGACAGAGAATAAGATTTGGTGTCTCCCAGTGTTTGACGGTTCCGACCGTCCGTGCGTCACGGACCACGTCCGGACCACACTCCCCATTATTCGGCAGCTAATTAGTTCGAGAACTGCCCCTCTTTATTAATTTGTTCACTTGATAAAATTAGCTGTTAGCAACCCGTGCGTACCCGCCATCTTTTTGTTATGATTTTCTTCCTTCCTTTTTTCTCTCTATCGTCACTTCCTGTCATGCGCTATAGCCAAATATGAAGATTGCGATGTTGATGTGCCTGTTTATATAATATATATATATATATATATATATGTGAATATCTTATATGTTTTGTGTTCTTGTCCGTTCTAAATAAATGTTGTACAACGTATTAGCGACTCTGATGATGATTTTCCACGGCCAATCCAACTCGTCAAGAACCCACTACAATTGTGACTCATTTGTTCTTTTAAGTTTTCCGTCTTTTTACCAAAAGCCGGTGGCACCCCTAGATAATTATTAAAATATTAATAAAGTCACACGAGTCCCCCTACAGAATCATCTCTGGTTAATTTCAATCTGGTACTATTTAGTTCCGCCCAGAGGAACTTTGCTCATGACTGCGGTTCATTTAAATCAGTGTGAGCACAGCAACCACTTTTCAGGGTCCACTGAGACCACCCTGATCTCAGCACAGTTACCTGTGAACTTTGCTGGGGTTAGTTAGTGGTGTGAAATCCAGTATGTCGGCAGACCCAACTTTAAGGTGTGTACAACATATTTTGAGTTAACGAGGCTTCGTTGTTGGTTAAGGAGCACGTAAACTTGACTTAATGAAGTAACAAGACAAATGACATCTAGCTGCTTTATTTATAAGCTGTTCAGCTCGTCTGGAGTGGTAGAAAGAAATAATACAGAGAAAAATGGTCAACTCTGGGTCAACAATGCGTAGTTGTTACTTTGCCATGTTTTTCAGGTCTCTGCTTCAGGCCAGTTGTCTTGGAAACACCAAGACTGCTCTTGACCAATGACAACCGTTGTCATTGGTCATGTGACTGTTGTCACATGACCTGTGGTGCATGTTTGGGCTGCAGTGAAAACATTATGTGAATACAAACCAACTAGCTGAAAAGTGATAAAATGTAATTTGGTCGGCATCGATGCAACGTCAGGAAGCGTACCAACATCTGCGTACCAACATCTGCGTACCAACATCTGTGAAACCTACCTGAGCCTTGACAGGAACAGGGAATGCATCAGGGAATATGTGACCACAGTCAGGGACTCAGAGGAACAATGAGTCCTGAAGGTTATCTCAAAGGCACTAAAACAACAAATTAGCAATAGGAAATATATCTGCATGGTGAGCTGCGGCGGCTGCAGAGCTGCTTTGTTGGTGATGCTGATGTAGAAACAGGAAATAATGCAGTCATAGCAACACCTGCGGCAAGCTCAGTGTGTCTGCACGTTGACCTCTGCTGTTGTTTGAGGGGCTTTTGGAGCATGTGGGTTTCCTGTAAGTCTTTACTGATCGAACAGACAGCAGGATGTGGCGGCAGACTTCAGTGCACATTAATTATCTTATTTAAAAACATTTGTTCAGTTCTAAAGACATTAAATATTCACAGATCACATGCAAAAAGACACATTAAATCATAGATTATTAGAGATGATGTTTAATGCTATTAAAAGTATGTTCTGGTCCATTTCTAGATTTCTATGAAATCTTTATCTTCTCCATCACACGTTGGACAAGTCCAAGCAAAAAATGTGAGGCAGGAACGTCCAGGACAGGTTATCAGTCCATCAAAGGGAAAAACAAGAACAGCCAGCCATGCACACGAGTCCACTCTGCCCTGAGTTCAGTCACCTGCCTGCCACACCCCTCCTCAGCTCCATGTCCCACCTGTTTGTCCCAGCTGCAGCTCCTCACTGCTCACTACCAGCCTGCATTTAAGCTGCACCAGTTCCCTCATCAGTGCAGATTGTCTTTGTAGCATGCTTTAATCTCCAGCCTTCATCCTCAGATTGGCATCTTGGTTTTGGCTCTGGCTTGTTTCTGACCATGTCCTCTAGTCTCTGTCCTGACCTTCTGTCTGTCCATGATAATCCTTCTGTCTGCTCCCTCTTGAATTTTGATTGCTCTGCTGATTGTCTGCTTGGTTCTGATGCTTCCAGACCGGCCATGAGTCCATCTAGTACTTCTATTTTGGTCGTCCTTTTCAAAGACTCACAGGATTAGTGTCTTCTCTGCCGCTGAGAACTCTGTAAAGTCTTTTCTTACTACCGGTGTGTGCTACACTTGGGTCCTGAACACACGCCCCTGACACCCATCGTTCAACTTATGAATTTCTTTGGACTGTAGGAGGAAACCAGATACTTGAAGGAAATAGAGAGTGAGAACATCTAAACTTAATACTCAAGCTGAGGTTCAAACCGGAAGTATTCTTGCTAACAGGTGTCACATCCAGTGCACCACTGTGCTGCATGGTGTCAAGTTCAGTTTAAAATGTGAAAATGATCTCATCCCTGCTGTCAGTGGCAGACAAGATCATCGCTAAAACTTCACCTCTGCCACTGTTGTCAGCATTGTCTGGAAGGATTTTTTTTTTTTTTTTTAACTTTTGACATACCATATATCTTTGTGGTTCTGTTGCCCAGAAGAAAAAAAAAACCTCATGGTTGCATGTACCTGAAACTATGACAGTATTTAATTCATTCACAAAGTCATCATTGTTGTATTCATTCGCTATAAAAATAGCACAAACAGACTTGAGTGAACTCGTACGTCTAACACTTTTTTTTCCATGTGTTCCATAGTGATTGTACTGACAATGTACAGAAACATCTGAGAAACTGATTGCTAAATTTGCCACAGAACACTTAATTCCCTCCTTTTTTCCATTTGTTCAAAGCAGAGCAAAATATTCATTTGTGCTAACCGAATGTCAGTTAAACGCACCAGTCATTTGTGATGTCGCCACCACAGAAACACTTGAAATGAGGACAGTTGGGCAGATTTGACCAGAATGAATTTAAAGTAATATTAATCAGCATCGTAGGTTAACATAAGCAAAGCCAGCCAAGCTAAAGATGCTGCTGTATCTGTAAATATGTATAAATATTTTCTTAATGTTAGCTTCCTTCACCTGTTTTGACAGTAGTAGAAGCCTTCATCAGAACCAGAGACACCTGCGATTAAAAAGTCAGAAAAATCAGAAGAAACGTTCACCACAGATTCAAAATTGGGATCTTTCTTGACGTTGTTCTTGTCAGCATTAATTAATCCATTTAGAACAAGAGAAATCTGGTTCCCAGTCTAGTGCAGTAAAGGTGGTTGATGAACTTTTTTTATTTATTTTATTGTGATATTGAGTCTGTCGTTTTTATTTGTTCTGTTGATCGTATGCGTTTATATGCTA